>CM067344.1:42926349-43125668 GCA_034190875.2 Urechis unicinctus | reverse complement strand
TCATCAAAACACCAGGGGCGAGTTGACTTGCCTACAGCCAGGGACAATTGGGCGATTGTTAATGTCTCTCCCTGAACAAGTACCGAATAATCAACTGAATAGGGAACTGATAGTGATACTCGTTAATAGCAACATCAATATCTATTATTTCCCTTGGAAAAAAAACCCCCATTGAGCACGTTTGAATGTTGATTAATATATTATAACGATTGTAGCAGACAATCAACGACATATCGTTATGATTTAATGATTGAATCATTAAATCATAACGATATGTCGTTATGACGTTTATAGAATATAGTGCATTGTGTAATCAGCAAGGCATCTCGTCCATAAGGTATAAGTATAACCATACATGGAGAACACGAAAGATCTATACGCCATTTGAAGCGCAGTTTCTTTGAAAACTATTTGTAATTGCATGTTATGAATATGATGCAGACATTAATTATAACTAGGAAACTGAACTGAACAGATTATGAGATGGGGTCTCCGCTTCACAAATCGGCAGTTTAAGTTGCATTAGATTAATACAATGCATTAACTGTCAATCCTACCTGTTGTATTTGAATTTTCAAATGCATTTTGCAATTTCTCGCAAGATCAAAGGAACACTACGCCGAGAAGTGGCTGAAACATCTTACAATATAAATTTCAAGTATCGTCTGCTTAAATTTTGATAAATGACGCCAGGTGTCGCTGTTTTTCGCTGAATATGGCAGACCGACTGAATATAAAGGATAACAACACGTGCGCAATATTCCATGCACTGCATCGAAACCTAAAATAACAAACACTGTTGTAACTCCCTCCAAATAACAGCATAACCTTGAAAAGATAACATTGTGATCTGCTGGGACATATTAAAGTATTCATATTATGAGAATAGACTGATTTATACGACTGGCGGCATCCTTGGTAGAACAATAATTACAGCAAACAAGCGCAAGAGAATTCCGGATAACACATTTGGCAGCCGCAATGTATTTGCTTACACTGAATTAAGGGGTATGTAAAATGGAATTATGTATTTTCGGTACTAAAGATTTAACCTTTTATTAATTATTGCGCTTACGTTGCTTAGTGACACCAACTGTCTGTGTTTGTCACGCATCATATTCCTGTATGCTTCATAACTTCGCAAATCAAAACGCAACACAAACAGTAACTGTTTCACATGGTTATCATCCACTCATTGTAGTGCGAATATGGGACAAAAAATTTCTCCCACAAAATAAGCGTCAAGTAAAAACTTACCGGTGGAGAACGAAAATTTTCACGTAATATGTGTCATTATACTTTTACACTTCATTACAATTAATCTCATCTTGAACAATGTTTACGGTTGATTGATTGCTTTAAGATTTGTGATTAGAATTTCTACACACTGTTACTTCTTTACCCAGTTAAACTGCTATCTATCACATTCATAATAGTCCATACAAATATAATAGAACCTTTAATAAAATATTTGATTAAACTACTTTTACGCGAAGGGTCAGCAGGATTCCCTCCTGTTAAATGAAAGGGACAGACGAACAAAAGATTATGTCAATTGGATTTAAATCCCTGTAGATCTGGATGTATGATTGGCTAAGTTCTTGTGCACCACATTATGTATGCAGATGACCTGGTAATATTTTGTCCTTATAGTGCTGAATTACAAAATATGCTAAAGATATGCACAAGATATGGGTTGGAATTCGACATTATGTACAACTCTAATGAGTGCAAATTAATGATATTTAGATGTAAACAAGATATGATATTGCCTTTTCCAAAGTTTCATTTGTCTGGTAAGGAGCTGTCAATTGTCACTGAGCTAAAATATCTTGGCCACATAATAAATGAAGACTTAGCTGATGATAAAGACATTCATCGGCAATGTGGAATGGTATATGCCCAGGGTAACATGTTGATAGGTAAATTTAATATGTGTAATATCCCTGTGAAAGTTGGCCAATTTCGAGCTTACTGCACACCAATGTACACAGCATATTTGTGGTTTAAATTCAAGGAAAGCATGGGAAAACTGAGGGTAGCTTATAATGATATTATGAGAATGCCCACTGGTGTACCAAGATTTGCCAGTGCAAGTGAAATATTTGTCAACATAGGTGTACCTTCTTTTATGGCTGTACTCAGAAATATAATGAATAAATTTATGTGCAGGCTGGAAGATATTGAAAACCATATTGTACAAAACCTAGTAAATCCTACCAGAAGCTGCACTAGATTTTCTTCTGACTTGTGGAGAAACTGGTATAAATGCCTTTATACGCTATATGTTTAACATGTTAATCTGTTTTATTTGCGTGTTATATGTTCTCTTTGTATATATGCTTAGTATGTTGTCTATGGACCTCTTATACAACCATTTAAGATGTGTCTGAAATAAAGCCTATCTATCTATCTATCTATCTATCTATCTATCTATCTATCTATCTATCTATCTATCTATCTATCTATCTATCTATCTATCTATCTATCTATCTATCTATCTATCTATCTATCTATCTATCTATCTATCTATCTATCTCTCTCTCTCGCTCTCTCTCGCTATCTATCTCTCGATCTATCTATCTATCTATCTATCTCTCTCTCTATCTATCTATCTATCTATCTATCTATCTATCTATCTATCTATCTAT
Source organism: Urechis unicinctus (assembly GCA_034190875.2). Classification (NCBI taxonomy): domain Eukaryota; kingdom Metazoa; phylum Annelida; class Polychaeta; order Xenopneusta; family Urechidae; genus Urechis; species Urechis unicinctus. The sequence continues at coordinate 43,123,017 of CM067344.1, read as the reverse complement.
CTATCTATCTATCTATCTATCTATCTATCTATCTATCTATCTATCTATCTATCTATCTATCTATCTATCTATCTATCTATCTATCTATCTATCTATCTATCTATCTATCTATCTATCTATCTATCTATCTATCTATCTATCTATCTATCTATCTGATCTATCTATCTATCTATCTATCTATATTTCTATCTATCTTTAGATAGTATACAAACTGGGGGTTCTGGCACACACCCAGTTATTTACACTATTCCATCTTTGGCAGCTTATACAACATTTTTGCTCACCCTAAGTTAAGAGAAAGGCGCCTCAGACCCGACCCCCAAACGGGGCCGAGGCGATTCTGGCCCACCACCTCTCATCGCTAGTTTGTAGGTGAACTGGTGTGCCCATAGGCCAAGGTATTAACACCGTTCGCGGCTATCCACCTCTTTGGAACAAGATTGTGTGACACTTGCTAACAAGCTCCTCTAGGCGTTCCACTCGCTCCATAAGAAGATGGTTTTTAACCTCCAGATCTCTCACCATGTCCTTCAGTTCCACAAGGTCATCGTTTTCACTCAGTTCGTCATCCAGATCTATTATATCGTCTTTCAGATAATCAGTATCAAACTTCTACTCTTTTACACAACCTTCAAGTTCAGTAATACGCTTTTCAGTGTTCATTTCTATACCTTATACCCTCGGTTATTCAATAGATTGGTATATACAGTGTTCAAATGTCCGCGCAATTAAAATTATTCTATGTATTGAGGCGGGTTAATATCATTCCCAGTCCGCTTAATGGTAAAGAAGCACCCAATTTTTGTCTGATACCTTTCATGCTTCGTCTTTTCCACGCTGGATCAGCGCGGTTTTTTTCATCAATTGAAACAGTCTGGTGTGCTTTTACAGATTTGGCCTTAATTTCGCCCTTCATTTGCGTATATTTTGTGACCTCAGCTTAAACGAGTTTAAACTCATGATTCGATATATTGTTCTTATAACAATCTTTTCTTCTTATTGCTATATATTTCTTCTTATACTTATATTTCTGGTTATTCCTATTTCTGCGCACTCCTTCGTATATAGGAATATTGTAGCTGCTTGTAGTTGCTTGAGTGGGGGACACTAGCCAGAGAAAACACACGAGTCCAGGAGTTGAGTTCTTGTTGGTTTATTCGAGTTTTAGCTTATCAGCTTATCCGGAATCTCGCTCAGAATCTTTTTCAGATACTTCGTCTCTTCGCTAGGTAGCTCTCCCTGAATCTCTGTGAGGCCAGCTATTTTATCGGGTTCCGCACATTGGGTTACACCCGGAACCACACTTACAGCTGACCTCCCATTGGTTCAGATATGGCAGGCCCCTTTCTCCAACGGTCAAGACCCAATGGCTTACATGGGGCGTGGGCTCGAAAGGTCATTGGCCGATGTGAAAGATACCAGCTCCAAGACTACTTATCAGGGTCACACCCCCGTCTTAAGGGCGAGGTTGACCCGGGCCCGGGCTAGTGAAAAGAGGGAGATGTCAAAAGTCAAAAGAGTGATAATGGAAAATCCTCCCCAACCATATGTGGTCGGGTGTGCTCGTAGGGGGTGTGCTCGTAGAGCTCGGTTTCAAAAGTCAAAAGAGCCAGATTAATATCATAACATCCTCCCCAACCATAGTTAAGTTGAACTTCCACTGTTTAATCAATTTTGATTTACCTTTGCATTTCGAAAATAGACTAAGTTAAAGGAAATTTGGAATATGAGTTAAAGGGTAAAGGAACAGCACGACATTAGCCCAATATTATTTTGATTTTGAATTTAGAATGATTTCAGGGTAGCTTGGACATACGCCAATATTATTTTCATTGGCACATGTCCATAAGAAAGATATTTAACATAGATGGATTATTGATGATGAGATTATAATAATTTTACAAAAAGTGATTCTCTAAATTTAGTAAGCTTGATATATGATGAATTGTGTAATAGTTATACAATATGGTTATTAATGGTGACTTACTGAAATTTAACTTTTAACATTGATCACATTCCACAGTATTACTTACGCACTAAAACCCAGTGGGAAAAAAGCGATGAGCCTATACGTGACAATGGTTTCTCTAAATTTGAAAGCTATATATTATGAGCTAATTTAATATTTGGAATACTGAATTTAACTAATGTTATCACCTTCCAAATTATTCTATACAATAACACTGAGCCTCTTATGCCATGAAAATGATTAAAGTTGATTTTGAGTGTGGCTACAGAAATTTTCTATACAATGGCCAGTTGAGGTCTCTTTTGAGATGAGATCTCTGAAAAGGCTGCCGTATTGGGTTCGCCAGGTGTCGCTTGAGGTGAGGGGAGATATGCGTTATGACGCTTGGTTGAGCCGTTGGACGTCTTCTGTATCCATGGTCAGGAAGACGTATGGTTTGGCTTGCAAGGCGTTGGTACGTCGGGTGAAGGCGCTATATCCCTCTTGTATGGCGTAAACATATATGGATGTGCATTTTGTGTGTGTTATCTTTGTTATATTATGTCGTCAGAGCTGTAAAGTAACCGCATATCAGCGTGTGTGAGACATGTGTTTTTTTTGTATCGCGCCCCTTAGTTTTGGGCCAAATGGAACTTTCTACCACGTGTTGTATTTGTATGACAATGCATAATTGCTGATATGTAGCCTGTAGTTTTTAGCATAGTTATATTGCGTTGAATAGTTTGTAGGCGTTGTAATGCCGCAGGCTGTTTCAGTTTGAACAACCGGAAGCGCGGCAGCTTTAACCGTTAGTCAAGGGGTTTTGAATATTCCCGCGATTTGTTTGTTTATGTTTATGTGATAATGTTTATGTGATAATGTAGCCAGTAGTATTTAGCATTGTTATATTGTATTGAATATTTTGTAGGAGAGGCAATTATTCATGTAAGCGTTGTAATGCAGCAGACTTGTTTCAATTTGAATTACCGGAAGCGCGGCAGTTATGACCGTTAGATTTGAATATTCCCGCGATTTGTTTATGTAATGCATGCGAGGAGTAGCCTTGGATAAAGTTTGATAGTATATAGGCATTCAAACTATTGAGGCTTAACCTGGATACCAGCCGGTAAACTTATTAAGACGCATTACGAGTATGTATATTTTCCTGAACTGTTTATTATTTATGTGTTCCAGGGTCATTTTTCGGTTGAATAAAATATCATAGAAAGCAAGGGAGCACCGTGTTGTGGGTCATTACGTAACCACCCCCTTACCCACCAAGCAACACATAGTTAAGTTGAACTTCCACTGTTTAATCAATTTTGATTTACCTTTGCATTTCGAAAATAGACTAAGTTAAAGGAAATTTGGAATATGAGTTAAAGGGTAAAGGAACAGCACGACATTAGCCCAATATTATTTTGATTTTGAATTTGGAATGATTTCAGGGTAGCTTGGACATACGCCAATATTATTTTCATTGGCACATGTCCATAAGAAAGATATTTAACATAGATGGATTATTGATGATGAGATTATAATAATTTTACAAAAAGTGATTCTCTAAATTCGTAAGCTATATATATGAATTGTGTAATAGTTATACAATATGGTTATTAATGGTGACTTACTGAAATTCAACTTTTAACATTGATCACATTCCACAGTATTACTCCGCACTAAAACCCAGCGGGAAAAAAGCGATGAGCCTATACGTGACAATGGTGGAATGGTGAAATAACTTATTTAGCTAATTTAATTTTGGAAGAATTTAACTAATGTTACAGAAATTATTCTATACAATAACACTGGTCTTATGCCATGAAAATGATTAAAGTTGATGAGTTTGGCTGTTTCGTGGAGTTGAGGTCTCTGAAGGGCTGCCGTATTGGGTTCGCCAGGTGTCGCTTGAGGGGAGATATGCGTTATGACGCTTGGTTGAGCCGTTGGACGTCTTCTGTATCCATGATCAGGAAGACGTATGCTTTGGCTTGCAAGGCGTTGGCACGTCGGGTGAAGGCGCTATCCCCCTCTTGTATGGCGTAAATATACCTGGGAACAAATGAACTTACGGCAGCGATCAGTGTGCCTTGGTAGTGTGTAACATGAATTAAACAAGAGGCAGACGTGCTGCTCAAACGCGAGCAAAACTATTTTATTGCTGACGATCTCCTGTATCATATATTAACATCACAGGGACCGAAACGAAATAAAGCAATGGCACAGTTAGTCATCCCTCAAAACCTCAAGGAACATTTCCTCAAAATGCATCACGACGCACCTCTTGGCGGACATCTGGGCGCTTCGCAATGATTTCAGTCATGCGGCCGCGTTATACTTGGATCGGGATGATCAGGGACATAAATGAATATGTTCACACATGTAAGTCCTGCAATGCATCCAAAAGTTCCAATGTCTCTATTCGGCCCCCACTTATCATCCGTGAGCCTGCCCCAGGACCGTTCCACACTATGACGACCGACACAGTCGGCCCATTACCGAAAACGCGCTTCGGTAACGAGCACATGGTGTGTGTCATTGACCAATACAGTCGCTATGTCATTGCATGGCCGACTCGTGACATCACAGCCAAATCAATTGCTTAGGGTTTTTAGGAGAGAGTCATCTGTGTCTATGGTGCACCCAAGCGACTTCTCTCCGATAACTGATCCGCTTTCATTAGCTCCCTATTTCAGGAATTATGCTCCCTTTTCAAAATCAAACAAAGTTTCAGTTCGGCGTACTATGCTCAAAGTCAAGGTCAAACGGAACGTTGTCAGCGCTCCATACTAAATCTTGTAAGGAATTATGTCAGTCCTAAGCAAACAGACTGGGACCAGCACCTAATGCCATTAGTATTTGCGCTCAACACTTCTGACAATCAACCACTTGGCTATTCAAGTTATAGGTTAGTGTTCGGCAGAATGCCCGTGTTACCAGCGGAGATGGATCTTCCAGACCCCCTCAAATCCCCCAACACATACAAGGATCACCTTGTCGAAATGCTGCAAACACGAGCGGAAATTTCCAAATTTGCCGAACAGCACCTAGTCGAACAACAAATGAAATGAAGGATCAGTATGATAAAACCACCAAAAACAACCCAATCGAATCTGGTGACGCAGAATACGTTTACCAACCAACAATTCGAGTACGCAAAACGAAAAAGAAATTGCAGAAAAATTAAAACGCCTATCAGATTGGAAGCACTTGGACAAGACAGTCAATGTTACGAGTCTGAAGAAGGGACACATAAGGGCAAAGACCAACAAATGGGATCCTTTGAATGTTGAAGATCTCGGGGATCTATCGGAAGAGGATCTTCCCAGCGACAGCTTTAATCAAGCTGCAACAGACAATGACCATTCGGACTCGAACGTGCCTGACAATGCGCCCCGCAGAGCAGGGCTACGCCCTAGAGTCGATCGGACTGCTGACAGATTCGCTACCTCCATCGTTGTCAACACCCTCCATGGCTAATAGACCAAGCCTTTTACCCCGACGGCGAACATGCAAACAATCATTTGAAACAACACGTGTAAATGCTCCCTCCCAACAAAATATCCCACCAACAACCGCCTTAACCAAAACTTCCCACAAGCCACAAGCTGTACGTAAGGATGGGAAGACACATGATGTAGTAAAATTGATTGGATCAAAGGTTCCTCGATTTTCAAATAAAGTAAAGTATAACATCATGTTTGCCGAGGGCGGACAATCTGAGTGGATTTTTGAGGACAAAATCAATAGCGCCACCAAGTCTCTGGCGCGAAAGATGCACATGACCGATTTATGACAACATCACTAATTTATGACAACATTTACCGATTTGTGACACCATTTACCAATATATACACCATCTACCGATTAATATTTAACTATCCTCATTTATTCATTTTCAAATTAATCATCTACCACTTTATGTTTAACTATTAATTTATTCACTCCTTTTCAGAAATTATTCCCATTTATGTCATGATATTATTTGTATTACCTATGTACTATTTACCCCAAAACAGGACGTCTACATTCGTATTGTAAGTATGTTCCTTTTTGTACCAATATTTCACACACCATATATATATATATATATATATATATATATATATATATATATATATATATATATATATATATATATATATATATATATATATATATATATATGTCTATTATTCCAATCCGACAACATTTACCTGCCATTAACCCATGGCATTGACACTTTGTTTGTCTCACCCACATTTCAAACCGTCTGCGACGATCCGTTGATAATTTTAATTGCATTCAAGACACTGACACAGACAACTTAAATGTTATGATAACAATCCCTCGTCAATTAAACCTACATACCTTTAAAACGGATAAATTGGATTCAAATTCTAATGTTAGCGATAACAGTCCTTTGCCAATTAAACCCACATACACTTTATAAAGATTTATTGGGACTCCAATTCGACCTCTCCAATTAAATATCGTCTCTAGACACTTAATTACGACCTTGTATACAAAAACTGGGCTATCAAAGTTTACTAAGCTGCTTAAATTACCATCCGACATCCATTCATATGTAAGCTCATTGATCAAATGGTCCACTTATCAACAATCACAGGCTCTATGCAATTACATCAAAGCTACCTCAATATCAATGCGGGCCTAGTAATTAAACACATCAACGCTACAAGGATAATTATCTCAACGGACGCTTGTCTCGATCCTATAAGCTATCACACGAAACCTACACCAACTGTAAGTACACAGGTAAGTTATTAGAAGCCTTTTACATTGTCTTCTTTGGAACAGCGCAAATTAGACACTGTGATATTATCAATTATGTTCAACAATTTTTGTACCTCTAAGCTTGCAGATTATAAGACAAAATCTTTCTATAAGTAACGTCGACTACACTATTATCGCACCGTCCTTCATATCATGTGGACACGCGTAAAATTAGTGAACCTTTATGATACACATTACCCATAACGCAACCTTATATCATTCAAGTATATGCGGGGTATCATTTCATGAAGGAATCTGCAGCTTAAGAGAAGACGTGCATAATCATCAAAACAATTAACGGAGAAATATTTTTTATCATCTAATTCTTAACCATATGTGAGATGTTTATATTTATTTCCTCCAGCATGTACAACACATACAATTAAAGTGTCACACCTTCTTCGGTACTTACATTTTATACAGTGATCGTGTAAGATATGTGTTTATGAATTATTTCAGGTGCTATTATTCTTAGCATTATGCACCCTGAGAAGCGCACCATAGATGCTCTTCTGGACACCCCTTTTCCACTAATGATGGAGCCAAGCTCAGGAAGGCTCTACTGGGATCCATAGGGAAACTGTCCAGACTCTTTTAATATCACCACGGTGGACGACATTCAAAAGGTAAATTAACTCTAGTAAACCACGTAATTAATGCGTAAAATGCACAATATCGACCAACGACGCGTAATTTTCACTAATACAGGTCTAGCACCACAACCCACACAACCGCCTCCGTACGTAAATTCGGAATTATCCACGCCAAAATCGCGCCAACCCCCACGTCGCTCAGATTCGCCACCACGCTCGACAAACAACACCCTCCATCTCGAGCCACTTATTAACTCTTTGCCACGCATTCAATCTCCATACGCAAAATAATATTAAATAATTTTGAAATGTATCTCCACTGAACACATTGATGTCATGATATTATATACACCCTAGTTACTCACGCACATTAACCACACTGAGCACTCATGCTTCTCGTTTTTGTGTAATTCATGTTGCACATTATCAAGACACACTGATCGCTGCCATAAGTTCATTTGTTCCCAGGTATATTTACGCCATACAAGAGGGGGATAGCGCCTTCACCCGACGTGCCAACGCCTTGCAAGCCAAAGCATATGTCTTCCTGATCATGGATACAGAAGACGTCCAATGGCTCATCTCCACGAAACAGCCACTCTCATCAACTTTAATCATTTTCCTGGCAATGGACAAGTGTTATTATACAGAATAATTTCTGTAACATTACTTATATTCTTCCAAATTTCAATTAGCTAAATAATTTATTTTCACCATTCCACCATTTTCTAGTATAGGCTCATCGCTTTTTTCCCACTGGGTTTTAGTGCGGAGTAATACTGTGGAATGTGATTAATGTTTAAAGTTAAATTTCAGTATGTCACCATTAATAACCATATTGTATAACTATTACACAATTCATATATATATAGCTTACAAATTTAGAGAAACACTTTTGGAAAATTATTATAATCTCATCATCAATAATCCATCTATGTTAAATATCTTTCTTATGGACATGTGCCAATGTAAAATAATATTGGCGCATGTCCAAGCTACTCTGGAATCATTCTAAATTCAAAATCAAATGATATTGGGCTAATGTCGTGCTGTCCCTTTACACTTTAACTCATATTCCAAATTTCCTTTAACTTGATTCTGACCCGAGATTCCAGAGAAAGCTAATAAGCAAAACTCGAATAAATCAACAAGAACTCAACTCCTGGACTCGTGTGTTTTCTCTGGCTAGTGTCCCCACTCAAGCAACTACAAGCAGCTACAATATTCCTATATACGAAGGAGGAGCGTGCAGAAATACGAATAACCAAAAAATATAAGTATAACAAGGGTATAGCTATATAAGAGGAAATATAGTTATAATAACTTCTTATAACTATATTTCCTCCTTATATAGCTATACTCTTGTTATACTTATATTTCTGCGCACTCCTTCGTATCTAAGACAATGTAAAAGGCTTCTAATAACTTACCCCTATACTTACAGTTGGTGTAGATTTCGGAGGGTTGAGACAAGCGTCCGTTGAAATAAGTGCCGTTGTAGCGGTGATGTGTTTAATTACTAGGCCCGCATTGATATTGAGGTAGCTTTGATGTAATTGCATAGAGCCTGTGATTGTTGAAAAGTGGACCATCTGATCAATGAGCTTACATATGATTGGATGTCAGAGGCGATGGTAATTTAAGCGGCTTAGTAAACTTCGATAGCCCAGTTTTTGCATACAGGGTCGTAATTAGGTATCTAGAGACGATCTTTAACTGGAGTGGTCGAATTGGAGTCAAATTAAGGTTATAAGGCGTACGTAGGTTTAATTGGCAAGGAACTTGGAATGTTTTCGTTAACATTTAAGCTGTTCGTGTCAGAAGGCTTAAATGCAATTTAAATTTTCAACGATTTGCAATGGGTTAATGGGAGGTAAATGTTGTCTGATTGGAATAATAGACGATATATATATGGTGTGTGAAATAACGGTACAAAAGGGATATACTTACAATACGACCTGTTTGGGGGTAAATAGTACATAGGTATAACAAATAATAACATGACATTAATGGGAATAATTTCTGAAAAGGAAGAACACTCTGAAAATGAATAGTTAAACACAAATTGGAAGATGAATAATCTGAAAATGAATAAATGAGGATAGTCAAATATTAATCGGTAGATGGTGTATATATCGGTAAATGGTGTCACAAATCGGTAAATGTTGTCATAAATTGGTGATGTTGTCATAAATCGGTAATGTGCATCTTTCGCGCCAGAGACTTGGTGGCGCTGTTGATTTTGTCCTCAAAAATCCACTCAGATTGTCCGCCCTCGGCAAACATGATGTTATACTTGACTTTATTTGAAAATTGAGGAACCTTTGATCCAATCAATTTTTTTACATCATGTGTCTTCCCATCCTTACGTACAGCTTGTGGCTGGTGGAAAGTTTAGGTTAAGGCGGTTGTTGGTGGGACATTTTGTTGGGAGGGAGCATTTGCAGTGTTGTTTCAAATGATTGTTTGCATGTACCCCGTCGGGGTAAAAGGCTTGGTGTATTAGCCATGGAGGGTGTTGAGTCGTGTGGACAACAATGGGGGTAGCGAATCTGTCAGCAGTCCGATCGACTCTAGGGCGTAGCCCTGCTCTGCGGGGCGCATTGTCAGGCACGTCCGAGTCCGAATCGTCATTATCTGTTGCAGCTTGATTAAAGCTGTCGCTGGGAAGATCCTCTTCCGATAGATCCCCGACATCCTCAACATTCAACGGATCCCATTTGTTGGTCTTTGCCCTTATGTGTCCCTTCTTCAGACTCGTAACATTGACTGTCTTGTCCAAGTGCTTCCAGTCTGATAGGCGTTTTAATTTAACCGTGGTAGGGGTTGCAAATCCGACAACGATAAAAGGCCCATGAAAATTTTTCTGTAATTTTCGTTTCGTTTTTTGTACTCGAATTGTTGGTTGGTATACGTATACGGCGTCACCCACCGACTTCGATAAGGGTGTTTTTGGTCGTTTTGTCATACTGTTGTTTCATTTTGTTTTGTTGCTCCGCTAGGTGCTGTTCGACAAATTTCTGTGTTTGCAGCATTTCGACAATGTGGTCCATCTCCGCTGGTAACAACAGGGCATTCTACCGAATACTAACATATAACTTGAATAGCCAAGCGGTTGATTGTCAGAAGTGTTGAGCGCAAATACTAATGGCATTAGGTGCTGGTCCCAGTCTGTTTGCTTAGGACTGACATAATTCCTAAGAAGATTTAGTATGGATCGCTGACAACGTTCCGTTTGACCTTGACTTTGAGCATGGTACACCGAACCAAGGAGTTATAACCAATAGGTTATATAACTCCTTGGCCGAACTGAAACTTTGTTTGATTATGAAAAGGGAGCATAATTCCTGGAATAGGGAGCTAATGAAAGCGGATCAGTTATCGGAGAGAAGTCGCTTGGGTGCCCATAGACACAGATGACTCTCTCCTAAAAACCCTTAGCAATTGATTTGGCTGTAATGTCATAGTCGGCCATGCAATGACATAGCGACTGTATTGGTCCCTGACACACACCATGTGCTCGTTACCGAAGCGCGTTTTTGGTAATGGGCCGACTGTGTCGATTGTCATAGTGTGGAACGGTCCTGGGGCAGGCTCACGGATGATAAGCGGGGGCCGAATAGAGACATTGGGACTTTTGGATGCATTGTAGGACTTACATGTGTGAACATATTCCAAGTATAACGCGGCGCATGACTGAAATCATTGCGAAGCGCCCAGATGTCCGCCAAGAGGTGCATGGTGATGCATTTTGAGGAAATGTTCCTTGAGGTTTTGAGGGATGACTAACAGTGCAATTGCTTTACTATGTGGTTTTTTTTTCTTTTTTTCTTCTTCCAGTCAAGGTTTTTCGGGTTTTTCTCCGGAACGGTTGAACATATCAACATGAAATTTTGGGGAATGATAGATCAAGTTGGGACACAACTGCCAATCCAGTTTGACGCGCATGCGCAGTGTTGGAGGCTTATGGGATCGATTTATCATCGATTTTTTCCCTCATTTTCTACGACTATCTCCACCATAACTACTGCAGTTACGAACATATGAATTATATGGTTGTAACAAGCAATTATCGTAGCATGGAATATGCGAAAAAATACTTGTTTTCACCTTTTTTACTATGTTTAATGACATGTAATTTAGAGTACCTATCGCGATTTGTGCTACGAGTTCTCTCCTTGCTGATATCTCTGAAACGGCTGTATTTACGCACATGCAATTTTGTCAGTAATTAGAACTTGGCCTTGTGATAATGATTGTAACAGTATTTCAAGCATTCACAGTAAAAGAAAACAGTAAAAAGGACGATTAGTTTGAATGTTTTCTACTGCAGCAGCTTAGCAGCAGGCTATCTGCAGTTCGTGTCTAAGTAGGCCAAACCTTACGTAATCGACCAGAGACATTCATCACTTACCTTGGCTGGCTTTAAGGGGTCATGTCAAAACAGGCCAAACCTTACGTAATCGACCAGCATTCATCGCAGGAATATTGGTTGCGAATGAAATGGTACCAGTTCCAAAATTCATTACTGCTGAATGTTTCTTTAGAAATGGAATGCCTAAGTACATTGGGGAGTGAGAGTCGCTCAATACAACACAATCAGCTGAAAACCTTTGGTTATGTACATAGAATGGTAAGGTAATGTTACCTAGAGTAGTTACCTGAGTGTTGTTGGCACACACACATTTGCTAATTCTAGATTTAAATCTGTTCCGTAATGCTGGTGGCAATTTGGCCAATACGTCTACAGATAAGAAATTCAGATCAGCTCCTGAGTCGACTTTAGCTTTGTATCGCTTATTTGATAGCGTTATAGTCACCTCATTGTGGTGTAAAATGTGAGTGCCGCACTTACCAGTGGCCGTTGAAGTTCCAATGTTCGTCTTGAAGGTCAGGCCCGTTACTCACAGAGTCAGCAACTGGCGATGATAGTTTCCCTGGAAGCGACAGGTAGAACTAGCATGCCCTAGCTTTCTGCATTTGGAGCAGGATGATCTCTAATCGCGTAAGCGTGTCCGATTCCGACGGGCCACTTGTTCTGCCTCATGTACTGATTTCCTTGCGAAGACCCTTTGTGAAAAGCTGCACTCGCACAGCCTCATCCTTTATGGTACGCGATAAGATATCTGTGAGGTTCTTCGCGTAGTCCTCAACGGATTCTCTTTTGCCTTGTTCGCGGTCAAACAGACAAGAGACTTGGTTTCACTGTTCCTCCTTGACAAAATGTAACTTCATTGCGGCGGTCAGTCGGCTCACATTTTCTGCGACGTCGGTGGATAATGAATGGTACCAGTTGTACGCCCTTCCCGTGTGTCCGGTGCTGAGGGCGATACCCTGAAGCTGGTGAGGTACCTTATTTAAGAGTTATAAGAATACCTGGATTCTCCACTACCTCTTATAACCATATTTTCCCTCTTATATTTATATATTTCTCTTATAGCTATATTTCTTGTTATACTTATGTGTCAAGACCCAATGGCTCACATGGGGCGTGGGCTCGAAAGGTCATTGGCGGGTGGGAAAGATACCAGCCAAGACTACTTATCAGGGTCACACCCCTGTCTTAAGGGCGTAGGTTGACCCGGGCTAGTGAAACATGTCGTGCTAATAAAGGAAAAGAGGGGGAGGGTTTCAAAAGTCAAAAGAGCCAGATTAATATCATAACATTTACATCTTCATGTGCTGTTGATATAATGTCAGCAATGGTATTCAATTTGCTCTGTGCTAGAATGCGAATCTGATCATGTTTTTTCACCTTGATGGTCTTGATGGAATTTTCCAGCAATTCGAAGTAGTCCAAAAGCGGCTCCAGTAACACTCAACATTGTGGCAATAGGAATGGCAACTTCTGTAGACATTATACCTACACCACGTGCACCAAGACACATATCAACAGTAACTAAAGCAGTGTCTACTGCGTCCACTTAGTTCACTGCTCGCCTATATTACTTGTACATAGCACAATATTTTTCAATTTCTTTCTCAAGGTATTGCTTCTTGAGACTGATCTCATTCAACCGTCCAGCTGTACCCTGGATTCTCATCAGGCAGCTCCGGATATAACGGTGCCGTCGGGAATGGTTGGTTGCTGTTTCATACTGCTGTTGTATACACAAGTTTACCTATCTAGTTCAATTAGGAGTGATACTACTGACTTAGATGTCCAGGAAGCACTACCACATGTTCTGAAACTGATTTGGGCACCTGCTGCCAACTCGAGAGGTGTGGTAAACACTTTAACGCCCACATGATCGTTCCTTTGTTTGCTTACATAATAACTTCTTTCAACAATACTGACACCCATAAGGACAGGAAGTCCACTCAGACTAGTTGATAGCCCCATACGCAAAACTCAACTCGGCACCAGGATAGGATATCCATGGTCAACACCACTGACACCATCACCAAATGACCGTTCATGCATTCATTTAACCAACTGACCTCTTTCTTCCACCCAAAAGTAATGAGGGGTTTCGACTTCATTGAGGGCTGGTTGTAAAGCGCATCAACATAGGGATTTTTTAACATATTGAGAGAGGTCGGCGCCCTGATCCGTTTTATGTTGAGGTCCATAAATACTCGCTTTTATTGACATCTTGTGAATTGAAGAACAACACTATAATAGGGAGGCCGTGATTGTCCAATAGACGCCCCTTATTATCCCTTAACTGAGCCCTTAACTCATTAACAGCTCCAACAGTAACACGTTTTGACACAGGATTAGCGGTGTTTGTGGTTATAATATCACCAAAAGAGCCACCCTCAGAGCCCACAACTTCAAGAAGCGTAGTGGGCGCACCATCAATCATGTTGTGCGTGGTACTGACTTGATTGAGGTGTACATAAAGTGGGTTAAAGATGCTAAGGTTGATGGGCTGGTCACCTCCATAATCACCTGAAGGAAGTCATTCTCCACCCAGACCGTTATTAAGACCCAACATTTTTAACACACGTTTGTCACATAGTAAAGTCCCATTAGGAATTGGGAGGGTAATGGTCCCATCTAAAGCATCAAGATCTAAATTAAGGTTTATACATTCAAATGCCTCATGTTTACGTTTGAAGTTCCATAGCCCAGGTATAAAACGGACACCTCCAACTTTTCCCCCAGTTTCAGACCGCCATATTGCGGCCGCTTGTGATTCGAGATTGTACCAGCCCACAGTATATGTGATTGATCTTAGGCCAACATATAGATCACCTGCACTTTTGTCAATAGCATTTTGCAGGGACACAGCCTCGCCCCTTTGAACATTTGTCAGAGTTTGATACATAGCACTATGGATAAACAAGCCTTTAGATTCAATAGAAATGGAACATACAAACCGGGCCCACTGTTCCCATCCCATAAAGCAACTGAGCAGCTGACACATCTTCTCATCCAAATTTAAGCGGACGACAGTACAGAGGCGTTCAAGGTGGAGTTCTCCAATCCGTTTGAGCACTACTTGGTGCCAAATATAAGCGACGATAAACTTGTAGTTGGCTGGAGAACCAACCACAAGCAATACTGGCAAAACCATGTAGATTTTGATGTATGGTGCACAACCTCCGGCTGCCGTGTATCTGCGTTGGACCACCTTAACTCTGGAGTCCCACCAATAAGGGATCTTTTTAGATTTCACGTGTACTATACCATTCGGAGACTTCTGAACGAAATGAGGGTAGCACTACCAGATGACACTACATGGTCAGCCACCGATAATACCTTTGACAAGAGAATCTACCATGATTGTAGAGTTTGGTGTTGCCGAAAATACTGATTGGACGATAAAAGGTGGAAACCAGGGCCTCGGGCGGGTCTACTTTACCGACCCCGAGACACACATAGTACGGCCAATCACTCATTATGGAAACACCCACTTGTATAAATCCGTCAGGCAATCCTTTGACAAATGAACAGACGGCTTTGTTTTCCAGGGTAGCAACCTACATATTGATTATATAAAGCAAAACCAAGCGGGTGCGAGCACCACCTGGGGTACTTACATACTGGGAAAATCCGAGGGATTCACAGTCCAAGGTATCACACGGATTAACGACAGTATTTGAACCTATGTTTGGGCTATTCTTGGTGCTCAGGCGCAGACCCGCTCAGGGATACTTGGTACAAGCACATCCTTTGACACCCGAAAGCAGTTTCAGGCTAATATAGAGGATGCTATCAACTCACCAGTTGACATTCCTTCATCCATCAGCAGGTATCAAAACCTGCTCCAGAATGCTTCCTCAAAGGTTGATTATGTGTTTGGAACGGGCCTATACATGGCTCCGTCAGACATGAGCCTTGCCGTTGGAAAAGTAATTGGGTACAACAATCTGATGACTATTGCGAGTGAGCAACAGCAGATCAGCAGCAACACTGATGTCAACGTGGATGATGCAATTTTAAATAGAAAAAGCTTTGACACCCCGTCTGATGAAATAGGCAGCCCCTCTCCACTTGTCCCGAACTGCGTTCCTGATAGACCACCCTCCATAGGATAGGCGCACGAAGATGAAAAAAACCGCTCTTATTGTAGGTGGAATCGCTATAAACTTAGTTGTGCTTTGGCTTGCTACGTATTAGGTCAAGGAGTATCTGGAGGATAACCCGCCCCCCACTGCCACAGCTGCGGCCCATACATGTTCTACCATCTAACTAGCCACCTTTGCAGCTGACTTGAGCAGCCATGATACGATGGAGCCAATGATCCCTGGAAGGGCAGCTGCTGCCTTACCGGCTAGGCCCTTCAGGACGTTTGCCAAGCTGTTTTTTAATCCATTCCTTTACACCGGGCTTGTCAGCTGGCGTTTGGTGTTGGTGCTGGACGAGCACTAGTGCCCCCTCCACCCGTCAAAGCAAGTACCAGGGTCGAAAAAAAAACTTTGCTGATAATGTGGTCGGTCCCAACGATGCTCTGGTTCCTAACGGCAAGGCAGTTAATTACATAGCGGCCACTAAATAAACAGATGTGTGACTCGGGCCCGCAGGCTATCAACGAGCGCCCCAGGACGTTCGGCCCATCAGGTAGACGATATTGCAGGAAACAGTGGAAGGAGAATATACGGACCCGACCTTTCTGTTTAATTATTATTTGATAAAACTTGTCTTTGAAACAATGCAACCACGCTGACTGATAGGGCTGTCTACCATTGACCCAGGGGACTTAAGCAAACACCCAATATTGAGCATCATATTGGATACCCATCACAAAACAAATATCCATTGCTATATTTGCTGTCCAAAATACGTAACTATTGGTATACCAGGTCATTGCCAAAAAAACCGACCCATTGCTATACCTGTCTCTAAGAAATAACGACCCATTTGTACCAAAATGAAAAAAACCGACCCAAATTGGCGGAACATCCCCACTAACCTTCACATAGTGAGAACCCCGCCCAGGATCCAACACCAGTGTCGCATATTGAGAAGGTAGAAAACATGCTAAAGTAGCCTTGAACGTCTTTAGCTAGGATTGGAAGGCCACTATCATACACCACATCAGTAAATAGCCTGGTCCACGTATAAACCTCATGCTGATTGAGAAGGATGGTAAGTTTCATTACACGCAAATAAAAAAATCTGAACCGTTTGCTGTATGATCAGAGTAATTATAAAGAGCGCAAGTTCTTCTGTGATCGATACCTACATGCTTATATCACTGATAAACTGCTCTCTACGCACTAACATGAGTGTATGGGGATAGGGCAAAATGCTGTGCGAGTGGATATGCCTGAGGAAGGGAAGAACATATTGTCATTCCAGATCTGTCAGAAGCAGCTGGCTGCCCCTTATGTTATGTACCCCGATGTTGAGGCACTCATGGTGATACTTCCAGACCCTCCACCTGATCCTACCAAGAGCAACACACAGAAAACAGAGGAAGTATTCCATAACCTACGGGGCTATGACTCCCACCTCTTGATGCAGGCCGTAAGCAAGGTGGAAGGGAAGATCAACTGTATGGAGAAGTATATATCCCTATCGATCGGACAGTTACTCTTTATTGACAGTGCACAGTTCCTCCTGGCCTCACTTGACAAGCTGGTGTCTGCAAACAACCCAGACGCCTTTGCAGTGACGGCTAAGTAGTAGCCTGATAAAACAAAACGACGGCTGCTACTGCGCAAGCATGTATATCCCTATGAGTTTTTGGATGGCTGGGATAAGTTTAGTAGTATAGGCAATAGGGGTCAGGGGCAGGGAGCAGTTGGGGATTTCGTCGCAGTATAGGTAATGACGTCCCACAATACACGCGCTCGAAAGGCCCAAGCCAAATATACTGAGATCCACCGTAAAGCCCCACCACCCTACCCACGCACGAAGGTCGCCCTCGCAGCACTCGAAAGAAACGCATTTGATAGGACATACAAGGAGATCTACGCAAGAATGAGGACCAAGATAGACAGCGAACCAGTCCAACCACCTCCCCCGACCCCACAACCACGTCTCTGGTCTGAGGTGGTGAAAGCGCCGGCTCCACGTCCAAGGTCAGCCTCCAGAAAACCAACCCACCACCAAAGGTCAACCACCACGCGACCCAGACCAGTCCCCACTCCCGCCTCAAATTCAGGAGAACCAAGCGGGCCATCAAGAACCAACTGCGAGGATGGGTCATGAACGTCCCCAAGGTTCACCCCCTTGCCTCAGACCTCCTGATCTTCCATAAAGGCGTGCAACCCCATGTTCGTAAAGTTCTGGCCGAGGAGTTGAATCAGCTACGTGGACTCAAAATCCAGCTCGCAGTCAAAGTAAGTCTCTACAAGACCGACAAAGATGGTGTCACGGAGTACACAGAGCCAGTCCTACGAAACAAGCAGCAAACGATTGTAGGCAAAGAAGACATTGGAGAAGTGGGTTAATCTAGGTTGTGGGTGGGTCTTTGAGGCGGTAGAAACCTTCTGGATTGACATCGCGAAGTATCAACCACTAAAAGGCGGCTCCTACCTCCCCCTACCGCCAGTACTGGCAAAAAAGGGGCCATCATAAACGTAAAGAACCGAGACGTCCTATGCATACGATGGGCCATCGTCTCAGGCCTCAACCAAGCCAGCAAGGATCCGCAGCGGATCTCAAAGTACAGCATCCAGTGGCTATATGCTAGAGGGCTCAGGTGTGTGCTACCCAACCCGGTCGCCCACGTCGCAAAAATTGAAACCGCTCTCGACAGAGGTCTGAACGTATTTGGCTGGGACGGGAAAGCTGTCATGGTCTACCGAATCAACTCCCCGGCAACTGCATAAACCACATGCTCATCGAGAAAGATGGCCTGCGCCACTTCACCTGGATCAAGAACCTGAACCGCCTCCTCTACAACCAGACAAAGTACAAGGGCCGCAAGTTCGAGAAGCTGCTCCTGGCCCACAAGCCCGAGTGTGCAGGCATGGGCCAGACTGCCGTGCGAGTAGACATGCCCGAGGAGAGAAAGAACATCCTCTCCTTCAAGAACTGGCAGAAGCATCTTCCAGCCCCCTACGTCATCTACGCTGACTTCGAGGCCCTCACAGTAAAGCTTCCAGGACCGGCCCTTAATCCAGAAAAGAGCAACACCCAGAAGACTCAGGAACACCAGGGCTGCCGCTATGGTTACATTGTTGTCCGGTGCGATGGAGAGACCTCACCACCAGTCATCTACAGGGGAAGAGACGCTGTGGAGAAGTTCCTCAAGGCCTTACAACAAGAGGAGAAAAAGATCAAAGCAGTCCTCTCCAAGCCAGTCCCCATGCGGATGACCAGGGAGAACCAAAGAGTCCACAAGACCGCAGCCAAATGCTACGTCTGCAGCAAACCACTCGGAACCGACTGGGTCTGTGACCACTGCCACATAACCGGCAAGTACAGAGGGCCAGCCCACAATGCCTGCAACCTAAAGCTTATGCTGAGTCCCAAGACAACCCCCTTCCCCGTGGTCTTCCACAACCTGCGGGGCTATGACTACCACCTCCTGATGCAGGGTATAAGCAAGGTAGAGGGAGAGAGCAACTGTATACCTAATAATATGGAGAAGTACATATACCTTTCCCTCGGCCAGCTACAATTCATAGACAGCGCCCAGTTCCTCCTGGCCTCACTCAAGAGAGTGAGAGAGAGAGAATAGGGTTTAACGGCACACCAACACATGTGTTATATGGCGCCTAGAAGGATTAATAGATAAGTTTTACCTGATTAAGCAGCCGCCTTCTAAGATAAACGGAAAAAAGAGGGACATACAAGTGGATGATGTTGAAAAAGATAAAAATGCAAGTGGTATCCAAGGGCAAGTCACCACCAGCCGATTGACTGGACCAGGTCATTCCAGCCTCTCGTCTAGGCGAAATCCGGGCCAGTGTAGTGTCTTGCAGATACGACCATCAAAAGGACTGCTCCACTCTACCACTTGGATCCCATTGTTCACCGACACGAGTCGCAACCCACGGCCAACAGGTCGCCCCCTATTAGTCAGCTCTTACGACATGCAGGAGGATACAGTGGACCTATTCTACCCCCGCACCCACAGGGGGAGGCCTCACTCGACAAGCTAGTCTCAGCCAACAGCCCAGACGCCTTCACTGTGACGTCGGAGTATGAAACCGAAAAACAAAGAGAGGGCTACTACTACGTAAGGGGGTCTTCCCCTACGAGTTCATGGATAGCTGGGACAAGTTTGACTATCCCCTCCCACCCATCCAAGACTTCTACAGCAAGCTCTCAGAGCAGGGTATCTCAGCCGCAGACTACGCCCACGCGGAAAAGGTCTGGTACACCTTTGGTTGTAAGAACATGGGAGACTACCACGACCTCTACTTCAGGACAGACGTCCTCCTCCTGGCCGACGTATTTGAACCCTCCGAAAGACCAGCCTAAAGCAGTACGGCCTGGTCCAAGCCCACTACTATACCAGCCCAGGCCTCTCATGGGACACTCTACTCAAGAGCACAGGGGTAAAACTCGAACTCTCACCGACTACGACAAACACCTCTTTATTGAGAAGGGTCTGCCGGAGGAATAAGTATGCTCTCGCGGCACCACGCCAAGGCAAACAACCACTACGTAAGAGACTTCGATCAGGACAAGCCAACGAGCTATATCCAGTACCTCGACGCTAACAACCTCTATGGATGGGCAATGAGCCAAGCCCTACCTACCTTAAACATTGAGTGGGTGGACCAGCCAGAGTCGCTCTCCAGAATAGTCCGCACCCACCCTGACGATGCCGAGACTGGGTACATCCTTGAGGTCGACCTGAGCTGAGCTTCACGACGACCACAACGACTACCCCCTGGCCCCGGGGTTGAGAAGCTGGTCCCGAAGCTGAGGAATAAGGAGAAGTACGTACTCCACTACAGGAACCTCAAACTGTATCTGGCCCTGGGGATGAGGCTGACCAAGATTCACCGCACCCTATCCTTCACCCAGCAACGAGAACAAGTAGAATCCAGGGACACTTTCCGGTTGCTTCCATTACTACCGATCTTTCTTTTGTCTAATTGGTAATACAGTCTGTTGGCAGCTAGGTATCGGGCGGCACCACAAGCAGCTCCTCCTTTACAAAACCAGGGAGCGGTCCATCCAACAAATAGTATAGTACAGGCTCACCAGGTTTAGTGACAGAGCGTCCAATCCGGTAAACATAGAGTGACCACACAGGGTCAGTGGCCCGCCGCCCGTGGTGTTGCTCAACCTCACCAGGCTGGTAGAGATAGCAAACGCCAAAATCAGAGGGAAGTTTATGCTCTTTGACCCCCAGAGGGCGTCCTGGTATGACTGCAGAGGGCTTTTGTGCAACTCGTTTTGCCCTTATAGCATCTTTAGGTTTTTTTCCAGGCAAGCGGGTCACCTCATTATTTATCGCAGAGACTACAGCCGGCAGTCGAGAAACCCACTCAGTCGATCGTTTTCCAGTATCCTTTAACTCTACAGCATACTGGTCCAAAGAGCAGCAAGGGTACAGTTAAAGCGTTCCACTATAGCCTGGCCACGACGGATATTCACACGGCCGCGCCTGATTGATACTCCATGTTTTGCTTGAAGCTGATTCACTGCTCCCATAAACTCCCGTCCGGGGTCGACCTGAAGTAGTTTAGACCGCCCCAGTGGTCCTCACTTGTATATCCTCTTGAGTGCACCTGCGACCTCTTTAGCCTCTTTTGTAGCCATCGCCTCGGATGCCTTGTAGCGTGAGGCCACATCCACCACAGTTAGGGCATACTTGTAAGTCCGGCGCTTCACAACGTCATGAGGAAGAATTAAGAACCTCATTAGGCCCAGACACATCAAACTTCGGTCAGCTTGTTGATGGATTTACCCGTCAAGATGTAGTACTCATGCATAGCCTCGTTTACATCCCAAAAAGTATGCTCGGCATGTCCCTGGCGGCGCAGTTGCTCATTGATGAAGTCTAAATGCTCAGTTCGCTTCTTGGCCCATGCTGCCTGAGCAGATTGAAGCTACTGATTGCCATATCATGGCGCTTACGTTCCGCGTCCACTTGGCTGCTTCGTAACTTAGAGAATAAGAAGTTGCTCCCAAAGAATGCAAGGGCGTTAACAAGAGCACCTCCAACAAGTAACGCCATTGTGGCCATTACTTCAGTATATCAACTGGTAAGATTCCTTGTTTAATTAACATATCCTTTGTGGCCATAGCTAGTGATACATCGTTAATAGCCATAGCCAGGTTGCGTGGGGTGAAATCAAAACGTGGCACACCACCACCCAAAGCCATCTTAGCAAGCTTGGCATAACCTATTGATATACCGGAAACAACTGCACCATGGTACAGCGCGTTGACTAGCATTTTTTCCATCAGTAATTGGTGTTGTCATCTTATTCCATATTAAACGGATCCTTTAAATGAGCGTCAAGATGTGCTGACTTTGCTCGCTCTCCCTTAGGCACAACCTGTTTAGGGGTGAGGCTACAACTCTCTGCCTATGGCAATACAATGCTAGTCCAGACACCCCCACTCTACCGACAAACAAAGGTGATGTCGCCCACATTGGCCAAGACTGAGTCGAATCCATCTGCCCTGCGGCAGACCCCCGGTCAAACTGGGGAGGAGGGGGCCAATTTCGGCCTGCCTAAACCTTTTTAGCGTCCTTTGTAGGTCTCTCCTTTGGCGCAGGTTGAGGCGCAGGCTGATCACTAGTTACCGCCATTATCTCTTGATTTACGTTCTCCATGTTACCTACTAATTTTGTTCCTCCAATTGACAGCACCCAAGCAGGTCCTCTGCAGGAGGGGTATTGGATGCCCGCGCGGGAGTGCTCGCTCCAAATTGGCAGTACTTAGCGGTTGTTAGGGCTGCAGTAAGCAGAGCCAACATCATAACATAGCGATGATAAAGTTCACATGTGGCAGTTCTTAGCGCGTGCCCGACAAACGGGTCAGTCTTGAGGTCCGTAATCAGATTTGGCTGATGCTCTGGGGGGATTGGCAGAAACATACAAGCAGCGCTAGAAAACAGTTGGAGAATTGACTGCCCCAGAGTCCGCGTTATGCTAGCTCACAGCCGAGCCTCATATTTCGCATAGAGCTTTGTAATCTCTTCATCGGACATTGATTCAATCTTTGCAGTTGACAGGTGCTGATTGCCGAGGTACTGACTGGCCTGACCCCCAGCTATGACAGCAGCAAGCCTATCTCTCTTAGAAGATAAATCTTCACCAGGGGTCAACGGAGTTCCGCTTGCTCAGACTTTGTGGCCGGCGGGCTAGCCGCGTCTTGCTCCACTGATCCACTTGGATCCCATTGTTCACCGAGTCGCAACCCACGGCCAACAGGTTGCCCCCTATTAGTCGCCTCTTAAGACATGCAGGGGGATACAGTGGGCCTATTCTACCCCCGGACCCACAGGGTGCTGGTAGCCACGCATGCCCTGGGCATAGAGCTAATTGGGAATGCCCAGAAATTTTGATTGTCATTTTCTTAACCACGGCGCGACCCAGGTTTTGCACAACGCTGCGGTTAACATCGGACGATGTCAGCGTGATTGTAAAGGCCAGCTGTGCTGTCCCTGGGACAATGACGTCTTCTGCGCCTAGATTGGGGAAGTGAACCAGCAGTTGTTGGTTCTGGTCAATAGTGCTTGGATTGTTTGTAACGACTACAGACTGTCACACGCCCTTTACTCCAAGGGGTTCGCGTATCCAGCGGTGTGGGTTTAGTTTGCGTCCGTAAGTACTCGTTATGTTGAACTTCTTATCTACAAGTATATCTTTAACACACAAGCATAAAGTTTGATGACCCAATACTTAACGACGGAATGGAGGAGGATTACAACCCTGAAGGAGAGGATTACTACCCTGAAGGAGAGGATGATGTACTCCCTGAGGTCCCGCCTCTCCCAGGAGGGGAGGGCCTTGAGATAGATACGACATTACCACAGAGCCAGCGATTAGTTATTGACGCTGTCAATGATTATTACGATGCATTCGCTACAAAAGGCTACACACTGTCTCTCGGCCGCGATTATACAAACTTTGAACTTATTAAGGAGAGTTACGTTTGAAGGAATTCCCCGACCTAAATATTACACATTCTCATACTAGGGCCCCACTTTCATTTCAAACAATAGGTAGCAGACAGGGTGGAGGGGGGGGGGGCTAAGGCCATCCGTGAAGGGTTGGGGTGTACTGAGTGGTCCCGAAAAGCAGTGTCACAAAAGGAAGCAAGAGCCCTCCAAGGCGTTGATCAAGCAGCTGCTAAAGCCGTAGAGAGTTTAGAAATGAGCGGCCTTGAACCCATTTCCGAAACTGGAGGCGCGGAAGAATCAACCTTTATAGAGGACGTTCATAACGCTATAGTAGACGCGGACACACAGACAGATGGTCTGACATACCGACAGCTTATTGGGCTTGACAAGGCCATGAAGACCCAGAGGGATGAGCTGGTCTACAACCTAGCTAAGATAACTGAGATAGAAAGGGATATAAAACATCGGAAAGCTAAAATGGCAAGCCTGGAGGAGGAAGGGAGGGATGATAGTCCAGCATGGAAATTGCAAGCAAATGAGCTTGCAGAGCTGAAGGACCTGCGGCGTGTCTGTGTTGAGACTGCCTCTGTAAACCGTGAACGTCTGAGAACCCAAATTAACCGCATCAGGGAAACGATCAACAGACTTCTTAATGAGGACACAACGCTAGCTGAGCGTGT
This sequence comes from Urechis unicinctus, assembly GCA_034190875.2. Lineage (NCBI taxonomy): Eukaryota > Metazoa > Annelida > Polychaeta > Xenopneusta > Urechidae > Urechis > Urechis unicinctus. Next base: position 43,098,582 of record CM067344.1, on the reverse strand, counting down.
ACGCACCCTGTTTCGGGACCAGGGCATAACAATCGCCTCCATCCTCACTGCGATTGGGTTGGCAATCTCGACCCTGGTAGTTGCTTTGACGGACGGAGGTAGCACTAGTCCAACCCCGACGCCAGCTGATAAGCCCGGTGTAAAGGAATGGATTAAAAAACAGCTGAACTCCTTGGCACACGCCCTGAAGGGCCTAGCCAGTAAGTCAACAACTGCCCTTCCAGGAATCATTGGCTCCATTGTATCATGGCTGCTTAAGTCTGCTGCAAAGGTGGTTGGTTGGATGGTGAAACATGCATGGGCCGCAGCTGTGGCGGTGGGGGGAGTTATCCAACTGATACTCCGAGACCTACTACGTAGCAAACCAAAGCACAGCTAAGCCTATAACGATTCCGCCTACAATAAGAGTGGTTTTCTCATCCTCGTGCGTAGATGGTGGAGCAGCGGGTGGAAGGTCTTCAGCGGCGGGTGGAGGGTCTTCTCTAGAAAGCGCAGCGGGGTCAAAGCTTCCTCTGTCTGGAGGTACAGCAACCGCGTTGACATCAGTACTGCTGCCGATTTGCTGTTCCTCAGTTGCAATGGTAATCAGATTGTTGTACCCAATAACGTTTCTGTAGGAAAAGGAGGAGATGCCCAGTTGAGACCTGGCCTCTGGAACTTCAAACTTATACAAGAGGTATTTACAGCTATAGTTCTTAGTTTGGAGGTTGATGCTTTAGCTGGGACTATTACCCTCCCAATTCCTGATGGGACTTTTCGATGTGACGACTGTGTGTTAAAAATGTTGGGTCTTGATAGCGGTCTCGGTGGAAAATGGACTCCTTCAGATACTTACAAAGGTAACCGGCCCATCAACTTTAGCATCTTTAACCCACGTTATGTCCACCTCGATCAAGTCAGTACCACGAACAACATGCTTGATGGTGCGCCCACTACGCTTCTTGAAGTTGTGGGCTGTGGGGGCAGCTCCTCTGGTCATATTATAACCACAAACATCGCTAATCCTGTGTCAAAACGTGTTACTGTCGGAGCTGTGAATGAGTTAAAGGTTCAGATAAGAGATAGTAAGGGACGTCCACTGAACAACCACGACTTACCTATTGGTGTTGTTCTCGAAATTACAAGATGTCAAGGATGGAACAAGGCAACGTTATTTTTTGTGAACCAAACATCAAGACATATTGTGGGTTTAATAAGATGTTTATTTAATTAAAACAGCTACCGTTTCATGAAGTACAAATTGCAGATAAAATAATGCAAAGCAACTAAACAGTAAATGTGTACAATATACAAATAGCATGTTATGAAGCATGCTTAACATCGGACATATTAATACAAGTTATTTGTTGAAAACCATTGTAAAACCCCCCACCAAAGTTATTAAAATTGAAGACAAAACTCCCCATGGTGATGTGAAATTAGGTACTACTAAAAGTGAGGTATACCCAGCTGTAAATATTAGCGTTGAATAACATGTATGAAGGTATGGGAGCCAGTGAAACCGCCATAAGACAGGGCCGAGGCCATGTCTGGCTCCCATAAGGAACTCCCCCTGCTCGCACAACTTGTAGCTACCTAACGAAAAAACCCAAAACAAACATAAAGGAGCAATCAGCAGAAGCTGGCACTGGCGAATAGGTTTGACCCCCTCAAGGTGCAGTCAGCAGAAGCTGGCCCTGACCTAGAGGGTAATAGAAGTGAGTACAGACTTCAAGCCCCGAAAGGGGCAGTCAGCAGAAGCTGGCCCTGCCCCCAGTTGCTATCAGAGCTGTACTATTAAACACACAAGCGGTAGGCGCTGTTGATGTGCGGAGATGCTTTGAGCCGTTATGGTGGGAGCGCGACATGTGCAGGCCGGATGTACTGAAGGTAGGCTGCACTTTACCATCTGCCCACTGATTGGATGGTAGCATGTGGGGTTTGGTCCAGTGCCAGTTGCGTTGCTCTCCCTATTCGGAACGAATGGGTGTTGAATCGAATAGGGTTCAGACCTGACAGTTCAACGCTTCGCTTAAGGATGTTAGCGAAAATATTGCGAGTGACAAGCTGTTTGCAGTGAAGGACAAACACCTGGTCATTGTGGGGAGGCCTTACAGCGAGAAAGGCATCCAAGGCAAGAACTGGGCAGTAGAGAGGTGAAGATCCTTTTTGCAGTAGAGTTTTGACCGGAGATTTACTGTGTTTGAAAGAATCAAAATTGATTTCATAACCTCGGCTGGATCCATGGCTGATGGACTTGAGTTTTTGAATTTTTAGCATATGTTGAGAATCGGACGAGAAAACGACCTCACCAGCCCGCATGCAGGCATAGAACGTAAGCAGGAAGAGAGCCTTGAACAGGATTTGGTTGTAGAAACTGTTGGTAATAATCGGAATTTTGTCTATTAGTTTGTGCAACAGTGTGCACGTGATAGGAAGCAATCCTTCCTGCCCCTGCATGCCCTGCTGTTGAATTGCTTGGAGAGCTTTGCTGATGTTGGAGCATCCTTAAAGGCTGAGCACAAAGTTGACGGCAGAGAGGTACGTGCGGATGGTGGTGTGTTTAAGGCCTTGGTTCCGGAGATAGGTGACGAACAAAGCTAAAGTATAAGATGAAGGGGGCATTTTGTTTAGAATGGAGTGGGAAGATAGAAAATATAGAAACAATCTCCAATGGTGAAAATAAGTGTCTGAAGTGGCCTTTTTGACAGATGAGCCCAAAAGACAAAGTAGGCTGGTAGCAGGTGTAAATCGAGCCAATGCTTGTGGGGTAGCCGGCTGACGGGACAGAAAATCACACACAGTGTTGTCGATACCTGGAATGTGCACAGCAGATAGGCGGATATTATGTAGAAGGAGGACGAGGACTAGTGGACGGATAATTGACATAACCATCTGGTGCTTGGCTGTCTGTTTATTGAGGATAAGGACGACTGCCTGGTTGTCACAGTGGAATATAATATGGGAGTTGCAAATTTTATCAGCAAAGACACTTATGACAAGGAAGATAGGATAGAGCTCCAAAACGGTAATATCGAAATTGGTCCATGAGGCCGGCCAGGACCCCTTGAAGCCAGTTTGAACCATAAGTGGCTGCAAAGCCCCATTTAGATGCGTCAGAGAACATGTGCAGAGATGGAGAGTCGGCAGAATGTCCATCAAAAACCTCATGACCCGCCAGCAAAATTGGCGTCTTTACGACGAGCAATTTAGGAAAGACCGGGAGCTAACCCTTTGCTCGTGGGCTTCGATGAGGCTCGACTTGCAAATCCTCTGCTCCCAAACAACAGCTGCTCCCAACCCTCCTACCAATGCCCAAACCACTTATTTTCGTCCCCAACAAAACTTCTCCACCCATGTCCCGAAAGGGTTCTGTTTTCGGTTCCATTCTGCAGGCTCCAGGTGCCCTTCACAAAACTGCACATTCAAACACACTTGCTCTAAATGTGCAAAACACCACCCAATCTTCTTGTGCCAAGCCAACACCTTCAACACCACCAAAACCAACTCCTACAAGCAGACAAACCCCTCACAGCCTCGAACTGCCCCCGGGCGAAACAACAAATCCAATAACCACCCCAGTAGACGCCAATAAATTAGCCCAACTGCTTCAGGGTTACTCAAAGCAGCAGTTCATTGTCGATGGTTTCCGGAAAGGGTTCTTCATTCAATTTTCAGGCAACAATAGCCCCCTTCTTTCAAACAACTCACAATCAGCCATAATGCAACCGCATATTGTGCAAGAAAAAATACTTAATGAAAAGAAACTAGGTAGAATTCATGGCCCGTTTGTTACACCACCATTTCCCAATTTCAAATCCTCTCCCCTCGCAATAAGAGAAAAGTCCCAACCAGGAAAGTTTAGGCTGTTACATAACCTCTCTTACCCCTATGATAGCTCTTCAGTCAATTTTAATATCCCTAAATCTGCCTTCTCCACACATTACTCCTCCATCCAAGACGCCTTTGTCTTAATACATCAGGCGGGGCCCAAACATTACCTCGCAAAGTGTGACATTGCAGAAGCTTTCCGGATAGTTCCTTTACATCCCTCACAGTATAACCTTACTGGTTTTTATTGGGGGGGGGGGGGTTACTATTATGACAGTTGCTTACCCATGGGATGCAGTAGCAGTTGTGCTATTTTCGAGGAGGTCTCCTCCGCCATCCTCTGGATTTTAGAAAACAAAAAGAGCATCCACAGCATAGTCAAAGTGCTAGACGACTTTCTGTTCGTTGCTCCCTCCCAAACACAGTGCCAGCGCATGTTAGACATTTTCACCCAACTATGCATTCACATTGGGGTCCCTCTAGCTCCTCATAAAACTGTCAACCCTACCACCGTCCTCACATTCCTTGGAATAGAACTTGACACGATTGGCATGGAGGCCAGATTGCCACTTGACAAACAACACAAGTATTCAGGTCAAATTCAAGATGCAATTCAACTCAATAAAATCACCTTGCAGCACCTCAAATCTCTAATCGGCATGTTTCAATTTGCATATACAATCATTACCCCAGGAAGAGCATTCCTTAGGCGGCTGCACGACTTGACTATACACACACACAAACCCTTCCATTACATACGCTTAACTGCTGACACTAAAAAAGACATTAGCACTTGGCTGCAATTCCTATCACATTTCAACGACAAAACTATCATGCGTCAGATACATTCTGCCGACTCTCCATCTCTGCACATGTTCTCTGACGCATCTAAATGGGGCTTTGCAGCCACTTATGGTTCAAACTGGCTTCAAGGGGTCCTGGCCGGCCTCATGGACCAATTTCGATATTACCGTTTTGGAGCTCTATCCTATCTTCCTTGTCATAAGTGTCTTTGCTGATAAAATTTGCAACTCCCATATTATATTCCACTGTGACAACCAGGCAGTCGTCCTTATCCTCAATAAACAGACAGCCAAGCACCAGATGGTTATGTCAATTATCCGTCCACTAGTCCTCGTCCTCCTTCTACATAATATCCGCCTATCTGCTGTGCACATTCCAGGTATCGACAACACTGTGTGTGATTTTCTGTCCCGTCAGCCGGCTACCCCATAAGCATTGGCTCGATTTGGGATGAAGTCGTGCCCGACATCCATCCCAGTACACCTGCTACCAGCCTACTTTGTCTGGACTTAAAGAATCTTTTGGGCTCATCTGTCAAAAAGGCCACTTCAGACACTTATTTTCACCATTGGAGATTGTTTCTACATTTCCTATCTTCCCACTCCATTCTAAAGGGCCAGCTTCTGCTGACTGCCCCTTACGGGGCTTGAAGTCTGTACTCACTTCTATTACCCTCTGGGTCAGGGCCAGCTTTTGCTGACTGCACCTTGATTCTGTTAATTAAGGAATATGACTGTTGTTGCACTCTAGGCAAGATTGAAGGTAAGACATTTATGGATATGAAAATCTATGTTTTTTAATCTGTGCCTTGTCTGCATTGCAAGAAGGAGCAAATTTGCTTATAACGCTCAGATTCTGCCATACGGACCCTCGCCCCTAACTTAAGGTGTCATCAGATCATCAAAACACCAGGGGCGAGTTGCCTTGTCTACCACTACCTATGCCGATATACTAATGGAGTGTGAAGCCAGGGGACCTGATGAAACACAGTCGCCAGGTCCCCCTGAAATGTACCATGGAAAGCTCGACATGACGAGCCAAGAGACAATTCCATTTGACTTTTGTCAAGAACGAAGTAACGTTCGATATACGCAATGTGTTGCACTGGGGACCACCATCTTCCATTTTAGGATATTGGCAGGAGGTTGGCCATTGTGCTCGAGACCGTTTATCCAGCACCGCACACCTCTATTTACCGCCCCGTTCCGTTGACAAACGTGTCGTTGACGACAACGTGAGGTCGCTTGTGACCAATAAGAACATGTGTGTGACGCGTTCTGTGCTTCAACATCTACAGCTGTCTGGGATAACTGACGATGACATAGAAGCATGTTGTGGGTGGCAGCAGCTGCTGTAGTATATGTGCTAATAAATGAAGGGAAAAACGACTTTTTATTTCCCTTCAAACCATTGGCTCTTGTACGTTTGTCGAACCGATTGTATCCAAGAACAGTACATTATGATTTTGCAGTGTACATAAGTAACATATGCATTACATAGTGTGCAATTAATATAGCAACAGAACCTATACGTTTCAAACCACCGTAACATATTACGTTTTTCTCCCAAAATACCTGTTCTTAATCAAATTGAAACTTAGTAAGCTAAACATAATGGGCGATCAAAAACGCTAATGTATATTATATGGCGAGTTTCATTTCTTTGAAAAAAACCCTTTTCAACAAAAGTCCACCACAGCAATAGATTAACATAGCGTCAAATTAATGGAAATCTCCTTAAATAATAATCACAATAACATAAATAGCATGATAATGAAATTTCCTAGCTAAATATATTATGACAACATAATCATATAACAAAAACACATGTATTGAAATGCAAAAAAAAAATGCAAAATACTACTGGTGTGCGGCTCTTGCTGGACGGTTATTTCGCGTATCTGCCTGTTGTTGCCAATAACCAATGTTGACACTCCTCTCCCGTAGCTTGTCGCCAAGCTTTTTGGGCTTGTTTATAGTACATGACATTTTAAAATTTTCAAAGGCGACGTGGCGCCTTGGGGGGGATATAATCAAAAAGAGCGTCATGCCGGAAATCCTTCACGAATCGAAATAAATCTTCCTTATAATGAGCAGGTTTCTTGCGCCGCCAAGTACCCTCACATGGAACACTTAATGCATGCCGAAATAGGCTATCGATGGATTTCCCAAAATCACCTCCAAGGTGACTACAACGCAAGATCTGCTGCGAAGTGTAATTGCCACGGGATTTCATCAGCATCTGTATAAACAGGCATAAAGACACAGAAAGTTGATTGGTGTGTATACATCATTTAAAAAAGTCCTATGCTAGTCAAAAATATCGCTATAATTAAAAGCAATGCTCTTAATATATTACCCTTAAACTCATTGTTTAGAAATTCATTGAGGAGGTCCAGGGCAATATTGTTGTTCTTGCAACCGCTTGGGTTGGCAACCCGCTCCCAAGTCACCTTCTGTGAGAGCCGTTTGTTGTAATAATAGTTGCTCCCTGTTATGTTGGTAACATGAACGCTCCCGTATGTGCTCATGTGTACTGCGTCATTATTATGTGTTCTGCAATAAATGGCTACAAGAAATACAACATGGTGACCACGACGTGATTATAATTCCTTCTGAAACATAGAAATAAAGTCAAGCAGAGCCGATAAAGTGTGATATGTAACCGACGAAACTACATGGTCAGTGCTTGTAAAGAAACTAGGTCTGTAGGTCGCATCACACCACGAATTGAAGTGAACTTTTCGCACCACGTGTGTAACTGTCGTTGACATTTACACGTTTTGAAATCGAAGATGGCCGACGCCAATCACAGCAGATACATCCCACAAACGAAAGTGGATTGGGCCTCCAGTCAAGCGTATGCCCAATTCAGACTGTGGCGCAAGGAAGTAGTAAGAATTTTAAACGGTCCTATGCATGCCGATGCTGATTCTGTGAAAATCAACACCGTGTATATTTGGGCGGGCGCCCACGCCGAAACGTTGATAGAGGCCAGACAGTCAGAACATCCAGACATGAGGATACAAAAGGCAGAAGACCTGCTCGATTGTCTCGCGAAATGTCTCACTCACTCAACTCTCTTCCGAGAAGCGAGGGAGGACTTTTACAATGTCAGACAGAAACCAAGTGAAAACACAACAACTTTCTACAGCAGATTATTAGAACTATTTCGCTTAGCAGACTTCCCAGAGCAGTCTGACTTCCTGATCGTCGACAAGCTCATCCATGGGTGCACCATTGCTGAGTGCAAACGCAAACTAATGTCAAGAGGGAAAGATGTTACTGTTAAAAACTGTCTAGACCTGTTACGCCAGTATGAGGCGGTAGACGTCACAATGAAACATCTAAGTGAGTCATGCCAGATTAATGCAACATACTCAAGAGACCCAACTAAACAGTCCCAGCGAAATGGCCAGAAAAGCAAGATGAGGTCCAAACCAACAGCCTTGAAGCCAGATGCTGATAGGAAGAGAAAGTGTGCTTGGTGTGGTGGCAGTCCACATTCCTATGACGAATGCCCAGCTAAAGGGATGAAGTGCAATTTTTGCTTCAAGAGGGGCCATTTTGAAAGAGCATGCAAATTCAAGCAAAAATGCAAAGGCAAGCCCAAAACCCAGAATGAGATACATCCGTCAGAGACTGATTCCAGTGATGATGACCGTGGATCTGCATATGATGTTGGTGTTGTCTCTGTCAATAGTGTAGATGGCAAGACGAGAGAGATTCTCGCTGATGTTAAATTTCACACGCCGACTCCAGCTGTACTTCAAGGCAAGGTTGACACAGGTGCCATGGTGACGTGCATGCCATTGTTGATGTTTGAAGATATTGGGCTGTGTCGCAATGATCTCACTCCAAGTAAAACACGGTTGCGTGGCGTGACAGGTGCTGATATGATAAACTGTGGTGAGCTGACAGTCCAGGCTACCTGTAATAAACACACAGATAAGGTCAAGATTATGGTTACTGAACTTGGCAGTGAACTTATCCTGGGGCTTGATTTCTGCAAACTTTTCAAGCTAGTGGATGTAGCTAAAACTTGTATCCAAAGGAACGTAAACATGGATCGGAACATTGAAGCTGTTCATATCACTGAAGAGAGTGAAGTCAATTACATATCCCTTCAGCAGAAATGGAAGAAACACCTTCCACTGGGGAAGAAAACATGCGATCCGCTCAATGACCTGAAGGTCATTTTTCTTGAAACATTTGACGGAACAGTCGGCCTATTTGAAGGTGAGGTTCAGTTATCACCAGAGGCCAAACCTGTCCAGTTACCTCCTCGTGCCGTCGCTCTAAGTGTATTACCCAAGCTCAAACAAGAGTTGGACAAGATGGAAAAAGAAGGCATTATCAAACCCTGCCCTGAAACGACCAACTGGGTCCACAACCTCGTCATCGTCTCCAAGAAAAATGGTGACATTCGAATCTGCCTGGATCCGAAAAATCTCAACCGATACCTCATTCGGAGTGTGCACTACATAGCCTCTTGGGAAGATGCACAACATAGCTTCAGTAAAGGGCAATACTTCTCCACACTTGATGCGAAAAGCGGTTACTGGACCAAAAAACTCGGCGATAAAAGCCAGCTTCTCACAGCATTTAACACGCCGTTCAAGAAGTATTGTTTTGTCAGGTTACCTTTTGGATTGTCAGTGTCCTCTGAAATATTTTGTGAACAGATGGACAAGGCTATGGCAGGTATTCCTGGCACATTCCCATGTGCTGATGACATTAAGGTTCAAGGGTCCACGGAAGAGCGGCACGACATACACCTCCTTGAAACCATTAGCAAAGCTTGCACTGCAGGGATCAAATTCAATCCTGACAAATGTCGAATCAAAAGACAGAAAATTGAATACTTTGGGCGTGTAATTTCCCCACAAGGTGTTGAGCCATGTCCGAAGAAAGTGAAAAAGCCATCCTGGAATTGCAACCTCCAAAAATAAACAGGAACTTCAAAGTTTCCTCGGCTCAGTCAACTTCATGGCAACTCACATTCCCAATTTGTCCAAGAAAACGTTCATGATGCGAAGTCTTATGAAAAAAGACGTTCACTTTGTGTGGACAGGGGACATGCAACAGGAATTTGACACCATCAAACAGGCAATTGCACGCGCCACTCAACTCACACACTTTGACACCAGCAAACCAACCATTATAGAAACTGATGCTTCTCTGAAATGTTTGGGTGCTGTGCTCATTCAAGACGGCAGACCTGTGAAGTTCCTCAGCAAATCACTCACAAAGACAGAATCTGACTACTCGAATATTGAAAGAGAGCTCCTGGCAGTTCTGTTCGCTTGTGAGAAGCTTCATGTTTATGTGTTTGGCAGACTAGTCACAATACACACTGACCACAAGCCACTTGAGTCGATTCTCCGGAAACCGATCAGCCTCGCCCCGGCTCGCCTTCAGCGAATGCTGCTGAGGTTGAGGATATATAATCTTCAAGTTAAGTATGTGGGAGCAAAGAGTGTTCTATTGGCAGACACACTCTCCAGACTAGTCCAACCAGGAACTCATCCTGCCATTGCCAATCTTGATGTGAGTATTGCACTGGTTCTGAAGATCAGACCGACACACTTAGAGTCACTTCAAGAGTCTTTTCAAAACTTAGAGAGCACATAATCGAAGGTTGGCCTGACAGTATGCAGCTTCTTTCAGATAGCCTCCGCCCGTACTGGTGTTTTCGTGATGAACTAGCTGTCCTGGATGGACTCCTTATGAAAGGCAACCGTGTGTTAGTTCCATCAGCATTGCGTGAGGAAACTCTCCGTCGACTCCATGATGGTCATCAAGGTCTTACAGCCACACTCCAGCGTGCCAGGAGAACCGTTTATTGGCCAAACTTACAAGACGATGTCAAAGCAATGGTTTTGCACTGCAGTGACTGTCAGATTCATGCAAACAAAAAACCTCGAGCTCCAGATCGTCAAGTGGCAGCGTCTCGCCCAATGGAAATTGTTGCCACAGACCTTATGGACATCCAAGGCAAGTCTGCACTTGTCTCAGTCGACTACTTCTCCGGATATATGACTATTGACTATATCACTTCCACAACGTCAGATGCAGTCATTAGATCACTCAATAACAACTTTCGTAAGTTCGGGCTTGCAGAAAGAATAATATCTGACAACGGACCATGCTTCAAATCTGAAAAGTTCAAAAATTTCTGTGACACTCTTGAAATCAAGCACACAACGTCAAGTCCACATTATCACCAAGGAAATGGGCGTGCTGAGATAGCCATACAAACTATGAAGCAGATGATAAAGAAGTGCAAGAATGAGCTACAAGTGACTATGGCGATACTGGCATACCATGATACACCGGCAAGCAGTGAGCTACCTTCACCCGCAGAATTATTCTTCAACCGAAGAATTAACACACGTCTTGGGAAGATGTATCAACCTTCTCAGCTCAGCAATTCGCAACGGATTAAACTAGCAGACAAGAGAGCTGCTCACCTAAATCCAACTCAAACATCAAGAGATGAATATGTTCCAGATCAGCCTATTTGGTTCACGGAAGATGGTTGTCCTGAATGGAAACCAGGCTCCATAGAGTCAAGACACCCTCAGCCCGACTCCTATTGGATCACCGTCGAGGAAAACAATCGGCTGGTGAGAAGAAATAAACACGACATCAAGCCACGCTTCCCTGTCTCCGGAAGTAAGTCACCAGCGAATGGAGCTGTCCATCCATTTGAACATCACTCCCTCCCAACTGACATCCGGAACTGTGTTTCACCCCTGCCAGAAGAGTTATGTGTACCACCAGCATCTAACCCACTTGAACCATCTGATCCTACAAAGATGCCAGCGCATGAAACGCCTGTCCCGATCCCTACTTCTAGTACTTGTCCTACTCCACTTAAACAACTCAAACACCTCCAGGGGCTTCTTCACCTGCGTCTACAGCAAAAACGCCAACCGTTGCAAGATCAGGTCGACAGCCAAAGCCTAACAAACACAAAGATTTTGTGTATATGTGATTAAAGAGCAGGTGCTGAAGACCTGGCTCCAACGGTGAGACAAGTTCTGAAACCTCTGTCTGCAATATTTATATGTTGTCTCATTTGTTGTAATGCATTTCTAGTGTTGGACAATTTGTGACCTCAGTGAAATGTTTGAAATCACAAGTTGGTAGTAATTGATTTAGTGACATTTTTGGTGTTCTTAAACTATTTTCTTTATAAGGGGCATGTTGTAATAATAGTTGCTCCCTGTTATGTTGGTAACATGAACGCTCCCGTATGTGCTCATGTGTACTGCGTCATCATTATGTGTTCTGCAATAAATGGCTACAAGAAATACAACACCGTTCTGGTAGGAATCCACTAGTATCTAAATGACAGGGCAACAATGTATTAACTCATGGGGGTCACTTCTTGAGACTCTTATTAGGTTCCTCATTTGTTCATTTCAAGCTCAGTTGACATATAGATGGTCTTACTTGCAAGGAGTTTGTGGCCTAGAATAAAGTATTTTGGGTGATGATTCTGCCAGAAGTGAGACATGTTGAACCGCCAAAATGTAAGGAGAGCTGGCCCGTCCCCCTCACGTACCGCATCCCGGTTCGCCAACATGTTCAGTCCTTGCCACAACAGCACCCTGCTGTAACTGAGGACCCCATCATCTTCCTCTTCTTTGAGGGCACATTCATCGGAACAGTACCAGTTGTCTATACATCAATAAACATGTACTTTTAGAACGTTAGAGTCAACTGACGTACATTAATTACTCTAGCATTAACAAAATGGTAAGCCAACTTGGATTAACTGGGCTTGGATCAACGCACTGATGATGGTAAAACTCCATCCGGCGGCAAACTGATTTCAGTTTGCACCGCAGCAACCGCTCGTTTTCAGGACTTCCTCTTTTTCTCCAGCATACGCAATGGATGAACCCTGGTGATTCCTGGCACTCTTTGCTGCAGTACCAATCTCCATCGGGCATCTGGTCGAGGGGGCGTTGGATACATTCCAGGTGGAACAAAGATTCCTTGCACAAGGAATTACTACATTCCAACATGGTCCCTCCTTTATCTGCATGAACATATTCATCATCATTCATTTATACATATGTATGTACGCATATATGTATTTGTCTATTTGTACATTCATAATATTGTGATTACCTGTCTATCTATCTTTCTATCTATCTAGATGTGAAAAAGTTATGATATCTGATGTATTTTTTAATATCAAAGTTTAAGAATACCTTCATGGCAAAAGTAAGAAGCATACACGTCTCCTTCTCGTCCATCTCGCCCTCCTTGCTTTGCTTGTTCCATCGCCAGTTTTATGTCAGCATCGTCGTAGGCCAACCAGCAGCGTTCCACGGTGCGTATTGCTAGCCGATGTAACCACGCTTTCTGGTCCTAATCATGTGCAAGCAATCCTCGAGGCGTACTGTCCAGGGACGTCATGCCGGAATACATCATGAAGCTTAGTAAAGTCAAGCCCTCGCTGACGAACTGGAATTATAAATATTATTAATAGGAATTTATTTTTTTGTGTTCATTTGAAACTTTATTTACACATCCACATGCTTATTTGTAGGGATATTTGCTAAATGTTTACCTCGAGAAAATCCTAAACATGTTGGAAATTACTCATGACCTCGGTCTTCAGGCTACGGTGGTTAAAGTAGACCTTTAACTGCGCAAGGGTGCCGCGACTCTATGCTTTTTTTTATCAAAGAACGTGTTCATCCAATCCTGAGTACAAAACAAGGAAACATAATATTAAGTGCTATAATTAAATATACCATTCAATAAGAAGACTACTTATTAATTACTGCATTTTACCTGTAGAAGTAAACCTTCTTTGTGGAACTCCTGTGGAGTTTCAACGAGACCCTGAAGTCGGGATGCTGCATCCGGACCTGGAATTCGAGCATGTTTGGCATGTGTCATTCGTTCAACACTTAGTTGGTTGCCGTTGCAAGGGATTACATGCACTTGCTGTCCGTTCTCCATGGAGGGCACGTATTGGTGGAGGTGTGACATTATTTCAATTACACCACCTGTTGACGCCGGATCGGCTTCAACAGCTCCAAGATTCAACACTTGATACAAATAAACAATAATTTTTGGATTTGTGTCATAGTTTAAGGCTTTTATAAAGGCGTGCTAATTTTTTCCATGTGAAACTCTTTTACCTCCGATTTGCGGGTCATGGCTTGAGAATGAGCGTGGGGAATATTCCACGTGACATACTTCCTGAGATGGTGAAGGGCAGGAACGTGTGTCACGAGGATACGCAAGCGCGGCTGCAGGAACACCAAGTTGTCCTCTTTCTCAGCAAGAAACAAGATGGGTATATCTGCAACGCTTTCACAGTGGTGCTGTCGGTAAGGTGTAGCGATGGAATGCGATGTTTCACTCCAAACGAGAGAGCCATCGACAATAGCTTGTTTCTTTTGTCAAACCCTTGGTGTTTTTTGTGGACTGACATGTAAAGGTTGTCCCATCCGATGCTATACTGCAGCGGTCATTCCTGTTTAATGTTGACCGTGTCGCCACACTTGCTTTGTGCTTCGCAATCTGAAGCACAAAGACATATGTTTAATTATATGTATGTCAAATAACATAGGATTGATTTTTACGGGTTATGATTATACTATTCTCAAGGCTCCAAATACTGACTTCTATTGCTTTCTGCCATTCTTTGATAGACCTATCGTGCCCTTCCGCCAAAGTGTCAACGTGGGCCCGAGCTGCACCGACGCCTTGGGAGAGTCCAATGTAATTCAGTAAGCGGAATACTTTCCTACTTGATCCCTGCCGCCACAGCTCAACCCCTATCGACGCTTGGAAAAAACTGCATGTATAAAAAACAAAATATTGCATTAACACATTAATTATAACAGTTATTAAACTGTCTCTGCTTTTTTATTGCGTATGTGTCGAGGGCTCACAATCACATTTGTTGGCGCATAAAATTGGATAATATTTGCACAATTTTTTATTGGTCAACTTATGTACAAACCTATAGAGGGTCGGAGCGCTGGAGGACAAAATCAAATTAAGAGCAACGCCAATACGACAGCGTCGTATGGCGTCGCAAACTTTAATCATCATCGTGTAAATCATTCAAATTGCAAACTTTTTCTAATGACATATACATTCCACATCACACCCAAGCGCCTACAAATGCACTCCCATCAATCTCCCACAATCATGGCAAAACACACCGCCGCTTAGGGCCTCTATCTCTTGACAGCGCCGAGCCTTCCTCGCCGTCACGCGTCCAACCTCCCTTTTGATCTGCTGGTTGACCACTTCCAGCATGGCATCCCGGCCACATAGGGAGGTTTTGTTTTGACAAGGATCTTGAACGCTTTTTATCGAAGTTAGTACTTCGAATCCGTTATCAGTTCCGCAGCCCTATCACGAAAGCTACAAACTTTTTCATCAAACGGCGATCCAATCAGGTTCAGGTGGTAAGGTTGCCGCCGTTCGGTTCCGCGACCACAATTGGAGTGTCATGAATAGTTGAGCGCCTATTAAAGGCACAGTCAAGGCATGTCCGATGGTAATATAAAATTGGTTTACATTCTCTCCGAGTCCTCCTAGTATAAACTTTTCCACGTTCTTTACGGACGGTTTGGGCGCTTACCACTTCCGGTCACGCAATCTTTGCCTCACCTTGATAATTTCCTTCCACTTATTTTTTAACAAACACTTTCCTTATGGTCCTTGGAGACGCGACGTTTGCTACTGTGCGACGATGCAGACCCCCTGCGTGTTTTTTGAAAGGTTGTGAGCAACTAGATCGGCATCTTGTTTCGGCCATAACTATTTCAGTTACTGTTGCATAAACAATACATTTACAGTTACAGACGTAAGCAAGGAAACCGATTTCCCAGCCCACCCGGTTGTTCTGGATGACATACCCCCATATTTAATGTACTGGACAGGATTCGCTTTTTTTTTTGTCCCCACCCACGCCTATTCTCTGGATAGAGATTTGAGTTTTATCATTAATCAATGGTTAAATGGAATAACTGAATAATAACAAATAATATATTGTACCTAATGACATAAATGTAAATTAATAATCCTTACGATACTAGTAAGTATGATGAGATTGAAGTAGATGTTTCACCGCAACAAATTGACCAGTTCTCTTACCTTGGGTTACTTGACCGGAAATGGGAGGGATCAAAGTGGTCAGTTATGTTGAAGTGTCTGAATAATTGCTTAGTCATCAGTTGTATTTTAGGGGGACTGATAACTATTAAGAACCTGAGGCGCTGAGAATTGTTTTTATGTTAGGAATGCTTCATCGAAATCGATTAAAACCCACGATCATCATCCACAAACGGTTCATAACTTTTATACAGCCACTACAAACAGAGGGGCGACTTGTACTGTAGTATCACTCCTTATTGAACTTGACTAATAGACTTATATGCCAATGAAGGTAGTATGAAACAACAACCGACTCCGCCGTCTGATGAGAATCCAGGCCACTCCTATCGGCTGAATGAGATCGGTCTCAAGAAGAAATACCTTCAGAAAGAAATTGAAAAATATGGTGCTATGTATAAAAAATATAGGTGTGCAGTAAAATCAGTGGACACTGCTTTAATTGCTGTGGGTATGTGTCTTGGCGCAAGTGGTGCGGGTCTGATGTCTACGGTGGTTGCTGCCCCTATTGCTACGGGGGCTGTGTGCGGGCTTGTTGCGATCGCAGAAAAGGTCATCAGCCGGCGGCTGTCGGCGAAGGTAAAGAAGCACGACAAGATTCAAATTCTGGCAAAGAGCAAACTAAACACGGTTACAGATATTATTTCGTTTCGGCCGAGATCGAAAAATATACTTGAATGAAAAGATTAAAAGACGTTGGCTAGGGCATCTCCACCCCCCTCACTGCCTAGGTCGACCACCTTGGTCGCAGGAGGTGATCGTGCCGCGGTAATTGCAGCCGACCGACTGACCATTTTAAGAGTGGTGTTTGCTGTGTATAATGGAGGTGGCGATTAAATCTTTCTGCAACGATCATACCGGAGTCAAAAAAAATACGGACCAGTGGGAGACCACGAGGAAGGGCTGCGTTGGAGGAAGTGACTACTCCACCATCATAGGGCAAAACTACTTCAGCAGCTATAGTAAGAAGCTGACCAAAAAAACTAGCAACGAGGGTGTTTTCTTAAGCGCGCCCTGCCTCTGGGGTACGACTTTTGAGGAGGTTGCAAGTGCAGTATTGGAGAAGGTGTACGACACCAAGTTCTACGGAAACAATATCTATATTCAGGGCGGTGCAACGGCCTACTCTCTGGATGGTTTTTGTGTGCTCCCGATCCGGCGGGGTGGGGTGGATGCTGTGTGACGGGGCATCCTGAGGAGGTTGTGCTGCTCGAGATAAAGTGCCCCTACACTCAGAGTCCTGGGAGGGTGATTCCGAACATGTACATGTATAAGCCTCAGGTTCTGTTGGGGTTGCACCATTGTCCGGTGGTGACCATCAGGGTGTTTGTCGACTGCGTCTTCAGGTTGTACTCCTTTGAGGACCTGGGGAGGGCTGAGGCATATAACCAGGTGTATCACAAGGATCGGAAGAGGTATAAGGAGACGGTGGCTTGGGGATGGGCGTCGTTTGAGAGCCTCGAAGACGGCAACTATGGCGCGAACAGGAGGTTTAATAGTTGCCTAGAAGTGGAACAGGAACATCGCGGTCCTTGGCTTGGAAGACCGAGTGGGACCATTGATAGGCCGACGGGGGCGTTCTACTGTTGGAATCTCTTTACGATGAGATTGATAACCGCTCGTCCCAATCCTGACATTATCGAGCAGAACAACGCCAAGGTTGCCAAGTTTATAGAGGACCTCGACCGCGTGAAAAATGGAACCTACACAGGTAGACTTAGCCCCAGAATGTTTACGCTTAAAGACCTCTATGGATAGACCCTGGAGGTTGGTAGAATAGGTAATGGTGGTACCCTTGCGACTCGTGGCTCCCTGCCCCTGTCCCCTGCGACTCGTGACCCCCTGCCGCCGCGACTCATTGCTGCCCGAAACTCAGTCTGTTGGAAATATGGTTGCTGGCAGGTTGGATATATGGGGTGTGGGCGATTTGCTTTGGTGGGTTGGATGGGTTGGTCTGTTCCCCCAAATGTCCCCTGCTCCAGGACCCCTATTACATATACTACTAGTTTGATGCCTCGCTGCCGCCAATCCAGGAGTTCTACTGCAATCTCTCTGGGCAAGGTATATCTGCTGCATACTATGAACATGCACAGAAGGTATGGAACGTGCTCGGGTGTAAAATCATGGGCGACTATCATGACCTGTACCTGCGCACAGATGTACTACTCTTGACTAATGTATTTGAGATATTCCGCAAAACTTAAGCAGTATGTCTTAGATCCAGCTCACTACTATACCAGTCCTGGCCTTTCATGGGATGCGCTTCTTAAGAGCACAGGGGTGGAGCTCGAGCTTCTCACCGACTATGACAAACATCTATTCATTGCGAGTGGTATAAGCATGGTATCACGTCGCCACGCTTAAGCTAATAACCCGTACGTGTGGGGCTTTGAGCAGGATAAGCCAGCGAGTTATATCCAGTACCTTGACGCTAACAACCTGTGTGGATGGGCGATGAGTCAACCTTTGTCTATTGCAAGTATTGAGTTTGTGGATCAACCGGCCGATCTATATTTACAGGACCATCCCGACAATGCCGAAACCGGATATATACTCGAATTTGATCTGGAATACCCTGCAGAGTTGCATGCTAATCACAATGATTATCCCCCAGCGCCAGAGCGAATATCTGTGCAGAATGAATGGTTGTCAGACTACCAGAAAGATCTAGGTGTATTGGGGAGCACCGGAAATGGAGTTGAGAAGTTTGTACCGAACCTGCGCAATAAAGAGAAGTATGTGGTCCACTATAGGAATCTCAAGCTCTACCTATCTCTGGGAATGAGGCTTACCAAGATACACCGTGCTCTTGCATGCAATCAGAGGCCCTGGATGGAGCCTTACATTCGCATGAACACAGACCTGTGTAAGGTTGCCACCAGCGACTTTGAGAAGGACCTGAACAAGCTGATGAACAACTCCCCCACCCCCCTGTGGGTCTGGGGGTAGAATAGGCCCACTGCATCCTCCTGCATGTCGTAAGAGACGACAAATAGGGGGCAACCTGTTGGCCATGGGTTGCGACTCGTGTCGGTGAACAATGGGATCCAAGTGGTTGAGTGGAACGGTCCTTTTGACGGCCGTATCTGCAACACACTACTCTGGCCCGGATTTCGCCTAGACGAGTGGCTGGAATGGCCTGGTCCAGTCAATCGGCTGGTGGTGACTTGCCCTAGGATACTATTTGCATTTTTATCTTTTTCAACATCATCCACTTGTATGTCCCTCTTTTTTCCATTTATCTTAGAAGGCAGCTGCTTAATCAGGTCAAACTTATCTATTAATCTTTCTAGGCGCCATATAACACACGTGTTGGTGTACCCTATTCTCACTCACTCACTCACTCACTCACTCACTCACTCACTCACTCACTCACTCACTCACTCACTCACTCACTCACTCACTCACTCACTCACTCACTCACTCACTCACTCACTCACTCACTCACTCACTCACTCACTCACTGATGAACAACTGTGTTTGGTAAAACCATGGAGAATCTTAGAAGGCGAATCGATGACAAGATTGTGCGCTCAGCAGAAGAGGAAAAAATATGCAGGCTTGTGGTCAGTCCCGCTTATGCTTGACATAAAGTATTCGATGATGACCTGACCGCCCTGCATATGCACAAGACCCGCTTAGTGTTAAATCGTCCGGTGTATGTAGGCATGTGCATACTCGACCTCTCCAAGCACCTGATGTACGACTTCTATTATAACACAATGAAGTCCAGATATGGTAGCACAGACATGGACTCACTGCTTCTGGAGATCCGCACAGCTGACGTGTATGCAGACATGAAAGAAGATAGTCATGAGATATATGGGCTACACCTCAACAAGGTGTCACTCTCTACATTTGAAGAGGTGGATAGCCCTGCACAGTGTAGACACCTTCGCCTATGGACGTGCTAGCATGAGAGATGGTGGGCCAGAACCACCTTGACCCGTTTGGCAGGTCGGTTCCGAGGTGCCTTTCTCTTAACTCAAAAATCTTGTATGAGCTGCCAAGTGGGAATAATGTAGATAACTGGGGGTGGGCCAGAACCCGCAGTTCGTATACTACTATATATACATATATATATATATATATATATATATATATATATATATATATATATATATATATATATATATATATATATATATATATATATATATATATATATATATATTAGCACATACATACAAGCGTGCACACAAACACTTGAATATACACATATATACAGGGATTTGATTCCCAATGCCAAGCTTCCAAGCCGCTATTGTATGTAACTATAGTTATTTATAAAGAGCGGCTCGTATGCTCTTTTATGCATGGGGAGCGTCTGGTGCGAACTGTCGGTGAGACGATGCGTCTGGATACCAACCTATCCAGCCCGTTGTATCAATAAAATCATCGCCGACTCTAACGCCACTCGTTTTCCTCGGTTAAGTGTCGTTCGTTTTTTGTTGTCACATATGAAACACGGTTAACAGTTTTGTTCGTTTTTGGTTTTGATAAACAAAAAACGAATAGACGGTATATACACGGACTATCCTTGGCATGGAGACATTCCAATTATCGTGTCATGTTAAATACTGGTGGATCTGTCTATTTCTTTGAATTATAATTTACGTGGTACTGATATAACTGACAAAATATGATTAATAATCGAGGTCGCACTGGTGACAATCGACATGGATCGGATGCAGACGCGCTGTTGTGTACTGTTAATCGAACCTTCAAGCTAACATATGTAGAGACGAATGTTGAAGAAAATCCGTCAATTTATTTCATTTTCCTCAACTACACAATGCTACAATGTTTCAAAGGAATTATCCAAGAAATGTGAAATTGAGTTGGTCAAAATCGGGTTGAAATGCAACCAATTAGCAACATATATGGTTTTAAACAATGACTGAAACTACTTTGTTTAATTTGGAGATCAAAATAGACGGTCAAGGATTTTTTTCAAATGAAAAGAATGCTTAACAAAGTTTAACATCATGTTCTAACCAATGTTATGCAATATACGTACATGTTACACTCTTGGATAAAATACGGATTAAGGAATAACAAATAACCCCGAATTGCTGAGAACTATTATATGCGATTCATTTGAATATGCACGGTTCCTATTACGACATGCTTCTAAATGGTGGAGCTTTGCTATATGAAGTCTCAACTAATGAAACCGTTTAAGTAAACATTATTATCAAAATTACATTACAAATACTTAGCAACTAATATTAAATCAAATCCATAAACAAATCAAAAATTTTTCGATGTATTTCGGTAGGCGTGGAAATGACAAAAATAATAATAGCATAAACATACGCTTACTAATGAAAAAAACCAACCCAAAAACAAAAACACGACCAAAGAGTATTCTTATCCGAACTTACTCTCGAGTTAATTATAAACTACACTGGCTTTGAAAAATTCTAAGCCAGTTATTTTGAACCAGAAAGTTGATGATAATACACACATTTAACATTAATTACAGAAATTATCTGTTATTGGATAAGATCTTCCTCGCCATAATGACTCTTTCACACACGTGAACATCCACAATCAATAGCCCAGAGGGGTATAACATAATCAATAAAATTGCCATAACAAAAAGCTATAAAAATCGATCCTTGAATTTAATCTCTCTGTTCATTATTACATACAGAGCAGTGCACATATAATTCCTTCTTTTCACCCATTTTGGGTTTCTTTTTTTTTAGGTTTGAAAATTCCCTCTCAATCACCAAATAGTAAGTTCTTCATCTCGAGTACTTAACGATGTGCGCTGGATACACCTGGCAGTTCTCGAAAGACACAAATATGTTCGGATTGTCCACATTTTCTACGCACGAGTCGTACCTCACATCAATTGTATGCTCATTCTTAGTTTCTTTGGTTTTAACTGGTGGCAATCGGTAAGGAAATCATAACATTGTGACTGCCATAAACCCAGGAGCTACAGAAAACTGCTTACTGTCGATCTGGTATCCACTCAGGGCGGCGTCTCATGGCCCGGGATGTTTTGTATTTCGGGTCCAGGTTGATCTGTACCATCTGCTCAAAATCCGCTTGGTAGTCCAACTTATCGGTGCGAAACCGGTACTTCTTGCATTTCGTCAAAGCTCACGTTGACACGACCCCTGAGGATTCTTTTTCCACCATAATCAACCATTTCAATGATTGCAAAAACATATTTTGCATAACATATCATAACATTTCTAACAAATATCACATAGTAAAACTCACAGGTCTGGGATAGTAATGTAAGCGGTGTTGTTGTTGGGATGGGAGAAGCTCTTTTCGGCTTTTTCCCCGGGGCTTTTTCATTGTCTGCCTCGGAAACATTAAGCCAGTCTCCACCGTCCTCCTCATACTGCCACTGGTAAGGGTTTTTTAATGTGCTGGTTCTTGCATTTCGTGCCAAATTGGCATTTTCCTCGCAGTGCGAATACGCATATCCCCGGTATATCTGGTTTGACTGACTTTGCTGACTGGGAACCTTTTCCATTGGTAACTTCCTTGATCATTTGGCGTAACTCATTCTCAATAACATGCCGACTCCATTTAACGTTGATCCCATGCTTCTCCAATACCCTTCTGGGATGCATGTCCTTGCATTTCGTCAAAGCTCACGTTGACACGACCCCTGAGGATTCTTTTTCCACCATAATCAACCATTTCAATGATTGCAAAAACATATTGTGCATAACATACGTTGATCCCATGCTTCTCCAATACCCTTCTGGGATGCTCATCGAATATATCATGCGACTTTTTACATCCTTCACCGAATTTGCATTTCTGTTGAAGGTTATGCAGGCAGATGTGAAGGCAGTTGCATTGGCCGCCAGCTGAGCATGAATTTGGACTATTGTAGAACTTACACATCCTTGGGATTTAAGGGGCCTGTTGGCTCCTTCACTTTTATAAGTGATGCTACAATGTGGTATTTCAAGCCATCAAGTAAGTAATCTGCCAACAGTTTACGGTTGTGATCTGTCCTGTTATCGTGACCATTTCTGCATGCCGTCATAGGTTTGATTGTACATTTTCCCTGGATGAAGAACCTGCAGATGTTCAATCCGCCGCATTCGCCGTCGGTTTTTTTGCATCCCGTTTTGCTGCAGTGGGCTTCACACAAACCGAGATCCGTTCGTCCTTTCACAGCTGTTCCGTAAGGCCCGAGTTCTCTTTCAAACAGACGCGGGTTGCCATAGACAATCCTCCTGGTTTCAAGGGTGCTAAATTTCTTTTCCAACGAATCCAATGTTTTTTTCTGTACCAGAAGACTGACTCATCACAACATGATGGTAGACTCTTTTCAGATGTGTATTATCTTGTTTACGCTGACTTGCCATATTTGGGTGAATTCTTTAATTTAACAAGATCCCAAAAAGAATAAGTGATACCATATAAATATCATCAATGAATAATGTAAGAATAACGTCGAATACGATATACATATTTACAATCTACAAATTTTGTGGAAATTTAAACAATGATATAAATTCGTATCGTATCCGCGAAATTTAGCTCGCATTCAATACAACAAGCCGTGGGTGGCTGATCATTTCAAAATGTGTGCCCGTGCCGCCTACGACAGTCTCTAGTTTTTTCCTTTCAAGTATTATCTCGCCACAGAGACACTACATAGATGAAATCACAGGCACCCAAATCAGTTCAATAAACGAGCGCGATCGGGGGAGTTCTGAAGACAGGCTTAAGAGCCCGTGGTTGAAATACCACACACACAACCGCCACGCTCAAACGGATATCAGAGTGACAGTTAGGGTTTGGCTTGACGACAATATCCGTCAGTTGGGCTATAATTAACCACGACGGATTGAATGACACACCAATCAAATGCCATTAGTTATTTGGGTCAAGAACATCACAGCCTGCTGTTCAAGCATGACCTATCATTGAGATGTAAACCTATCATAAGTCCTTTGATTGAGCTCTCTTTTGTCACCTCCTACCTACCTCATTCATCTAAATCAACCAAACCATCATCGACCCCTCATCCTGCTATACCCTCTACTACTTCTACAACACCTGCCAAAACTACAACTCCTTCCTCTGCTCCAATTTACCGATCCACTCCCACTCCATCCCCATCTCAGTCAACACAACCCTCCCCAGCTATCAAATTATCTGACTTCGTTTACCTCTCCACAGCTATCCTCTCATCTCACCTCTCACCCGACTCAAAAGCCAATATTCTCTCTGCATTTGCCCAAGAACTACTCAATGTCAACATCCTCCCCAGTACCCTCATCCAAGCAATAAACCAACATTCTATCGTTACCAATCAACTACAACTTTATCTTAATCATCCACCTTCATAAATCTGATGAAAGCTTCTCATTGTATCTATCATCCTGCCTCTCTCATCCTTTCATCCTTTCTGATATTATCACTTCTCATCACTCTTCTCAACTCCAAATTCCCCCCTCCACATGACCCAAATAATTCAACTCACTCTTTGAACTCCTCTCATCAATCAAATATCACAATATGGTCTTGGAATTGCAGAGGCCTTCAATCTCAACAACCTGAATTTTCTCATTTCCTCCAAAATTCCAATCCCAAGCCAACAATAATCTGCCTACAAGAAACTTTTCTTAAATCTATTCACAACCCAAAAATTCCAAATTATGATATCATTCGCAATGACAGAACTTCAGCAAACCACGGAGGACTAGCTATTCTAATCAATCAAAACATTCCATACAAAATTATTAGTTTAACTTCTGAAATAGAACATCAAACCATTCAATTTAACATTTCAAATCAAATTTATCATATCTCAAACATTTATGACAATCTGAACTCCCTAGACCCAGATCAATATCAGCCTTTTCTCAATCTTCCTCGAAATATAATAGTTGGTGATTTTAATGCCCATCACCCCTGTTTAAAATAATCCAAGACAACAATATTACTCTTCTCAACGATAGTTCTCCTACTCACTTCCATAATAACGGTTCAAATATCCTTGATCTAATTCTCATTTCTCAAGATATTTCTCATAAATTCTTCTTTAAAAACACCCACAATACAATGGGAAGTGATCACTCTATCATCTCCATTACCAATAACCATTCAATCTCATCCCCCGCCTCCTCTCCATCACCAAAATGGATTGTTAAAAAAGCTAATTGGCCACTTTTTCAAAAACTCTGTAACCAAAAAATTACCCCTGAAATTCTATCAACAAATCCGCTTACCTCATATGAAAATTTTTACAACACTCTAATTGACATAGCTCACTTGTCCATTCCTTTCAACCCACAAAAAAGTAAACAACCTCAATCCCATCCCTGGTGGAGTGATGCTTGTACTTATGCAATAAAAGAAAGAAACAAAGCTCGTAATAAATATTATCATAATAAAACCCTTGATAACAAAATTCAACTCAAAAAATCAATTGCTAAAGTCAAATACACTTTAAAGCAAACAAAAGCTAAATACTGGCAAGATAAATGTTCATCTTTAAATTCTCCTAATCTCAAACAACTTTGGAGCACAGTTAATATTTTAAAAGGCAATCATTCTCACTCTCCAATCCCCCCCTCTTCTAACAACCCATAATAATCTTTATACAAATAGCAATCAACAAATCACTAATGTTCTTGCATCTCATTTCGTAGAAACTAGCTCTAATCATAATCTACCCCCTGACTTTACTCCTGAATCCATCACCACCACTAATCAACAACAAATCAATGAAACTTCTCCTCTTAATGAACCTTTCACTATTCAAGAAGTAACAAACGCAGTTAACAAAACAAAAAATACATCGCCTGGAAAAGATCTTCTTATATACCCCTTTTTTCTTCATCTTCCTCCTGATTCTCTTGAGGTACTCCTACAAATTTTTAACCAATTATGGCAATCCTCTACTACCCCTCCTTCTTGGAATTCTTCTATAATTATACCCATTCTAAAACCCAGTCTTAATTCGCACGATCCCTCTTCCTACCGTCCAATCAGCCTCACCTCTGTTGCCTCCAAAATTTTTGAATCCATATTAAATAACAGAATTTCCTGGCACCTTGAGCACAACAATCTATATCATCCCAATCTCACAGCTTTTCGACCCCACCATAGTACTATCGATAACATTCTTCTCCTTACTGACTCCATTAATAAAGGTCTCCTCAACAATAAAAAAACTCATGCTATTTTCCTCGATATCTCTAAAGCTTTTGACATGGTAAACAGACCCTCAATAGAAATTAAAGCCAAAACATTAGGAATTACAGGCCTTGCCCTCAATTGGATTCATAACTTCCTATCTAATAGAACCATTCAAGTTAAAGCTAACAACACCCTTTCCTCTTCACTATCCACAGACAATGGAGTACCTCAAGGTAGTGTACTATCCCCTACTCTCTTTAACATATTTATTAATGACATTCCCATCCCTAGTACTTCTTCTATTTATGCAGATGACATTACTATATGGGCTACTGGTAAACTATCATCCAGACTCACCAAATCTTTACAAAATCACCTCCTCAATATTCAAAAATGGGCGTCTAAATGGGGCGTCTCCTTTTCCCCCTCAAAATCAAAAACTGTCCACTTAGGAACTAACAAAAAACATCATCTACCCACTTTTTACTTTAACTATAAACCTATCCCTAAACACGACTCTACAAAATATCTTGGAATCATCCTCGACAAAGGTCTAACCTGGAGAGACCACATCACATATACAGTATCGAAGTGCCAAAAAATCACCAACCTCATTAGATACATCAGTGGCACTTCCTGGGGCACAAACAAATCAACATCATGCAAAATCCATTCATCACACTCATTACAATACATCCTTTATGGTGCCCCAGCTTTCATCACTGCATGTAAAACTACCATCCACAAATTAGACATTGCTCAATCAGCCACTCTCAGAGCCATCACTAAATCACACAAATCTACACCTATAATTCCTCTCCAGGCTTCAACTGGTTTTCCCCCAATACCTTTACAGCTTCTAAAATCCACCCTAAAATATCAAATAAGATCCAAAACCCATAATCTTCCTACTCAACATATTTTTGAAGAATCTTGGCATAACAAAATTAAACATAAACGTAAACTTACCAGCAGCTCAACCCTCCCTTTCACATTATCTCATCCCATCATATCACCTCTACCTGCATACCCCTTTCCACCCTGGCATCTAATTAACCCTTTATTAAACACTGAACTAACTGACAAAGTAATTAAAGACCACCCAGCATACAATAAAAATTTAGCTCTTCAGCTCATTAGTCAACTCCCCTCAAACTCTACTCATATTTACACAGATGGCTCCAAAAATAACACAAGTACCTCCTACGCCCTAACTATCCCATCTCTAAAGTATAATAAATCCTCACGTATTCATTCCTTTTTTTCCATCTTTGTAGCTGAAGCGTTAGCCATCATAAATTCTCTTTATTTAGCTCTTCATACTAACCTTCCAAACCCTATAATCCTCACAGACTCCCTCTCAGTTGTTATTGCACTCAGAAACAAAACTCTAAATCCCTTCATCCATGAAATCAAATACCTTTCCACTCTTCTTGCTCATCACAACTATTATACCTTAATAGCCTGGATTCCTGCTCATTGCGGAATCCAGGGAAATGAAACTGCAGACTCAGAAGCCAAAAAATCTCATTCTAACCCCTTTATCCAACCCATACCCTTAGATCTAAACACACACTATTCTATCATAAATAAACACTTAATACAAACCTGGCAAGAAGAGTGGAACAACTCCTCCTCAACCTTCAAACATATTAAATCCACAATAGACTATAAACCCCATACCTTCAGTAATAACATATTTTCCGACAAGATCTTAACATTAATAGCATTAGACAACCCCCCTCTACAATACTACAAAAGTAAACACTATCGCTCCTTACATCCCAACCCTATCTGTCATTACTGCCCTTTGCCAGAAACCTCTCATCACTTCTTCTTTGAATGCCCCAATTACTCAAACCTCCGCACCCCACTCATCAACAAACTTAAATCCCTTAATTACACACTAAACATCCATAACTTGTTCCAACAAGATATCATAAAATACACCATCTCATACATTCACAATAGCAAACGTTTTGTATCGACCCTCCCCCCTTCATCAAACCCATCATAACTCTCTTACTCTTCAATCATTCTCTGTTCACCTTTTAGTCATTTTCTTCTATCCCTCACTAAAAAAAAATTTTCTATCCAGGAACCCCCAAGTCCTTATAAGGACATGGTGTACTTTAGGGCCAATTTATTTCTTACTTTAATGCAGTGGAGCGGCCCCCAGTGTGAGAAACCATCTATATTTTGCATCCTTCAGCACTCTAATTAGGAGCACCTCATATCATTTTTCATTATTTTAATTTCATTTTTTACTTAAAATTATTAACAATAAAAATCCAAAATCACGGGGCCTGTAAAGAACCAAACTCCTCTTTATTTTAGTCTCACTTCTATTGATCGTTTCTACATTATGATATACAATATAGATCAACTGTCTCCCTCCTCGTACAACCCACCCTACTTGGCGCCCTCTGATGGCATTTTCATACATGTTTCTTTTTTTTTTTTTTTTTTTTTTTTTTTTTTTTAGCAGTACGTGGCCTATAGTTGCCGAACTGCTTTACCGGGAAACAACAACAACAACATCTCTTTTGTCAGCTTCTTTGTAATGGAATGCCCAGTCTCTGACTTTGGCCTTTTCAATTACATCACATCTATTTGTTCTAGTTCTTATTGTATATATTATCATCTTACACTGCCAATTTTAATATTTGTCTTATATGTGTTTAACTGTTTATCATTATTTAGGTCATAATTTTACTCATGTATGTGGTACATTGTCTAAATTTTTATAGCTGTCATAATATTTATCTTAACTAAATTACCTACCTTATAATATCTTTCTTATATTGGACACTGGATATGGTATTAATTATTTTCACTGTTATGTACTCCTCATTATATGGGCTTAGTATTATATTTCTTATCATACATTTGTCGTCAAATCATTAATCATACCAACTTTGTCACTGCACCAGTTATCATCTACCTCATGTAATTACTATCAATTTGAGTTATGTATTGTTAAAGCATTGTTTATCAGTATACCATCTACATTTACTTAATAATGACTTTTATGTATTTTATATACACAACCACTGTGACATGTTTTCTTTGACTCCCTCATAATATATATATATATATATATATATATATATATATATATATATATATATATATGTGTGTGTGTGTGTGTGTGTGTATGGGACTAGTTGATACATTCAGTGTGATAAAACATCAATACAATGGGTATAATGTGTCAGATGAGGCTGATGCATGTACCAGATGAGACCCTTGGTGTTTTCCATAAGTGGTACACAGCTATGCATGCATATATTTTTGATGCAGGGATTTTATCAAAACAATTTATTTGATGCAGGAATTTCTCAAACAGATTTTCTGAAAGACTTTAACTAACTTTACCATCTCTAAAATCAATCTACAGAGGTCACATGTTGACCAAGGGTCTTGTGTGTTTAATACACACCTAATAAACGCTAATTTTTAACACAGTTATGAATGTTGAATTATTTATGTGATTGATTCCTTATTGAACAATAGATGGAATTGATCTCTGCTTCTCTAGCTGCAGCAAAATCACGTGCCAACATGGCATCTACATAAGTATGGTATTTTTCAATTTTCCACATACCAAATGTCACCATTATCTTCCCCCATGCAAAGTCAATTAGTCAAATTCATTGTCAAGTTTGGACAGTGAATGGCGCATCTTTCTGGCAAAATAGTTGAGTGTAGCTTGGACTAATGGGTAGAAAACACCCACAAAAACACCTCCGAGAACCAGATAAAAGGTAAGCCATTCTGATCCCATCGTCTGATGACATTGTTCAGGATGGAACTGCATTTCCATCAAGGTCAGACTGAAGATACTCATTACTGAAGTGCTGATGCTGCGGTAGTCATAGCAACTGGTACCAAGGATAGGATACAAAATGGCGACAAACAATGTTATTGAGATGGTGAGGAGAAATAGGTAACCGGAGAGAGCAGGTCGCATCGATTCTAGGGTTGAGAAGAGGACAACCATATGCTTGTTGAAACGTAGCAGCTTTAGAAAGTTGATAATGACCCAGTAAGAGAATGAATCCAAGCATGTAAGAGAGCAGCAGGTCCCAGAAGACCAGGGCATGAAGGTTGACAAAACCGTTTTTCTGTGTATCTGAGTACTGCACCATTGCCTCCCTCTCAGCCAGAAGGCGAAGTATACACTGGAATACAGCAGTAAGCGAGAGCCAAAATCAAGCAGTCAATCAAAACCCATCCATTGTGGAAAAATTTCCCATAGTTTCTGGTACGATAAAGTTTGTAGCCCTCCCAAAAAGTGTAAAACACAGTGAACACCAAAAAGAGTATTTCAGCTACAACTGCAGTCAGTGAGGCTGGACCTGACAAACTCTTATATGGTGTTGGATGGATAAAAGTTGAAGTCGAAACTAGACCTAGATCATTAAACTCCAATTGGATCACCATAAAATTGAGTATGTTAAGAGCAGGATAGTAAGTACTGGCCTCCAGGACAACATAGCGTGTGAGGTTATCCAGCCAGACTTGTTCCTTGAGGGATCCAAGCATCAGTTGGCCCCATTCCAACTGATTGGGCAGTTGGGCCATATAACCATGTCTGTAACCGCCATAACCGACCAGCGTACTGGCATGTAGAATGGTAGAGTCATGCTGGTACTTCCAGGGAGAGTTAGTGACATCTTCTGTACGGTTGGATAGCGGTTGCCATCTGATATCATATTCAGCTTTATCCCACGTGTCATCTGATAGGCTAACGCGCTTGCAGATCATTGGAGACTTCACAAGGGCCTCAGGTAATGGACACCATCCTGAACAAACAGACAGACTTAATGTTGGTTATATAAACATCAAATAATATAGTTGTATGCATTAGCAATGTCAGGAAGGGTAGCTGACAACCTGGGTTGAGATGTGGTTTGATTCTGTGTTGGCGCATCCTGATTTGACCAAGAGTAATACTGACTCCATCCAGTGTTAGCGGCCAGTCTGACGTGCTCATCGCTGGTATGAATGTCTCATTAATAAAGTCATAAAGGTCCTTGTAACTCTCAACCTGTCAGAGCATGATGGTAACACGGTAGTTGATAAACATTGGACATCAACAAGGATTTATCAATCACTGTTGATTGCTTGCAAATTCAATGAATAGTCATCAACCGCTTGCTACTCAAACAAGGGGTCATCACCAAGTTTTAAGGCAGTAATAAGAATGAGGACAAAAAATTGGTTGATTAAGAGTATACAGCTGTGGTCAAAGTGAGAAGAAAACCTTGTGGCAGCTCTTAGCCAATAGCCAACCTTGTGTATAGACATGGTATTGTAGTGACCATGCAGCAACATGTTGCGGGTGTTGGCTGTGGTCCAGTAGCTGAAAGGGTGGATGTGGCCAGCTATGACCCAGCCTATCGCCAGAGCGTACAACAGGTAGAGACCCACGTCGAACAATGTTGACCACAATTCCTTCTCTCTCATCATCTTTCTCTTCACCTTATCAGTCACATTGTTATCAGAAATAGGGAAATTCAATATCATTATCATCATTGTGTTATCATCACTGCCTGGTCTTTTTTTTTATTGTAACTAAATATCAAATACTGAAGTAAATTTTCAGTCATTATCATAAGCTACTCAAAAGATTGAATATTGCTAGCTATGTGACATAACAAATGGCTACCTTATCAATCTTTGTAATCTTTGGGGGTTGATAGAGATGCCCTGACTGTCGACGATATACTCTTGGCTTGCCCGTCACTTGGTCTACATCTAAATTGTTCCCAGGCGCTACACACACACGAGTCCCATTCAATGATACTCTTTTTTGGACCTAAACTGAGACATATTACTGCCCCTCAAACCCAAACATCTACGGCTTGATATGACCGATTCAATTGAGTTTAATTACAGGCAAAAGCAAATGTTCCTAGTTTGGGCAAATGATAATATTTGTTGAGGTTAAATGGTTGACAGTAAAACCATCACCATAGTTAGAGAAGTCAGCTCTAGGACAGGCGGGTGTGGCAAAGATAAGACTGAGAATGGCCGTGATGAGAACGACCTTGAGTGGCTTCATCACTCCTGTGCCATTGAAGAAGCACGTCAAGAAGGAGACGAGCCAGGAAACAGATTTTGCGTAGCCATAGCGGAGCCCGTACAGCATGACAATGTATGAACACACCACAGCCATACCCATGAGTAGAATCCAGGCAATGTATACCCACCACCAGGGCAGACTGCAATCAGTCATTAAACAGGCTTGTTTGATACCTTTGCTAAATGTTGAGTTTGTTTCCTGACAAAGTTATCATAAAACAATGCATAGTCATACAATTGTTGAATAAAATTCTTGTATTGAACCACACTAAATACCATTTGCAAGTCTCAAATTAAGAACATCTTAGATAGTAGGAATAAAGTGAACAACCAGTTGATAGGACTAGCTATGTTACTGGCGAATTAGCATGTGGCACTAATGCACTAACACTGCGCCTCACCGTGAGGGACCAGACACACCCTTGACCCAGCTGTACACTGACATATAACTGGGGGTCTCCACTGGACTTCCCCAAGGTGTCTGTAACAACAATACTCACAACATCCAAAGCAGCACTACAGATGTCGTCAGACTGAACCAAAGCATTGTAGATTTGACGTAAGTATATATTATCCTTATCTTTTTAAAATACCTTGAAATAACCAGGTTTAAGATGAGCTAAAAAGGAGGTAGGCATATATTAAGATAAGTTTGGAGTGGGGCTACCACCTCCTCTAACGGAGTGACCACAGAGAGTGTGTCAATGGTATAGCACTCTGATGATTGGTCTAATGGTGAGCAAAACTCCTCTGATGACTGTGGCGTGAACATCACCTCAACACTTGAAACAGGTGTATGAAAGCTCGTTGATCTGTTGTAGTCAAAGCAGGCAAACACAATGACAATGGATGAGACATCAGCATATGTCAAATGTTCAAATTTGCAAACTCCTTGGTACAACAAAGTATAAGTGACATAGTAATCCTGACATGACAAAAGGTAACAGAATATGCCAAATATCAGCCCTCACACATAAGTACATGAATGACCTGGCATTTTGGAAAACTTTTCAGACAGAGATAAGTACCAATAAAACTTTGATAGCCAGTAGGACCCATCACATCTGTATATATCTAGGAGGTAGGTAATAAATGGCCGCAGCTGCTTCCTGCCAGTATTTTGCTTGCCCCTTGCACACTTTTTTCTAGTTATACAAAGAAATTGCCTCAGTGCTTGGCACAGGAAATCGAGCCTGTGGCTTTAATTAAATTAATGTCGAGAAATCACCTTTTTACACCAAGACCCACAGACTGATGCTCTGGCTGGGATTTACTGTGCTGATGGGAGACAGTAGATGGTTGGGCATTCTGAGAGGCTTCACCGTTCCTGTTGCAGCCAGCACAGCATCTGTAGCCCACTGGACGGGTGCCTATGTTACGGAAGAGGTAGACGACAATCATGTTTAAGGGGACGGCAATGAGAGCACATTCTATGCCAATGACGAGAGAGGAAAGTGAGATGGTGAAGCCGTCAATGTGCAGCTGGTCCTCTGGCTCGTCCTGTCACACGCACACACACACAAGCAGTCAACTTGACATTCTAACTTACACCAAGCTGTGATGGCCATCTTAATAATGTCCATGTTAACATACTCTCTAATGAGGGAATATCATCATTACAAATAGGTGATGTAACAGTCAGATTGGCCTTGTAAAACATTATGCTATTGCAATATCCCTGTGTAGGTTCATGCATATTCCCCACCACTCAATCCATCATTTAGGTGTATTTGTGTTATGATATTATTCTAGCTCATCTGACTTTTCAAGCCTTCCCCCCTTTTAATTATCAGTACGTCATGTCTACACTAGCCCGGGTCACCCTCCGCCCATATGGTGAGGGGAGACCCTGATAAGTAGTCTTGGCGGGTACCATTCCCATTGGCCAATGACCTTACGAAGCCACGCCCCATATGGACAGTTGGGTCAAGACCTGTATGGTATGGGCCGGCTTTATCTAAACCAATGAGGTGTCAGCTGATCGAGGAGTTTGGGGCGGAATCCAAAGCCCGGAACCCGATATAAGGGCTACACACGCTGGTTCTTGGAGAGCTACCTAGCAAAGAGATGAGAATAAGAAATTCTGAAGAGATTCTGACCGAGAACCCAAGGAAGCTTCATTGTTGAAAACTTAATAAAACCATTAAGCAACTCTACTCCTAGACTCGTGTTATTTCTCTGGCTAGTCCCCACTCCAGCAACCACAAGCAGTGCGTAACAGTACAGCAATGAAGGAACGTGCATAAACAAGAAAATATAATATAAGATTTGTGTCAGTCTATGGTGTGAAATGAGGCCTAATTAACTCCTTGTAGAAGTGGATACTTGTGATAATCAGTTCCAAGGGTTACAATTACATGCCATGTGAGTTTGTGCAATGAAAGGCAGGGAGAGAGAAGGAGAAAGGAAGTGCTGATGGCACAACAGATTTTATGGAATAAACTGTTCATGTAGGTGATATACAGGTAACTTTATAACAATAAGAACAGTGTTATAAATGTATTATGTGACTCTGCACAGAGGACGAGTGTGTGACTCACGACAGAGACGCCATAGAACATGATACTGGTGAGCATGCTGGTGAGGATGAAAGAGAGAGCACATGACACTCGTTGTACTCTAGTGAAGGTGCTGTGAGCTGGACATGTGAGGATGCTCAGCCACAAGTGCTGATCTCTGATGTTCTGGCTTGTGGTCACCCCGTATCTATATATACACACACACACACACATTACCTACACACGTCTTCTACAAACAATATAGATATACACCATCAGGTACAATGCATTTATCAAGGCTCTTTGAGGGTAACATGGCTGGGTTTTCTCCTTCTCACCTGTACATGTATGGCTGCTGTTTGGGTGTATTGGCTGGGTAGAGACGTAGAAATACAGACTTTGGCTTAAGCGGAGAGAGCCAATGGTTGGCAACAAAGTGCCATTGATCTTTTGTATGTAAATCAAGCACTGTCACTTGGTTGAGAAACCTGTCACCAAAAATAAAATGCAGAATACATCTCAAACAATAGTTTACAAGTCATCCATGCAATCTAACTGCCTTAGTGGCAAGATATCTCAAAAGTATTGGGTGGATTTTGGCAAATTTTGGACAACAAAATGTAATAATATACATGCTTGCTGCATATGATTTTACTGGTAATATATCTACATCCATATGCATGATGGTGAATGAGTTAAAAGAAGCAAGTGAAAAAAAAGGTGAGGGAGGAGAGGTGTCCAGAGATGAAGAACAGATAGAGGCAAGGCTGATGAAGAATGGTCTGATAGGACACATATCCACCTGAGTGAAGTATCCAAACTTACAGTCAGTGATGATGATTACTTGGCTCAGTACACAAACCTACCAGTTAGGGAAGTCCCCTGAGCAGTCATGCCAGATGTCAATACTCTTGAGGCCACCTAGACAGTGAGGACTTGTCATAAGGAACCAGTCTTCTGAACCTGCCTCAAACTGGGTACGATGTGGGTCAGTGAGTATGTGCGAGGCAGAACGACCCTGCTGACCTCGCATGGATATGCCCACCTTGGACGTGGTGCCAGCTGCAGCTCTCCACCCTGTCAACACGGCCACCAGGTAGCAGTACTTGTCCTGTGGGTTGTTGTCTTCTAGAACTGTAATGCCCACCTGAGGCAAAAGACAGCGATGAATATCATTGCAATGAGAACCATCGATTTGGCTTCCTCTGTAGAATGCAGTGAAATTTAATAGAAAATACACTGTACCCTTGATTTGACCACACAGATAAGCGGTAGATGACAATGCCTAACCTTGCCTTCATCCTGCTTGTCTTTGTGCCGGGCCCAAATAAGGGCTGGGACATAGAGAAGCCAGGCAAACACAACCAGGAGTACAACCACAGGGTTGTCAAAGAAGGTGAGGAAGAGAGCTGCATCTCCAATGAGTTCCACGCTGTTAGGGGCAACAAAGAAGCCTCCGGTGAAGGTGGAGAGATGACTGCACTCACATAACAGGGTGGACGGTTCCAAAGTCGGGCCAGGCTGGTACACAGAACGTATAGACACAATTGCCTGGAAACAACAGGCTGGTACACATAATGAATGGATACTATAACATAATGTATAGACATAAAAGGCCAGTACACATTATGTACAGTACAGTACACATTATGTACTGTACAGGTCAGTACAAATTATGTACTGTACAGGCCAGTACACATCATGTACTGTACAGGGTAGTAAACATTATGTACTGTACAGGCTAGTAAACATTATTTACTGTACATGCCAGTACACATTATGTATGGTTTAGGCTAGTTCACACATCGCATGGATAATTTAGGTTTTTTTCACAGAATGCATAGATACTACAGGCACATGATAAAGATACCAGAGGCTAGTACATATGATGTATAGATACATCAGACCAGTACACATATCTATAGAAACAACAGCATTGTGCAACAAAACAGTGATATTACAGGCTGGTATACATAAAGACAAGGCACTGCAGACTTGTACATAGAATAAATAGATACTACAGAATGGTATACAAAACAAACACTAATATACAGGTATATCAACATATATAATGTTTTTTTAAAGTCATACAGACCTTGCATCCATTGGTTCTCCAGTCATTAAGAGAATCCTCCCAATAGAAACATCGTCCTGTAAGCGTCTTTACGGAGAGAGTGATATAAAAAGACATCTCAGGGAGATGAGACACAGGAGCAGTGCTATTACTAGTCATGTTAGCAGTCAGTCCCTCTGTATCCAGAGTCCATGTTGTGGTTTCTATTGAATTGAGCGGGACTTCCTCAGTTGTGTTTTCATCTTTATAGTTTTCAAAATCCTCCAATGTGTCGTCAATATCATCCAATCTGTTGTCAATATCATCCAGAACGCATTCGTAAGCAATACCAATAATAGTAAGATGGACAGAAATGTTCTGACCCAGACCCTCAGGAACAACACCAAACAGAGTGAACTGATTGAGAGATGCATTTCTTGTGATGATGTACTCAACCGTTGAGTTTTTCACTGTATCAATTTTTCTTTCCTCTACATAATCTTGATGACATCCTACCCACACAGAGGGGCAGTTGTTTGATTCAAGACACAGAAGTAGATCCTGTCTGACAGGGGGCAGTTCCAGCTGAGATACAAACACCAGTTGGATCAGTTGTGAGCCTGGGCTGCCTGGTGGCAAGATGTCTTCTGCAGTGAATTCAAACTGAAATGAGGCTGCCTCAGGGACTGTGGTCACTATGAGGGCAATATAGTCCTCTGTAAGGTTCTGTGGTACGCCATCAAGTGGATTCACCAACTTCAGAGATAAGCTTATATTCTCTGCATCTGTTAATCGAGATAAGAATTAATAGAACAATAGACGAACAAGTCTGCTATGATTTCATTCAGCTCCTTTTGCTTCCCCTTGCTTTCAAAGTTGCCACCCTGTACACCCATAGCTCCAATTTCACCAATACAAAAGTTTCTCTTTACTCTTCATTAATATCCTTAAATCACCATATGATTCCCTGCTGCTCAACAAAATGGCATAGAGGTAACCAGTCTATGAATATTCCTACCAGAAATAGTTGTTGTGATAGGTAGGGTAAATGTGAGAGGGGCAGATAAGTCATGGAGAGCCAGCTCGTCTCCTCTCCCATCCCGCAGAGCCAAGCCAACTACCTCACTGTTAGCATCTCCAGCAGATCTGGACCAACTATATGGGTTCTCTCGTGCATGGAACACCTGTGACACATGATACAGACACACGTATAGCTGTGAGTGAGGTACCTAGGTATATAATCACATCACATCAGAGAGTGGCGGTTCTGGCGCATCTACATTACACAACTAATTACGGCCTATGCAGCGCTTTGATTTTTGCTCCCTGCTCGCATGTGTTGTTTTATAAGGTTACCCCCAACAGGGCTATGCGGCTCATAAACAATTACAAGGCTGAAAGGCGGATAGGGGCCGGCAAACTAAAGTGACAAGGTGTCTAAGCCGTTCGCAGCTATCCATCGCTTTGAGTCAAATGGGGAGAGTGACACCAGTGACAGTGTTCATTCCATGGCGGAACTGCTTCTTTGTGAACAGAGACTCCATGTACTGTGCGTGGCATAGGTGCTTCTTAACCACAACCTTCTTCACTCCCTTTGCCTTTTTAATCTGATTGAGCAGCCGCCTTCTAGGATAAATGGAGAAAAAAGACGGAGAGCACATGGATGACGATGAAAAAGAAAATGCAAACTATTATCCTAGGGCAAGTCGCCACCAGCCGATTGACTGGACCTGACCATTCCATCCTCTCGTCTAAGCGAAATCAGGGCCATAGTGGTGTTTTGCAGATATGGCCTTCGCAAAGACCTCTCCATTCAATCACCAGGATCCCTTTGTCCACCAACATGAGTCGCAACCCACGGCCAACAAGTTGCCCTCTATTAATCGCCTCTTACGACATGCAGGAGGATACAGTGGACCTATTATACCCCCGGACCAACATGGGTAGAGTACATCTTGGGGCACAGGCCCACACACGCCTTGAAAAGCACAACGGCACACTAATCCTTCATCTTCCCTAGCACCTTCTTGTTTACATTACTCCCTACCATTTCTGGGACTTTGGACTCAAGCGTTGTGGGCTGGTCCCCTGTACTGTTATATGGCAGTGGTCATGGACGGAGACCCCACCCAGTTCCTTTCTGCACACATGACAGAGGGTTGCCACCTTGTGCACTCTTCTGTTTTTGCAAAACTTTTTGGGATCTGAAATCGCATGTCTTCTGTGTTGCTATTTGTAGGATCAGGTGCAGGGCCTGGAAGCTTCATGGTGAGCGCCTCAAAGTTGGCACAGATAACATACGGTGATGCCAGCTGCTTGTGCTAGTTCTGGAAGGATAATAAGTTCTTCTCTTCCTCCTGCATGTCAACTTGCACAGCAGCCTACCCTATCCCTATGCACTCAGGCTTGTGCGCCTGGAGCAATTTCTCGGTGGTATAACCATGTAGGCATCACTCACAGAAGAACTTGCGCTGTTCGTGTTTAATCTGATCATACAGCAAGCGGTTCAGATCTTTGATCCGGGTGTAGTAGAACGTACCATCTTTCTCAATCAGCATGATGTTTATATGTTCCACAGAGCTGCGACTGACTCAAACTCCCAGCCTCCACTTCTCCAACCGCTCTTGGATGTCGGCATTGCTCCTGTTCAGGATATCGCCACTATCTTCTGTGGAGAGAACCACCTCCTGCTTATTACGCAGTACAGACTCAACATGCTCAGTGCCTCCATCACCGATGTGCTTCATGAGCCTCAGCTGCAGGGCAAACTGACACTCGATCCCTTTCAGCTCCTTAAGCTCATCGGTCAGTACTTTACGCATCTTTTTACTCATGCCTCTTAAGAACGTCAGAGCGTCCCTGTCAAGGGGGTGACCCTCAGGAACGTTCATCACCCACTCACGCAAATAGTTTTTAACAGCCTACTTAATCTTCTTGAACTTCAGGCGTGGTGTGGTAACTGGTTCGCATAGCTTGCATGGTGTGGGAACTGGGGAAGCTTTGGTTCCGCGTGGCACAGACATAGGCCTTGTCACTGTAGCAGTAAGTCTAGTAAACATCTCCTTGTACACGCGGTCAGTATTCAATACTTTTGTAGTCCAACCTTGAAGTGTGGGTAGAGCAGTTTAACCCCATGAGCTGTGAGGTAATCGCTTTGGGGTTTACATGCTTGCGTATGGTGAGCCATTAGAATACAGATCTATTTGTCAACAAGGAAATTTTTTAATAGTAAAAAACAACAACAGGGAACAGAGCGTTGTGTAGTACAATTTTCAGGTTAAGTGGACCGTTAAAAACACCTATCATGGCGAGTCAGGGGGGTTGGAAGTTTTGAGACAGCTCACATCTTGTGCAGCAATCAGGATGTGGGGGTTCTTTTTCTGTTGGTATGCAAGCCTAAGGTTGATCTTGTTAAACCAACAATCCATGCACACTCCTAGTTTATTTTTTATACCCTTCTGACTAACCGTACTGTGTTTCATTTTATATGCAAATTACAGAACTACAAGGGTCTCTTTTCCCCAGCAATATCCAAGGGCATTTGTTTGCAAATATCACCATTCTTGTGTATATAGTCTAGATGTTGAATGTCTAATTGCGAATGCCATCTGGCGGCAGCCAAGTGTCAGGTGGCACCACAAGTAGCTACTCCTTTACAAAGCCACCGAGTGGTCCATCCAACGTATGGTGACCCTGCCCCAGCTCACCAGGCTGGTAGTGGTAGCAAATGCCAACACCAGAGTCAATCTATTGCTCTTTGAACTCTACCAAGCCCCCCCAGGACCACGGAAGAGGGCTTGTGAGCAACTTGTTGAGACCAATGCAGTGGTCCACGTTTGTATATCCTTTTAAGTGCACCTGCAACCTCTGTAGCCTCTTTTGTAGTCAATGGCTCAGCCACTTTGTAGTGCGAGGTCACATCTGCTACAGTCAGGGCATACTTGTAAGTCCGGTCTTTCAGGACGTGTTGAGGGAGAAACAAGAGATCCGCTTGGTGAACCCCATTAGGCCTAGACACATAAAATTTAGGCCTGGGAATGTATTTCCCGATTGGCAGGTAGATTTGCCATATAGCTTGCTTTGTTAGCCAAATTCTTCAGAAACCCTCGCCACTGTTGCAAGCTTCTTGATAGCTGTAATGCCTTTCTAATAGCCCTTAGGACTATAGTAGATGGTTTGCATGCCACGAGTCGTGCAATCCATTGTTATGCTAACGAGCACGACAAATGTTTACAAAGTAAACCCGCTGACTAGTGTCGCCTACATAGCAAGCCTGTACATGACCAGTCCAGTTGCAGCCATACCCAGGATAATGAACGTCACCTCACATCACTTTTGGCCATCTGAGGGCACGTAGTAGTCTGAAAGCTGAGGCTCATGGTCCAGGTCAGGTTGAGTAGCGTGAAGTCTAGTTTGGGGATTGTACCACCCAGAGCCATCTTGCCGAGCTTAGCTAAACCTATTAATATACCAAAAACAACTGCACCACGGTACAATGGTTGACTAGCATTTTTCCATCAGTACTTGGTGTTGTCATGTTGTCGGGTCGACCTTAATCAATATGAAAGGGATCCTTTAATTGTACGCCCAGGGTTGGTTGACTTTTGTGAACAACAGCGGCAACCAATGGTTGCCCAGGGGAGGCACTGTGTATTCTAATAAAACCTGTACCTTCATGCTAATCCACATTGATTTCCTCATCTCTTGCTGATGTAAGCGTTGCCTTAGCCTCATGGAGCTCTCTCAGAAGCTTATTCTGATTTGCTTTTCGAGCTGCTGCACCCTTCCACCCTGCAGTAACCCTTTGAACATTCTTTGTAGGTTGTTGCGACTTACTATAGTTACCCTCTCAACTGCCTCTGCCTACCCCATCGGCCCCTGCTGATTTGTTGTCCCTGCTGTCAGTGGCGTGTTTGTTATCTCCAATGACATGTTTGCTTACTAAACTTGTTTGTCCAAATTGACAGTGCTTAGCTGTTGTCAAGGCCGGGGTTAGAGGAACTAAGTATATGTCATAGTAGTGATATAGCTTGCAAGTAGCAGTGCTTAGCCCATGCCCAAAACGGGTCAGTCTCGAGGTCTGTAATTAGCTTAGGCTTGTGTTCTAGTGGGATCGGTTGAAACATACAAGCAACACCCGAATATAGCTGTAGAACTGCCTGACCAAGAGTGCACGTCATGCTAGCACCTAGCCCAGCCACGTATTTCACATTCAGCTTTGTGATCTCTTCGTCAGACATCAATTAAACATGGTCGTTTTTCAGGCGTCCTCTGGACTGCGCACCCAGGTACTTACCACCTGACCTCTGGGTTCAGCTGGGACAGGGCCTTTGGCCGCTGCAGCCTGGGGCGGGTCCAGGGTGAACTGTTGAGACTTAGCGTCCTGAAGACACTATGCAAGGAGTTGATCAATGATGATATTGGGATCATATTGCGTATATACTTTCTAAGTCTAATATATTGTGTGTTTATGAAGACTACTACCCAGATAATTATACCTTACCCAGGAATTGATGACACAGCTGCTGTCAGGAGCCAGATAATTTCAATCGCAGTCAGTGGCATATGCAGTAGGTTGATCGGTCTTCAGTAGCAGGTTTTCATGCTCTGTCTCTGCTAGTAGCTGATGTACTTGTTGGGATCACATCATTCTCATGCAGGGCGTCTTCAAATGAGTCACGGTACTTGGTGTGAAAGCGCACAACCCTGTGGGTCTGCTCACGTAGGACTTTCAGCACCTAGTTGTACTTTTGGGTGAGGACCCAGACAATTTGCTGCGCATGGCGGCCCCTAAAGACCAGTT
Source organism: Urechis unicinctus (assembly GCA_034190875.2). Lineage (NCBI taxonomy): Eukaryota > Metazoa > Annelida > Polychaeta > Xenopneusta > Urechidae > Urechis > Urechis unicinctus. The sequence continues at coordinate 43,056,225 of CM067344.1, read as the reverse complement.
CGTACAAAATGTCTTTCTTCTTGGTAAGGGCCTTTGTTGCCATGTAGTCATCAATAATGATAATGTACATGGTAGCCTCACCCTTAAAACAATGGTAGAAAACCTTCAAGTAGTCATGGAGACGCTCCCCTAGATCAACCACATACACCTCTGAATCAGACCACACCCATGGCCAAAATCAACGAGTCCAGCATCAAACCAACGAGCCCAACATTTTGAGTACACATTTTATTACACATTCCTACAATGAACACTATATTAACATAATGAATACTGTAACAGATAATATATTCATTAACTTCAGTAACAGTTACCACATTCCTTAAAGATGCACTCTTACTCCCAAATAAGATTTACAACAATTAAAACAATTGTTTTAAGTTACCAAATATCTATTGATTTTGAATAAGAGTGTCACTTTAAAAAGGTAGACCTAATCTCTTTCTTTGGTCAAATTGAATAGTTTTTTAAACACTGAAGTAGCATCCTCATCATCTGAGTAAAAGTCACTGTCACTATCCTGACATGCACCATCCTCTGGGGATGCTGTGATGATATCTGAAACATCCACCTTCTCTACGTCCTGCTCTACTGCTGGCTCTACTGCTGGCACATATATATTAGAAACACTGACATGACCTATGTTTTTCGCATTGGGCCTCCGGCTTCTTTGTCCGTTGGTATTCCAGAAGTGAACTGCAGGCGAAGGGTCAAAGTTTTTGATGGAGGGTGACTCCATCTTAATCTCGAGTAGGTCATTCAGGACAGCTTTATTTCCCACAGAAGGGCTTACTTCCAAGCTTCTCTGATAAGCTCCATTCATGTTGACCATTCTTGTTTGTTTATGTTTGACGCGCGCTGCTTGTTATCGCCCGGTCAGAGGTTACAACCGGGTCAAATCGCATGCTCCGTGAACTATTGCAGAGATGTTATGTTAGATTTGCGTCAAACATGTCTGCCATGGAGAGTGCCCTTTTGCGAGAGGTATTTCTCAGTGCCCGGGAGCATTTTATCCGGTACCGCTACAAAAAATCGGATTCGCATTTTATCCGGTTCCGCTACAAAAAATCGGACTCTCCAACCGGAGAGGAATTACGTATGAGCAGCCCCGAAGTCCCAACTCAGCAAGTTGCAAAAATCGAAATGCTGAATAGGCTGTAATTAGTAGTGTAGTGTAGATGAGTGGTGGTGCACCAGAACCCCCTCTATCTATACTACTCATCTTTAATTATAAATTGAAAATTGTTTACAGAGCAGAGAACTAGGCATACTAAATGACATAATCACAGCCGTATTTTGAACAAAATTCATGTCTAGTACAAGCTGAAGAGCAATTATAAGTTTGAATATATCTTGAACACATTGATACATGCAATAAAGTTGCTGACCTGGGCTCCCACCACGGTGTCTGCATTTAGTTCTGCTTCCACTATCAGAGGAGGAGTGAACATGACACTAGGCACACCCGCCCCCACATCCACTGTCAGCTTCTCGCTGTTCAGCTCCTTTAAGGTGTTCTGAGACAGCTTTAAGGTCATAATAGAAGTATTCAAGGTCACAGGTTCAGCACCAGGTATGGCAGATGACAGCATTACAGCCGAGACATCATTGATGACACGTAGGCTGGTTTTGGTAACATCCATTTGCTATTGTTCAACAAAATCATATGCAAAAACCATCAGACACTTGTAACATTTTATCACACCCAACATTTAGTCAGGACAATTTTAAAATTGGCCGGATTTTATGTATGGACAATATCACACAACTGTCACCATTGAAATGATAATGTACCTGGTATGAGACGTTCTGAGGTGCAGTAGAATTAACAGCTCGACTGCTATTGATGCTCCTTGTTAAGGCACCTATGGCTCCACTCAACAGAGTTCTATGAATCAAAGGATTAAACTGATGTTCAGGGATTAGCTCATTTTCAGATTATTGTAAGGTTGTATTAATTGCCAACTAGGTTATCCAGGATGGTTGGGTGATGGGCTGCTACAGGAATAAATGGTACATTTGCCCTGAGCAAAACCTTACCCAAGTAGATGCAGAAAGATTCATTTGTTTTGATACATAACACAGTATCCATTAACCTTGTATATGATCACAATTTGACATGACTCTGAAGTGAGACCAAGATAGATGTAATTGTAATGTATGAAATGAAGAGAATATCAAGAAAGGTATAACAGAAATAAATTGCTTGATGGGTCCTTAGGAACAAAGTGAACAACATACTATACTAGTTAAGATTGGATACATCAAATCAACTCAGTTGAGTAGTTGAGTGAAAATGATGGGATCAGCATAAACAATTAAGCATTGTATAAATGTGTTGCATGAAGACAAGTAACATATATGATGTTGGTATTGACGAGAAGAAAGGTATGTCACCTAGCTGCCTCTTCAGTCGCTACAATCAGCGCCTCTGAATCATTTCCACTCTGCCTCGACTGCGACAGCAAGGCTGAGCTGATGTTGCTGAAGCTGAGAGCAGCCTGTAGCTGCATCTCCTCTGTCAGCTCATCTGTGGCTGCAGTCAGGTCAACCATAGCTTTGGCTTTGTGTTGACAAGCCACTGGGGTGCTGGAATGTACCTGACTGAAGTGAACCCATCATTTGCTTTCTCATCTGCAACAAGAAACTACTAAAATGCACAATGACATTGCCAGGTTAAATCAATTGCATACCCAGAGAATTATATATATATGCATCATACAAGAATTATTGAATAGTTTATCAGACTACTACAAGACCTGGGTTCGGAAAACTTTTGGATCTGTAAACACTTCTTCCCAAATGTATGTGATATTATCCATTGATGTGCTATTGTCCCACAAGGTGTTGTTGTCCCAATAGGTGTAATCATCTAATAAGGTGCTGTTGACAACTGGTGCTGAACTAAGATCATTGAGTGCAGAAGCTATTGATACTGCTTTCAGTAGGGCATCTAAACAATGACAAAGTATATGCATGAATGGTGAGCATGCATATATATATATATATATATATATATATATATATATATATATCTATATATATATATGTCAATATACTTATATATATAAGTACACACCTCTGCACCAACTATGTCATTATCTAAGACTTCCTCTTCCTCATATACTATGATCAACATTCTTCTCTAGGATTATCTTACTAGAAAGCTCATTCTCCATTATACTCATGATCAACATTGACTTCCCAGGTACCACACTAGAAAGCACATACCTTGATCCTAGACTGATTCTACAATAAATTTCATTTGCAATTCTCAACTAAATACTGTGATATATGATCTCATTCTACAAGAAATCCAAATGGTTTAGAATCATTAACAAGGATCTCAAGTTCACAAATATGCCCAGTTCAACCAAGTAGATCTGATCATCTTCTTCTGAACAGACACTTTTAGCTCTTGAACAGCAGCTAGACACTTGGACACTCTACCATAACACTTGTTGTCACAGAAACAGATGATCCGTATAAATCAGCAACAACCACTGTGATATCAACAGTATAGTTGAATTCAGCAAGTCCCACAGGTAGGAGTGTAGGTTGCATGTCACTGGATGGGCTGACAAACAGCAGAGTACCTGTCAGCATGGATCCATAAGACATCATAAACACAGCAGGGATGAACATGGCAAGATAACAATGCAGAATGATTGTAATCTCAAACACTTACCAAGGGCATTGTGGGTAGATTCAACATCAACTGAAAGGTATATCAATCAGTCATTTGATCAGACAAAATCTGAGAAAGGTCACACTGGTGGTATGTAGACCTATATATGTACATGACAACAGGGTAAACACCAACCAGCCCCAGTGTTGAAGTAGTAAGCGTAGGAGAGAGGCAGGTCGTCATCAATGAAGCCATCACAGCTGACAGTGAACAGATCACTCATGACTACACCCTGCAGTGGGGATGGGTTGCATGTACCAGGAATGGGTGGCGACCCTATTTTAATGGTGATTGAAGAATAGCTGGTCTGTTGTTGACAAGAGGCATTACTCACTGTATGGGCAAAAAAACCCACACTCATTTAAGGGTTCTCAAGCCTTATAACATAACTTCAGTGTTGCGATGACAATGTTTAATAGCTATGTACATATGAAAAACAATGAAGATTTACAATGGGCTTATTAGTATTATCCAGCTAGCCATGAAAAAAACACTAATACAGCCTACTTTGCACAGAAATGCTGTAAGATTGGTCTTGTTGTAGGAGCCCTGGGTAGATGAGGAGTCCTTTGGCATTTTGGTGAGTGCTAGTATCCATCCCCCATGTGAGACTGGTATTCACAGACCAGAGGTACGTGAGAGCTGTGTGGTAATCACAGTTGTCAGAGCAGACAGCCACCAGGGACAAGGCAGTTGTGGGTGATGTCCATTCCTGGCAATTCTTCACACAACTTACAAATAGGGTTTTCAGTTAGAAGGTGTCACACTTATGTAGTTGACAGTGACTGGTTGTTAATCAAGCCTCTCACTTGATGGATACACGTGGGATGGGCTTCTCCGAGCAGACATCAGTGACGGGCTGGTGTACAGAGTTACATGGACATGGACCTGCATTATTGCAACAAATATCAACTCACTTACACAGACATTGTATACATATGTACTGTTTGCAAGGGCAGGCAGGTTTTTGTGAGCCACCATCAGGGTAACACGACTGCTGCAACCTTTGTACATCCACGTCTCAGCCTTGTGCCAGTTTGGTCTACCACTTACCACTACGCCTTGTGCAACTTGACATTTATAATGAACGTTTCTACAAAGCTTCCAACACTACCGTTAAATTGTCCACTTTATTGATGTGTATTTAGCTCGCTACATTCATCGTTACATCACAGCAGGTTGTATATACCATATTGTATTAATTCTGTACAATTTTATTCACGTGACATCTCCGTTAGCGTTAATAGCGAGCTTTGCACATGCCCCTCACAAACAAAAACAGCTGGATTCCTTTGTCTCTAGATGCCTTGGTAGCAATCTTCATATTCTTGTTTATATAAAACTTCAGGGCTTTAGAATTTGTCACGGTATATGGGCAATCACTGCCATAACAAGAAGTTTTCCATGTTTGGTCATGTTTCTCTTGGTGCTTTGGCTTGTTCATATTTCTCTTAGTGGTTAGGTCCCTGGCATTATACTTGGGCAAATAATACCCACAAATAAGGCCATTAATTTTGGAGAAACAGCACATTATTATGTTTATGCATGTTCATTTTTTTCTCTTTCATTGTATTTGATAAATAAATATATTTTTATACCCAGTTAACATCTTGATGATGGCTTCACAAACATATATATATATATATATATATATATATATATATATATATATATATATATATATATATATATATATATATATATATATATATATATATATATATACACACACACTGGGTAAATATATGTAGAAATTGTACACCTCGACTGTGATATTCAGCCAGCAACAACAGTGAAGTCAAAGATGACAAACTCACCAGCTGGTTTCTGACAGACAAATTTGTATTCCTGTGTGCAGAATTCATCATCCCACTTGGCATAGATGCGATTTTCTCTTGAGCAAAACAATCCACATTGTTGTTTCCAGCTATTCGAGACTCCTCTGTTTGCCCACATTGACCAAGTCACCTTAAGTAACAATGCAAACATATTTCAAAAGTCTGATTAAGATTAGTCAAGCTCCCCTAGCCCCTGGGTGTGGCCCATGTTTACATGCTAATGATATTCAATATTATGTGCCAGAGTCTAGGCTGAGAACATGCCATCAAGTGGTCAAGCATCTCAATTTGGGATGTTCCAATCACAAGCCATGACCTTCGGGTGCTTTTGAGTTATTGGTCAGTGTCACATTATCCGAAGATTCAGCGCCATATGTATTTTATACACTCAGTGTTAGCCCTCTTTTAACACGAACTGAAGTATATGCTCTTGATTAACCACGGAAATGACTCCAAAGGAAAGCCCTTGATTACGCCCAACAGTCACATTGCCTGATATTGCTGCTTGATGGATCATGAATGCTTCGTTACAAGTGAAAACCATATTCTGCATGAAGAAACAGGTGCCAAAACCTGTGAGACGCCCCAAAATCCAGAAGACTTTATGTGCGTTCTCATTGGACACAGACCACAACAATATAGAGGACGTCACAGTAAACCTAGGGTGCGAATCACAAGTCAGTTTCATGATCCAGATGCGCCCAACAAAGGCCGCCAACCTGGGTCACAACCTTTGCATTGTTTGGTCAACAGGTCAGGTAGAGGCTGTCACGAAGATTAACAAACATCATCATCATCATATCCATATTAGTATTTAGGGTGCTGCCCTTGTCCCATTCAATGGGGTTGGCAACACCAGACAACGTCGCACGCCAGCTTTCCATGCGCTTCTGTCTTGCGGATCAAAGCCAGACAGGCCACATTCACTAACATCTTTCTTTACACATTCCTGCCACGTCTAGGCCTTCCTCGCCCTCTTACGCGGGGATTGATAAGTCAGAGACAGATTTGATACAGGACGTGGCACGCTGTACATGTCCAGACCATCTGAGGTGCCGGCTGCGCAGGACTGCTGTGATGTCATCAATGCCAAGTTTCTGGAGAAGTGTACCCGAAAGAGTTTCTTCTTGGTCATTGGTGCCACAAATCCAACGAATCATGGAGCGGTCGTTACGGCGGAGCCGCTGAAGGTCGGACGCATTTGGCGCCCATGTCTCGCTACCGTGGAGCATAGCTGATCTGACACAGGCTGAGTATACCTTGCCGCGCACCTTAGGCGAGATTTTGGTGGTGAGGATGGGCAGGAGTTTCCTGAACTTTCCCCAGGCCACACAACACCTGGCGGCAATGGCACTCTCACAGCCCCCACCGGCACACAACATGTCACCCAGGTAGCAGAAAGAGGCCTCCACATCGAGCATGGTGCCGTTGATGTCCACCTGGATCACTGGTCTGCCATCGATGGGGCGAGCCTTACCCTGACATCTCGGACAGACATAGACTGGGTCAGCTGCCAGTGGCCCAGTGGTGCCGCTACACTTCTTGTGAACCCAGAGCCTGCACCGTGAGCACATGATGGAGTTCACGCCAACACCACATCGACAAACAGCACAGGGGAACTTGCCGGAATTCTTGAGAACGTCAAGACCAACACCAGAGATCAGGAACTTGGTCTTCTTCATATTGACACGAAGACCCTTGCCCTCCATGCCTGTCTTCCAGGCCTTTAGCTGGGAGACACACTCCACCAGTGAGTCCGCAATGACAACCAGATCATCAGCATAGAGGAGCTCCCATGGCACACCAGTGCGAAACTCGCGTGAAAGCGTCTCAAGCACTAGAATGAAGAGAAGCGGGCTGAGGACCGAACCCTGATGCACGCCAACTCTCACACCAAACTCCTCGCTGTACTGGCCATTGACCCGTACACGACTCCGGGCATTGGAGTACATGCCCTGAATGACACGCACAGCCCACTCCTCGACACCAAGACTCCTCATTGCCCACCAGAGGATCTTCCTAGGCACACGATCGAAAGCCTTCTCCAGATCAACGAAGGCGAAGTAGAGTAGTTTATTGGCGGCGATGTACTTCTCTTGCAGTTGTCGGACAATGAAGATGGCATCAGTGGTGCCTCTGCCAGGCACAAAGCCGAACTGCATCTCATTGATGTTCACCATATTGCGAATGTAGGGGTCCAGAACTCGTTCTAGCAGCTTCAAGACTTGGTCTGTGAGCTTCAGACCGCGGTAGTTGTTACGGTCAAGGGCCTCACCCTTGCCCTTGTAGAGGTTCAGGATGATGCTCTCCTCCCAGTCCGCTGGAGTCTCACCAGTACTGAACACTGCCTCCGCCAGTTGCCTAGTCAGCTCAACTCCCTCCTCACCGGCAGCTTTCAGCATCTCAGCTATGATGCCTGACGGGCCAGCCGCCTTACCGCATTTCATCTTGCTGAGTGCTTTGCGGATCAGCGCCGCAGACACGCTGGGGGGCGGGCCAGCAATAGGAGCGACCTCGGGGAGCTCGTCATCCGGCCACTCAAATTCGATGTTGAGCAACCTAGTATAGAGCTCAACCCATGCCTTCATCTTGTCATTATCACTGAGTGCAAGCTCACCAGCGTTATTGCGCACACAATTTTCACCAATGATGTCCTGATTTGTGCGTTCCATCTGTTTGGCGATACGGAAGACACCATCCCCGTTTGGGGATATGTTAGCAAATTCCTCTTTCTCCGCCTCAGACTTCGCCAGCCAGACGACTCGTTTAGCCATGCGCTTGGCGTCATTGTAGGCAGTTTTTGCCTCCTTGGCCTCAGCTGTCTTTCCTTCCTTCCTCAGGGTGTTGTACACCTTGAAACAGGCCCGCTTCTCCTGCACAGCGTCTTCCACCTGGTCATCCCACCACCAGGTCACAGGTCTCCACTTGTGGTTTTTGGACAAGCCACAGACTTTGGTGGCAGCATCCAGCAAAGGTCCCTTCAGCCTCAACCACACAGACTCTACTAGACTAGCAGGGGCACCAGCTACAACAGCAGCGGCAGCAGCAGCCATCACATTCTCCTTGAAGGCCTCCTGGAACTGGCTGGCAGTGGCCGGGTCCCTAAGCTTCCATGCCCAGATGCGAGGCGTGAACTTGCGTTTCTTCACATGGGGAATGCAAACAGCAAAGTCACACACTACCAAATGATGCTGTTGGACGCACTCCTCATTGGGGATGACTTTCACATCGCTGACGGCGCCACTGAAACTCCTGCGATAGAGTATGTAATCTAGCTGGGTCAAATGGTTGCCGGAGCTGTATGTGACAAGGTGAGAGTCCCTCTTCTTAAACCAGGTGTTGCCGATGCGAAGACCATTGGCTATGGCGAATTCTAAGACCCTCTCCCCTCCTGCATTACGGGTGCCAAATCCATGCCCGCCATGAGCATCACTGTACACTCCGGCGGCAGCGCCGACGTGACCGTTCCAATCGCCGACCTGGATGAGTATCTCAGAGGCTGGAACCTTGGCGACAACGCTTTGCAGCTGGTCATAGAAGTGCTCTTTGACAGATTCAGGAAGTCCTGCTTGGGGTGCATACACGGAAAGAAAGGTGAAAACCGCCTTGCCAATGATCAGCTTCAGCAAAAGGATCCTGTCGGAGATGCGCTGGACTTCAATGACTTTGTCCACCCAGCACTCGGCCAACAACATGCCAGCTCCACCTTGGCCTGACTCGTGTGAGCAGTAGAAGAACTTGTATTTGGAGTCCTTGCCTTTGAGTGTGCGAACCTGGCTGGCAGCAGCAAGACTGCCCTTCCACCTGTGCTCTTGTACACCGCAGAAGTCGACTCTTCTCCTCGTCAACGTCTCGATCACTTCTGTGCTTCTTCCTCTCAGAGTTCCCACATTCCAAGAGGCAACTCTGAGCTTGGTCGGGTGCTTGCTTGATTTGCCGCGATGGCCGGACCCTGCTTCCCGCGCCCGCGAGGAAGCCAAGCCCGAGACGTTACCGGCATTCTGTCTACGACGTCTACCAGCACCGCCTATCTCTGAATCAAATGTGGACGTAATCATAATAATGAAGCAAGTTTTTAACGGAGCGGCTGCCCTGCCTGACCTCCAACTCAGCTTAAGGTGCCGAGGGACCTGGCATTTCTGTTAGGGCGCCGACCCTTAGCCAGTTCCAATAGGATATAGCCGCCCGACAGCGGAGGTTTGTGATCAGAGTTTCCTTCTCCTAGATGGACGATCCTTCCGGGTTGACGAGCCCCATCTACCCGGAGGCAGACTGTGATTAAGGGTAGCCTCACATTCCCACACTCATATCCGGAGCGCCACAGCTGGATGCAGTTTTAAGTCATACCCAGGACATGTCTAATGAATATTCGAACTCATCAGTTTAAGACCTTGTCTTGTCATAGACTCTAGGGCGAGATGCTTAGCAGAACCCCTGGAGTCTGGGAAGCAGACTTGAATAAGATGATCATTAAAAGAAAGAATTATATGCAAGAGAACATATCTGTAGTGTTGCATGAAGACAAGTAACATATATGATGTTGGTATTGACGAGAAGAAAGGTATGTCACCTAGCTGCCTCTTCAGTCGCTACAATCAGCGCCTCTGAATCATTTCCACTCTGCCTCGACTGCGACAGCAAGGCTGAGCTGATGTTGCTGAAGCTGAGAGCAGCCTGTAGCTGCATCTCCTCTGTCAGCTCATCTGTGGCTGCAGTCAGGTCAACCATAGCTTTGGCCTTGTGTTGACAAGCCACTGGGGTGCTGGAATGTACCGACTGAAGTGAACCCATCATTTGCTTTCTCATCTGCAACAAGAAACTACTAAAATGCACAATGATATTGCCAGGTTAAATCAATAGCATACCCAGAGAATTATATATATATGCATCATACAAGAATTATTGAATAGTTTATCAGACTACTACAAGACCTGGGTTCGGAAAACTTTTGGATCTGTAAACACTTCTTCCCAAATGTATGTGATATTATCCATTGATGTGCTATTGTCCCACAAGGTGTTGTTGTCCCAATAGGTGTAATCATCTAATAAGGTGCTGTTGACAACTGGTGCTGAACTAAGATCATTGAGTGCAGAAGCTATTGATACTGCTTTCAGTAGGGCATCTAAACAATGACAAAGTATATGCATGAATGGTGAGCATGCATATATATATATATATATATATATATATATATATATATATATATATATATATATATATATATATATATATATATATATATATATACACACACCTCTGCACCAACAATGTCAATTACTAAGTTTATATAAGTAAATAAGGACTATGATTATCTTACTGACTTCCTCTTCCTCATTATACTCATGATCAACATTCTTCTCAGGTACCACACTAGAAAGCACATTCTCCACAGCATCCTCAGATAAGCCTGACAAGCCCAGCACCTGCACTCAACCAAATACCTTGATATATGACTCATTCTACAAGAAATCCAAATGGTTTAGAATCATTAACAAGGATCTTAAGTTCACAAATATGCCCAGTTCAACCAAGTAGATCTGATCATCTTCTTCTGAACAGACACTTTTAGCTCTTGAACAGCAGCTAGACACTTGGACACTCTACCGTAACACTTGTTGTCACAGAAACAGATGATCCGTATATATCAGCAACAACCACTGTGATATCAACAGTATAGTTGAATTCAGCAAGTCCCACAGGTAGGAGTGTAGGTTGCATGTCACTGGATGGGCTGACAAACAGCAGAGTACCTGTCAGCATGGATCCATAAGAGATCATAAACACAGCAGGGATGAACATGGCAAGATAACAATGCAGAATGATTGTAATCTCAAACACTCACCAAGGGCATTGTGGGTAGATTCAACATCAACTGAAAGGTATATCAATCAGTCATTTGATCAGACAAAATCTGAGAAAGGTCACACTGGTGGTATGTGGACCTATATATGTACATGACAACAGGGTAAACACCAACCAGCCCCAGTGTTGAAGTAGTAAGCGTAGGAGAGAGGCAGGTCGTCATCAATGAAGCCATCACAGCTGACAGTGAATAGATCACTCATGACTACACCCTGCAGTGGGGATGGGTTGCATGTACCAGGAATGGGTGGCGACCCTATTTTAATGGTGATTGAAGAATAGCTGGTCTGTTGTTGACAAGTGGCATTACTCACTGTATGGGCAAAAAAAACCACACCCACTTAAGGGTTCTCAAGCCTTATAACATAACTTCAGTGTTGTGAGGACAATGTTTAATAGCTATGTACATATGAAAAACAATGAAGATTTACAATGGGCATATTAGTATTATCCAGCTAGCCATGAAAAAAACACTAATACAGCCTACTTTGCACAGAAATGCTATAAGATTGGTCTTGTTGTAGGAGCCCTGGGTAGATGAGGAGTCCTTTGGCATTTTGGTGAGTGCTAGTATCCATCCCCCATGTGAGACTTGTATTCACAGACCAGAGGTACGTGAGAGCTGTGTGGTAATCACAGTTGTCAGAGCAGACAGCCACCAGGGACAAGGCAGTTGTGGGTGATGTCCATTCCTGGCAATTCTTCACACAACTTACAAATAGGGTTTTCAGTTAGAAGGTGTCACACTTATGTAGTTGACAGTGACTGGTTGTTAATTAAGCCTCTCACTTGATGGATACACGTGGGATGGGTTTCTCCGAGCAGACATCAGTGACGGGCTGGTGTACAGAGTTACATGGACATGGACCTGCATTATTGCAACAAATATCAACTCACTTACACAGACATTGTATACATATGTACTGTTTGCAAGGGCAGGCAGGTTTTTGTGAGCCACCATCAGGGTAACAAGACTGCTGCAACCTTTGTACATCCACGTCTCAGCCTTGTGCCAGTTTGGTCTACCACATACCACTACGCCTTGTGCAACTTGACATTTATAATGAACGTTTCTACAAAGCTTCCAACACTACCGTTAAATTGTCCACTTTATTGATGTGTATTTAGCTCGCTACATTCATCGTTACATCACAGCAGGTTGTATATACCATATTGTATTAATTCTGTACAATTTTATTCGAGTGACATCTCCGTTAGCGTTAATAATTAGACATCTGTTTGTAGCGTGCTTTGCACATGCCCCTCACAAACAAAAACAGCTGGATTCCTTTGTCTCTAGATGCCTTGGTAGCAATCTTCATATTCTTGTTTATATAAAACTTCAGGGCTTTAGAATTTGTCACGGTATATGGGCAATCACTGCCATAACAAGAGGTTTTCCATGTTTGGTCATGTTTCTCTTGGTGCTTTGGCTTGTTCATATTTCTCTTAGTGGTTAGGTCCCTGGCATTATACTTGGGCAAATAACACCCACAAATAAGGCCATTAATTTTGGAGAAACAGCACATTATTATGTTTATGCATGTTCATTTTTTTCTCTTTCATGGTATTTGATAAATAAATATATTTTTATACCCAGTTAACATCTTGATGATGGCTTCACAAACATATATATATATATATATATATATATATATATATATATATATATATATATATATATATATATATATATATATATATATATATATATATATACATACATACACACACACACTGGGTAAATATATGTAGAAATTGTACACCTCGACTGTGATATTCAGCCAGCAACAACAGTGAAGTCAAAGATGACAAACTCACCAGCTGGTTTCTGACAGACAAATTTGTATTCCTGTGTGCAGAATTCATCATCCCACTTGGCATAGATGCGATTTTCTCTAGAGCAAAACAATCCACATTGTTGTTTCCAGCTATTCGAGACTCCTCTCTTTGCCCACATTGACCAAGTCACCTTAAGTAACAATGCAAACATATTTCAAAAGACTGATTAAGATTAGTCAAGCTCCCCTAGCCCCTGGGTGCGGCCCATGTTTACATGCTAATGATATTCAATATTATGTGCCAGAGTCTAGGCTGAGAACATGCCATCAAGTGGTCAAGCATCTCAATTTGGGATGTTCCAATCACAAGCCATGACCTTCGGGTGCTTTTGAGTTATTGGTCAGTGTCACATTATCCGAAGATTCAGCGCCATATGTATTTTTATACACTCAGTGTTAGCCCTCTTTTAACACGAACTGAAGTATATGCTCTTGATTAACCACGGAAATGACTCCAAAGGAAAGCCCTTGATTACGCCCAACAGTCACATTGCCTGATATTGCTGCTTGATGGATCATGAATGCTTCGTTACAAGTGAAAACCATATTCTGCATGAAGAAACAGGCGCCAAAACCTGTGAGACGCCCCAAAATCCAGAAGACTTTATGTGCGTTCTCATTGGACACAGACCACAACAATATAGAGGACGTCACAGTAAACCTAGGGTGCGAATCACAAGTCAGTTTCATGATCCAGATGGGCCCAACAAAGGCCAACCTGGGTCACAACCTTTGCGTTGATTGGTCAACAGGTCAGGTAGAGGCTGTCACGAAGATTAACAAACATGTCTAATGAATATTCGAACTCATCAGTTTAAGACCTTGTCTTGTCATAGACTCTAGGGCGAGATGCTTAGCAGAACCCCTGGAGTCTGGGAAGCAGACTTGAATAAGATGATCATTAAAAGAAAGAATTATATGCGAGAGAACATATCTGTATATCAAGCAATCTGATGAAAAATGTAAGTGGTCATCATTCCATGACACGAGGTGCAATGAACTCACCAATGTGTCGTCTACCCACTGGAAGTCAGGTGGATACAGCTGCATGTTCCTCACAAGACCCAGCCACACACCAGATGTTACACCTGCTGTAAACACAACGCACACCTCACAGACAGCCCACAACTCAATTCATTTATTTAACAACCATCAACATTCTGACCCAGGAGGTAAAGCATGTGAAAAGTCCATCTCAAATTAGACCTGGTAGAACAACTGCACTTACTGATGAGTCTGGTGATGAAGCGGTTGGTGATGCCATCTTGAACTTTAGCAAGGTGTCCACCATGTTGTTGGCACACATCCTGAGATTTAGACCAAGTTAGATAGTGTGGGAAGAAGCGAAAGCAGCTGTGGCCGTGAGGCTGCCACAATTGGTCACAGTACCACTCTCCTGATACACACACACAACACTCAGTGATATTGATGGAACGCTTACAGAATCAGCAATAACTCAAAAGTCCTGTGACTTAATCATAATGGACATTCCAAGGCAGATCCACACTGCCATGTTAGAAGGCATATATAGCATTTACTGTAGATGTAACTAAATTGGACAAGCTACATACTGTTGTGACATGTGAGGGGATCAGGGGACCGGGAGCACGATGAGCACCAGTTGACCTCTGTAGATACACATACAAGAATTAAATTTACCAATTGATGAACTTGGCAACAAGCTGCTGTTAAAACAAAATTACGATACGATCATCAGATTTTAAATAGGCTTTACAACCGCTATGATGACAAAACCTGCCATCAGAACTGGCAAATTTATAGCATGACTCTGGCTGAATTGTTGTGATGACAATCACTATCAATTTTACTTTCGCCGGAACATCAATGCTTACCAAACCTTGAAATCTTTACAAAAAATTGTCTATGTGAAGATATTTGCGATGATTCCATGATTTTTCGACCTTAGGCGCTTCAGAAAACCATTATTTTTCTACAACAATATTTATTTAGAACAAATTTGCATTGGTATTCAGCTAAAAAATTGTGTAAATTTTTTAAACATCAAGGTTAAAAAAAAAAGAGTAACATTGTGACCAACCATGTAAAATAAGAAGTTGTTTGTTTAAATTGCGACCTGTATCGCCAGCCCAAAAAAAGTTTACAAACAAGCACACAAATGGCAATGATCATGGTAACTTCGCAAAAGCATTCGCAAAGTTAACAAGGACCACCAGCAATCACTCACCCAGGGGAATCACTGTGCATCAATATAGACTATACTGAACTAATTCACAAATCATCCTCACCAGCTTGTTTTTCACAGATGTAACCCTTTCCATAACCTTCATATCTGAACCGCCAATGTCCCAAGTTCGTCAGGAGCGCACTTGTATCCTTCTTTTGAAAAGTATACGGATATGTATATTTTACCTTTAACAGATCAAAGAAGAAAAACATTATCATCACAGGACAACACATTATCCTCAAAAGAGGAAACATTATCCTCACAGGACAACACATTATCATCACAAGGCAACACATTATCATCACAAGACAAACTCATCATCACAAGACAAAATACTTTCATCACTGGACATATTATCATAGCATGGCAACGCATTATCAGCACAGGGCAATACATTTTTATCACAAGGCAATTAAGCACATTATTATCACAGGGGAATTAAACCCAGTCTCATCACATGGCAAGACATTATAATCAAAGGGCAACACATTATCACCACAAGACAAAACTTTATTATCACAGGACAACAAATTATCATCACAAGACGAACTGTCATCATCACAGGACAACATATTATCATTACAGGATAAAAATTTATGATCACCAGACATACACAGGACAACAAATTATTATCACAAGGCAACACATCATCACAGGTCAACACATTATCATCACAGGATAACACATCTTTATGGAACAACATATCATCAAAGGACAACATATTATCAAAGCAATGTATTCTAGACGTATGCCAATGCATTAAGTACACAGAAATTCCTTAAGCAATATAAATCATCTATTCAACTTAAGAAGGTATTTCAGAAGCTCACTCTGTTGGCGTCCCCAGGGTAACTGTATCCGGCATCCTTCACAGACTGGTAGCTCCAGATGTCAGCCACTCTTTGACAATATGCACCCAACCAGATATTTCACCAACCTTAGCTTGCAGGGCTGAAATAAAAATGGCAAAGGTTTCATGGCAAATGTCAGGGAATTAGAATGTCAAATATTTTGTCATTGTTAAGGGAATGATATTTACCTTCCATGAAGAGCTGAACGTTGATACCTGTCACCACGGCTAAGTCACCACCATGCCTGATACAGGTTAAGCGAGCCTTGAACCATGACATTCTATCTCTAGACACCTGATAACAGCGAGCACCAAACACATGCCACTGTCCTGACCCAGTACAAGTGTACGGACCTGCACACAGACCACACATGCTCGCACCAAAGTTAAGTATACTCTTCTGTCAAACATCATCACATTTTGGGTCTTAGTTAAGAGGTGTATCAGCTTTATCAGGCAATAATGAATTATTGTCACGTGTTTAACGATTTACCTTTGTCCATGTCTTGCCTTGTGCATCCTGCAGAATTAAACACATGGTCAATACAATGCCATTCATAAACCCTGTCAGAATGAAAATACACCTGTCAGTATAGAATTTCATCAGCCATCATGACATTGGTAATAAACCTGATTTATACATCTGTTCATAAATTAGTCAGCAACACATCTGTTAATCATTTTGCATTGCAACACATTTGTTTATTGATAAGCATGGCAATACAATAGTCCTCAGACAATGATATCACTGTTACTATAGCAACGATTCAAGTCAGACAAATTCTTTGACGATGATAAATTTTGCGCATTGTTTTTACCTTCTAAAATTCAGTTCTTGAAAGTTGAGTCTAGCAGAGAACATTTCTAGAATGTTGACAGAGCTTAAATACCTGGGGCTGATGAAGATTTAATGCTACAATGGAGGCCGCTATGGGTGTCTGGACAAACACATGTATACCCTGCACCTCTCACAACACAGGTACCCCCATTTTGACATGGGGTACTCAAACAGCTGTTTTCGTCTGCAACACGCAAAGAATAACATTATGTTGTACCTTACAAACAAAAGGTACCTATCTCCATCCACATCCCAAGAATCCCCAGACAGCCCTCCACAGATATACAACTAGCAAATCAATTCAGTTGTTTCAAATAACACGTTGGACAACAATCCACCGGGTACCTACATGCAGGTTTCTGACACACCAAGCCATGTAGGGCAGCACAATGTTCATAAACCCATCCAGAAACCATGTGGTCCCCGTTGGCTACTAAAGCAACACAGGGCTGCAGAGGGATGCTAGCTATGTCAGATATCCACATTACCCATGATACCTGCAGGTCATTGGGTTGTAGATTATACAATTAATCAAGGCTCAACACTTACATACTAAACATCAATATATTAACAGAGAGGCACTTGCTGTCTCCATAATGATGACATCTAGTATTGTTAAAATCTATCACTAAAAAATCAACGGATATCCAAAGATAATTTAAATTTGTGGTTACAATCACTGAGATAATAACTATATAATTAAAATCAAAGGTTAATGATAGATTTGTTGTATAGCTAGGTGATGAATATATCAGTTTCTCCTATTTGTACCTCATCATCAAAAACCTATGACTTTTGGACATTTTCATCAGTATATTCCAACAACAGCTGTGCATAAACAAAATACATGATACCTCATTGCCCGAGTTCCACAGCCATGATCCAGATGAATTCTTCTGTAAACCTATCCAGTACCTCATGTGGGAATGTCTCCAAACTGGAAAAGGAAGAAGACATTATATCAAATCACTGAGCAAAGAAACTGGAAATAGAATAATACCGATCTTGTCTCCATTCAATACAAAATGCAAAAGAGCTTAGTTCATAGATAAATGATTTGTTGTTGTATAGTGATGTCAGATTCGATCTTGTTACGTCCTTGACCCCAGCGCTTACTTATGCGGTACATGATGTGTTGTAGCTCTATAGATGCAGGTTCAGCTAGGTGACCCCCTAAAGACCTACAAGTTGTTTCAGCCTGGGCATGGTTAAGTTTAGCTTGGATGGCGCGTAAGCAGAGGCCAGTAACGCTGAGGTCCCAGCCCTCATCACAAAGGTTCTCTACTGCAACAAGAATACATACAACTCATTGATAAACAATTCTTATATTAGAACTCCTCCCACCCATTGTATATCTATGCCCCTTTGTGAGCATACATCTCACACCCTCTCTTATCACAATTCATGTCTCACTTCCCTCTGCATGTGATCCGTCTCTGTCTCTCTGTAATTTTGTCTGACTCCTTTCTATATGAGGTACCTAGAACTCTGCTATAATTAATGACACTAACAGTTTTCACACAGTGTTCCATTATATCCCACAGGGCAGAGGCATTCATATCCCTGGTCTTCTGAAGGCAAGCAGGTACCTCCGTTCTGACACGCAGACTCACTGCAGTTCCCCATATCTACATGAATAACAGAAGAAAAGCATCAATTGTAAATAAGAACAAAATTGTATTGAATGTAAGTCAACAAGATGTTTGTGGTTGGTTAGTGATCGTTATTTTCTGCGGTGCCTACATTCAATGTTATTGCATGAATAGATTGAGTTAGTAAACAGAGGCAACAGTAATGGTATGAAAGATAAGTAGGAGTCTTACCCCTCTTATGTTAAGATAAGTTAAGAGTTTACACCCCTGATTTCACTACATGGGTTCACCCTCCCAGTGGATAGAGTTTTAGCATTCATATCCACAGATGGTCATTCTGTATGGGCAAAGATTTCTGAGACGAGTGCCAGTATAAGCTGAATAAACAGCAACTCCAGAACTGCAGGCTATAACATTATTCCTACATACAATTGACAGCGCGTACATCACATTGTAATTGAACAACCCATGATATATCCTAATTGACACACTGATTGATTTCCCAGGTAATTCATGGGATATGTTTTGGTGTGGTTAGTGACACCTCGTTATGTTCATGAAGCATGGTGCCTACATTAGTCCATGTTATTGCATTTAATAATGACATAAAAGCTACAATATTAGTTAGTGGTCAAGTAGTCAACAACATGTGGTTTTATGTTATGAAAGATAATGTCAGGAGTTTACCCCTCTTACTACATGGATCCAATCAATGTGCAACATTCTGTACAAAGTTTGTATGGGTATAATTCTAGGAGGAAGCCGAGTGATAAAGAAAATAATGCGATGTAAGATACCTATAACTCTTGGCTGTTCACACATGTATCCAGCTTGGTCCTTGGAGTTGACCCAGTGGCCGACTTCTCCTTTATAGCTATGGTGAGCAAGAACATAATGCCATGTGGATCTGGGGTGGGGCTGACGTCCTCCTAACCAGCGTGTGTATGCAGGCTGCCAAGACACACACAACAGACAGGTTGAAGAGACAGCAAGAAGAATCTATATCATTTTTATTACTTTTATATATGGATATCCCATATTCCAGCAACTTTATAAATGTAGCTATTGCTAACAGATTATGTAAGTCCACAGATGTTCTCTAGATAACTGTCCCTGACATAGACACATGACAAACTAATATTAAAACAATTTGTATACAAGGGTGTACACGTACAGGTGCATCGTCATCAAGCCATGTGTACTTTGCTTTGTTGAGGTTGTTCAGACCAATCCACATAGGCACAGGTATAACCCACAACTGCACTGGAAGCAGAAACCTTATCAAGCAATGGTTGTGTGAGAGTGAAAGAGCCCACATGGAACATGGATGCAGTGCTTGGTGATATATGAATGAAAATGGCCCTTGGTGGTTGTATGGACAATGAGAGATTGAGGAATGTAAAATTGTGTGTGTGTGTGTGTGGGGTGTGGGGGGTGAAGCAATGATTGTGGTGTGTGGTGTGTGTACAGTGGCTGCCTGATGTGTGTGTTGTGGCACAAGGTGTTGTGTGTGTGTCCCTGACCACGCATGTCATTACTCCCCTCAAGCGAGTGCGGCAGCCCAGATATTTCATCTTCAAGAAGCATCCAATCCACAAATTTCACTTCCATGGCATTAGTCCATTGTTCTTGTACATTTAATTATCATGACATAAATTAAATACTTTCAAAATTAATAATTGAATTGTACAATAGGTTATTTTACTATTTTCACGATTGTCAAGTATAGGCTCAATGTGGTTTTAGTGCGGAGTAATACTGTGAAAATGTAATTAATGTCATAACGGCTAGATTATTCCATATTTTAATTCATTTTATTGTAATATATTTATTTTAATACCATTTAGGCTAGCAAAATTAGATCATTTGAAAAATTATTGTAAACTTATATAATTACCTATGTTGTTATGGATATGTGCCAATGTCAAACAGTATTGGCGCATGTCCAAGCTACCCTGGGATCACTCAAAATTCAAAATCTAATAATATTGGGCTCGTGTCGTGCTGTCCCTTTACTTTATAACTCTTATTCCAAATTCCATTTCATCAACCTTCATTAGTTTAACCAAGTCAATTTTCTAAATTTAACTAAATTTATTGAACAGTGGAAGTTCAACTTTATTATGGTTGGGGAGGATGTTATAATACTATTTTAGCTCATACGTTCTTAAAAAGCCTCCCCCTTTAATTATCAGCACGAGAGCCCGGGTTACATCACACCACTCTTTGGGAGGGGTGTAACCCTGATTTCAGCAATCCTCACAGCAAGCGAGTTCACCCTCCCAGTGGACTCGTCGTGTCACGTGGGGATTGTTTTAGCCTGGCCTATCATGTGGACCCTTTATAAGGTCCACAGATGGGTCAGTCACGGAGAGATTCATCTAGTCAGAGAAACGATTCGGACCGCGATGCCAGGGAGCTTCATTGTTGAAATTTAATAAACAAAATAAGCATCTCTACTTCAGGACTCGCGTTAAAAGCCAAGAAAAACTAGCTTTACACTTACTACATGGATCCAATCAATGTGCAACATTCTGTACAAAGTTTGTATGGGTATAATTCTAGGAGGAAGCCGAGTGATAAAGAAAATAATGCGATGTAAGATACCTATAACTCTTGGCTGTTCACACATGTATCCAGCTTGGTCCTTGGAGTTGACCCAGTGGCCGACTTCTCCTTTATAGCTATGGTGAGCAAGAACATAATGCCATGTGGATCTGGGGTGGGGCTGACGTCCTCCTAACCAGCGTGTGTATGCAGGGCTGCCAAGACACACACAACAGACAGGTTGAAGAGACAGCAAGAAGAATCTATATCATTTTTATTACTCTTTATATATGGATATCCCATATTCCAGCAACTTTATTAATGTAGCTATTGCTAACAGATTATGTAAGTCCACAGATGTTCTCTAGATAACTGTCCCTGACATAGACACATGACAAACTAATATTAAAACAATTTGTATACAAGGGTGTACACGTACAGGTGCATCGTCATCAAGCCATGTGTACTTTGCTTTGTTGAGGTTGTTCAGACCAATCCACATAGGCACAGGTATAACCCACAACTGCACTGGAAGCAGAAACATTATCAAGCAATGGTTGTGTGAGAGTGAAAGAGCCCACATGGAACATGGATGCAGTGCTTGGTGATATATGAATGAAAATGGCCCTTGGTGGTTGAATGGACAATGAGAGATTGAGGAATGTAAAATGTGTGTGTGTGTGTGTGTGTGTGTGTGTGTGTGTGTGTGTGTGTGTGTGTGTGTGTGTGTGTGTGTGTGGGGGGGGGGGGGGGGGGGGGGGGGGGCTTGGTGGTTGAGCAATAACCCTACTGTGCAGAGCAACATCTGGTGTCTTAGAAAGCCTCTTACTTTCTAAAAACTTCTGTACAGTATCATCCACAACAGCAAGATCTGCCTGAACAAATGCCCGACACTCTTCTCTGGCATCTAACCAATTATTGAGGTGTGGGCTGAAGAAGTAGCAGCGATCTCCATGTGGAATCCAGCCTGTTGATTCATTACATACAGTCTGGGGGATACCTGCACCATAGTCAACAACATGCCGATTTGTACCGTATGGTAAAGAACTGGGCCGCGCTGAACATTTCTCTAAGCATATTGTGACTTGAACCAGTATCACTTGCGACAGTATCCATGATACTGGATGGTACATGATAAGCTCATCTCTCACCCTCACTCCTCTCACAGAAGTAGCTGATGAGCAGCGAACAATCCTCTGCATCAAATTGACCAGTCCCTTTCCTCATAGACAGGCAGTTCTCTGCTGTCCCATTACTTGGCTCTCCCGTCATCCATCTTGCATAAGACAGCTGAATGGACATTAAACCTTCATAATGTAAATAGTAATATGACAAGATATATAAAACAGCAACAGGAATAATATAAAACTGTTGTGAATCAGTACTTGTACCTACTCATGTACTTAGTAACAGGGTTTAAAAGAGTTTCTATGGTTTGCATGAAAAGTACTACACCATTGTAATTCGCTCAACCTAAATAATTGTGTCTCCAACTCATATAGTTGACTGTGATCACCAAAACATACAACTTAATAATATCGCATTATGGGGTAATGGCTTACCTCTGCCTGGTCTCGCCACTTCCAGGCACCTTCAACCCTCTCTGCTCCAAGCCAAATGGAAGAGGCATGGCCCTGATCTGTAAAATAACACAAAACCAATTGAACAGAAAAGAGGTTTCTTTCTAGACTGCCTTAGTGGAATCATTGATATATATGTGCTCTACTTAACTGTTACGTGTTGGCAAGTAGTGTTTGTGCTCAGGGAAGCTTATGTTTATGTTCTACAATTTGTATAAAGGATTTGGATTGATATGAATTGGTGAAGATTTAGTTTACCACTTGAATTTTTTAAAACAGAATAACTTACTTGCAAGTTTATAGAGGACCATATGGGTCTTCCAATCTGGTATACGGGCCAGGTGGCCAGAGAACGTCTGACACATGAGCTCAGCATTAGTCCACGATAGCTTTGTTGGGAAGTAGTGGAAGCAAGAGCTGTTAAAGGAAGTCCATCCTTCCTGACAGCCCTCACCGCCTGCATATAACCCCAACCACAGACAGGGAACAAATCAATGTGATTCAGATCCCACCACTGTAAACATACTCCACAGTTCTATAAACATAATCAGAATGGCTTTCTATTTGTTTTACCGTGCTGACAGAGATGTCCGTAGAAGTCTCCTAAGCAGTGGCAATGATAGCCCAATACACTTCCATCGGGCTCACAAATTCCACCATTTTCACACGAATGAGCACTACAGTTGGAGTAATCTGGGACAGTCATGGAATCAAGTCAATACTTCAAACTCTTAATCAAGTTTATTCATATCAGAATAACCTGATTCAGACAATCACGCATGATGATGGTTCATTACCAACAGGTCTATTCTGTTCACAAACAAAGTAGTTGGAGGCAGCTGTGCAGCTTTGAAGGCTCCAGCTGGCAAAATATGGGACTGTGGGCCCATTAAACTGGGCACATCTTGAGCTCAAGTCAGTGTCTTGATGAAGCTCATTTGTGAAATCAGGCTGAAAAAAACCATAATTACTTTGGCGTTACTTACAAGTTTCTGTATGGTGCATATTTGTGGTTTAAAGAATGGAGGAGAAACTTGAGAGTTGTGACTCACAGGACTTGGATCGTTGTTCCACAGATACTGACTTCTTTGATAGCCATTCAACCCAATCCAGTAAGTACGGCCCTTCACAAAAATCCACTCTGTTGACACCATCCATTATATAATTACCACAAGAAAACCAGGTAAGTAAACAAGAAGCACACATGTCCTGAATATAGCCCCACAGGAATGTTACCTTCTATATGCCTTTGTATAGAGCTGTCATCAATGGTGACTAATTGAGCTCCCAGTCTTTCACAGTGATGTCTGGCATTTACATAGGTTAACTGTATGTCGCTGAAGTGGTAACATTTACTGCCTAAAGGCATCCAACCCTGACTGATATTACACACAGGTAGAGGTACACCTGTGTGGAATAAAACAACAATAACTTTGTAGGTGCCTCAAATGTCTTTACTAATTGAAAATATGACAATTGGTGCTTGCCTGTACAGTATAGCTACCTCTGGTGCGTTGGCACAGTATTGCTGTAGTGGTGATGTCCGTGCACTCATGACTCTGCCACAAAGAAAGCTGACCTGATGCATTAGAGAAGCGTGCACAGTCCCCAGAAGTGGGTTGTCCCGGCACCCACTTGGTGTGGTTCAGCTGCACCAAACACAAACATCCACATCATAATCAAAGAAAAAATATTAGAGAACTGACCAAGTATATATGGAAGGGGAAACATACCGGCTGTCCATCTCTCCAATTCCAGCTTCCAGATTCATCTTTCTCTAAGCCCAGCCAAAGGGGCAACTGTCTCTCAGCTGTTGGAAAGAGGTACAAGTTATAAAAGAAGCAGTAAACTTGCATATTGTACGTGCTGGGCGAATCAAGTGAGTATGTTATGCATGAAGCATGCAGCATGATTGATGAGCTCACCTTTCAACAGCTGAAAGATGACATGGTTCTGCTGGTCGTTAGAAATGACAGGTAGACCTACAGCATTGAGTTTCTGACAGTACTGGGTAGCAGCTGAATGAGATGTTTTGATAAGAAATAGAGCCATACAAGAGCTAGCATCTAAGAAGAACCATGACGTAGGGCAGCCTCTGCTTCCTGTAGTAGACCAAAAGCTGATTAACATCACTGACACCAAAGCTTTTTGATCAGCCATCAACTCACACCTCTTGCACCAAAAACATCAACTCATATGTCCCATAACCAACCAATCAATACACCTGTGCCTTGAACAAAACCACAAACGTAAACATTAATTGGTAAATGACCCTACTCACAGGGTCAATTACTAATATTTTCTATTTTAAATATTGTTTCTTAGTTATCTTTGCCTTATTTTATCTGAGAGTAAACATAACACAAACACCTGACCTACCATTGAATATACCGAGATCGGTAATAGGATGCAAGGGTGAGATGCAGTGATGACCGAATTCAGTGTGTGGAGCACAGGTTGTGTCAAGAGGGCAGGTTACACCTCTACATGCTGTGTCATCTACAACTCAACACAGCAGTAGTCAAAGCATACATATATACAACAACAATAAAAATAGTCAAATCACAAATACATCTTCAACACAATACAAATATAGTCAAAACACACAAACACACCTTCAACACACCACAGGAATGGTCAAATGCACAAATACATCTATAACACAATATAGCAATACCTACAACACATATTTAGCCAACACAAAGACCAACATCATCGGCACAGCTACTTAGGACAACATACATACAATCACATCTGAACTGACGTTATCTACCTATATTTCTGTGTTGACTACAGATGTAGTTCAATGCAACATGTATAGAGTTTTGTAGATAGTGGCCATGATTCTCATCAAAGGAGTTGATAAGGGAAACCACCTCCTTCCACCATTGATGTTTTAGAGGCTGCACCGGGAGAAACAGACAGTAAGTGGTTAGACCATGTCCATCCATAACCACCTAGATATACAGCACATATGAAATACTGTGCACATGAATTACCTCTCTGGTACCATTCACCCAAGTATACATGGGGTGTCCTTGTTTGCTTAAACCAATAAACCATGAGGCCGGATCCTTTTTATACATCATACCTACACATATCCATTGACATTTATTCACCACAATTTGCTGGAATGATTACATATCTGAAAATTACTCATTTGAGAACAAACTATTTGGACAGGTTATTATATGGAAATTATCAGGAACCAATGGAAGCAATGGTGTGGTGTAACAATATTGCCCAAGACCTTCTAAGAAGAGTTTCTCTTCATTATTGTGTAGGATGACAAGGTCGCCCCCAAGGACTTGACACTGTATACGAGCATACTCCCAGTGCAGCTGCTGTTTGTTAGAGGCGAGTGTGTCTGAGAAGAGGTAGCAGTAATCAAGGAAAGGGACCCATCCTGCCTCCTCATCACAATCAGCCACAGCCCCAAGCTGACTCAATGCAACTGAAATGTACATATCACAATACAAGCCCAAAAAGACATCATACATCAAGAAACATTACAGAAACACTGATGAAAACTTACAGGGTTCAAATTTACATGTCTGTGCCAATTTTTTGTGGCATGAATCGGGCCGCCACTCAGTATAAAGCTCCCCCATACATACATGATAGCACAGGCCCGGCCACCACTCCATCCCCAGTGGGTATAATCCATCTTCAGTGTAAACAAACAGACGAACACAATTTCAGTATATAAATGATGGACCAGAAACAAAATAATATAATATTGATTCATAAGACTTGATGGTGGATTATGACATAAAGTCAACCATATATAACACAGATGCAATATGAACATATTATGAGTAGACGGTAAGTTTCAGATATGATTCTTATTTAAGTTTCTATATTCTAGCAATGGTGACAGCACTGGCATCACAAAGGGCGATAAATACTGTGTGGCATTATAAAAATCAATAGAAACATAATCACACTAGTTTGAAAGAGATGTATGTAGGAGCAATACCAACAGTGGAGTTATCATCCCATGTCCATATGCCAAGAGGTCTCTGCATGCCTAAATATACGTAGGAGTGGAAACGGATTCTGGGAAGCCTCTTATACGCTGCAACAGCATCCAGGCAACAAACAGATTGCTTTAATCACATCATGGTTATCATAGTATTTGTATCAGTCACTTATATTATTATCATATTACATGAGGTACACAATTATGTGATAAGCAAGTATCACCACCCAAAATAAATTCCCCTTCAAAAATGAGTGGAATGATTTTACAAATGTTAGTGTACCAGTCCATGCAACAACATTAAAATACAGGACACAATGTCCCATGCTATTGTCAGTACAGTAGTTGAAACTGTAGGTTTAACTTAACCCCAGTAAACTCCATGGCTCAGGTAAGCTTGATAAATTACCTGTTCTGAGATAATCAGCAAATAGATAATTCTCATACAAGCTATGCAGAGAAATCAGATTTCCCCCAACAGCTTGGCAAGAATCCCTAGCATCGTGTAAAAGGTGGTGCACATAAATTGTCTGGGCACAACTCCCTGGCAGCGTCAACCAGTTGGCAGGGCAGTAATGGGTGTCTGAACAAGGGTCAAAACAAGAATCTCTTAGTACTAGAAGATTAAATACAAGATCGGAAAACAAGTAATGGGAAGGTTATTAGCAGGACTCACGGACACTGCAGTTCGTCCCTGAGAAGCCTTCCTGGCATTCACACTCATAGCTACTGTTTCTGTCATGGCATGTAGCATTGTTCATGCAGGGAGAGGACAGGCAGGCATCCATTACTGTATACACATGAAACCTCACCATATAAACTCACAGCCCCTTGTCCCGGTTGATGCTGTTGGCATGCTGATGTATTTAGCCGTGAATGGTCAGTAGCGCGACCAATATGCTAGGCGACTCAGACTCGTCAGTCTCATATGTACAATCAGGGTACGGGCATTTCAGTTTAACTGCCATGGTGTATCTCAATAACTATATCAACTGAGGCTCTGAGCAGTGTCTCGCGGGAAAGTGTTGCTAGGCCTACTTATGTGCCGCACGTGTGATGTGTTGTAAAGTTTGATACCTTGTGCCACAGTTCTCCACGCTAGCTCCAACTAAGTCAAAGGAGTGTTTGTATATAGATAAGAACAAAGTCCATTTGTTTCATCACATATTGATTGATATAACATGTTATTGGAAGTGACAGTTTGTTGATATAAAGATGGATGGAAAACTAGTTCCGGTTCTAGGGAGCATTAATTATATATGTAGGACACAGGAGCTAGGGGATCATTCATTATTCACCATAAAGGATAACACAGCAATCAATGACCAGAAACTTGACATCAATCGTAACAGAATTGCTATGACAACATAGTTATACCAGGTGTTGTGGAGCAGATGTAGTGAGACTCCATAGAACACTGTGTTTCTAACCAAATTCCCTCTTGTCCAATTTCCGTTTGCATGATCACACAGTTAGTAGAACCATGAATGGGGCTGTGTTTATATCGCTCCCAATTGGTAAATCCAGTCTGAAAACAATGCAAATGATATGTTTAGGATTCAAAAGGAACCAGAAATCAGAGAGAAATCATATACATGAAAAATAATTTGATATGTTGAAGTATAGCATGTGAATACTGAGTAACTAGTGTTTAATAGGAATGAACATTACATGAGAAGAGCTGTCCAGCCAGGTAAACTTGTTCTTGTTGATTGCATTCAATCCTATCCAATAGGTTGACCCATGCAAAAACTGCATATCTGAATATATCAAACAATCTGATGATTAAATGTTTTACTTGAATGAGTGGCACTAGAGAATGTCAACATATGGTCTAACACATCAAAACCATTTAAATCTAACGTGATGAAAAGTCTGTGACAATTATTACACTGAAGCCACATTTGAATGTCTTCATCGAGAATAACAGCAAGGTGAGCTGTTGAATTCCATGCAGGGCTAGATGTCATGTAGAGGTTAGAGCAGGCTTGTGAAGCCTGAGACCAGGTGACCGGTGCTGCCCCTGACTGGTCAGAGAAGTAGAAACACCATGAGCCCTTGAGATGCCAGCCCTCTGTCATGTTGCAATACTCTCCAGCTGTAAATTAATCATGTTAATTTCTCCCTAACCGATGGACATTTTTGCATGAAACTGATAAACTATGTTGCTCGTAAACATCAAAGTAAACTTGTCCTTTTACAAACGTCTGTAACTTCATCACCTGCTGCTTTCAGACCTATAAGCATCAGTGTCAGGCCAGTCCATATCTGAATCAAAACATTTCCATAGCCATAGTAGTGATATGGCAATCATAACTGTGAAATAAATTTATGCCTTTGCTTCATAACTTTCATGAACTGACATTAACATTTTAAAAGTATTTCCTCAAATAGTTGAAATGTTTGTTTACGGCCAGTCATGACAATATAGATAGCAATTAGTTGTGGCAATAACATGTGAATGTAAACACTTGTAAGTTAAGCATGCTGAAGTAGACTTGCAGTTTGATAACAGGCCTTGCAACTAGCCCTATCAAACCAAAAGGGAGTGCACCAGCAGCTCCCAAACTTGGTTCTATTGGGCTACTTGCAACTCACAAAATGGCACATAATTTGAATGAAGATTAGCCACGGGAGAAATATTTACTAGATGCAATTAGCCCAACTGACCAACAGTCGAGCGAGTACTACCTTGTTGCCAGAAGTAGCACAAGCTCCACTTGGATCAAAAGAGCTAGATGCAATACTTCTCATTATGTCAACACTATAAAATCCTGACAAACCACTGGGAGAAACACTAACTCTGAGAAATACTTGTCCTCCTAATTTTTACTTGTCCCATTGAAAAACCTCCTTGCCTGGTAATAGTATGAAATTTTGTCCTTGAAGTTGAACATTTTATTTTATGGATGGGGTTCAACAGTCGCAGAATTTACCGGGAATCGTCGATCACGGGCTAATGAGTTGATGAGTCTCCCAACACAGTTAGTTTAGACCTTGAGCCTGCATACGGACGATTAGGGTTTTCTTTCTCTAAACTGAGCGCATGTTCCCAGGAATCGCCGATCCATCTTTATATGCTTGACAGCTTCATTTAAGACCAAAAAAAAATAGAATATAAAATACAAATTGTCCCGTCGGGCAAGTTAGGTGGCAGCTTCACTTGTCCGACGGCTTCACCTACTACTACTAGTACTAGCCAGGGTAGGCAAAGAAACTCCGCCTCTGACAGCTCTGCGCTATTTACTACTTTTGATCTCTCACATCCGAGCTGTAGAGGCGAAGCGCCGCCAGTGAAATTTCTGAGCTTCCGAAGTCAAAACAATCGATGAACTCACTAAAAACTTACCAAAGCCTTCCAAGAAAAAAAAATTGTGACAAAACGCAAGATTATATCACAAAATGACCCGAGGACTGTTTCTATTACTACAGTTTTGTCTAATTGTTCTGTTTGAGCACTAAATAGGGCACATCATGAAACTTAGTTCAAAAACTCAACATGGCCGACTCCCACAATGCAACATAATGGAGTTAATTCTTGTTAATACACTATGATATTGCTCATGTTTTCGTTTCGCGCGGTAGCCATGTTGGACAAAAATTTTAAAATATTGTTGGATTGCGTCGATTCTGTGGATTAAGGAGTATGACAGTTGTTGCACTCTAGGCAAGATTGATGGTAAGACATTTATGGATATGAAAATCTATGTTTTTTAAACTGTGCCTTGTCTGCATTGCGAGAAGGAGCAAATTTGCTTATAACGCTCAAGATCTGCCATACGGACCCTTGCCCCTAAGGTGGCATCAGATCATCAAAACACCAGGGGCGAGTTGCCTTGCCTATGCTATAGCCAGGGACAATTGGGCGATTGTAAATGTCTCTCCCTGAACAAGTACCGAATAATCAACTGAACAGGCAACTGATACTCGTTAATAGCAACATCAATATCTATTATCTCCCTTGGAAAAAAAACCCCATTGAGCACGGTTGAATGTTGATTAATATATTATAACGATTGTAGCAGACAATCAACGACATATCGTTATGATTTAATGATTGAATCATTAAATCATAACGATATGTCGTTATGACGTTTATAGAATATAGTGCATTGTGTAATCAGCAAGGCATCTCGTCCATAAGGTAACCATACATGGAGAACACGAAAGATCTATACGCCGTTTGAGGCGCAGTTTCTTTGGCGTTTGCATGTTATGATGTAGCCCTAGCGGTATTTTGAATCTTTTAATACGACAAATTGCATGTTATGATGCAGACATTTATTATAACTAGGAAACTGAACAGAACAGATTATGAGATGGGGTCTCCGCTTCACAAATCGGCAGTTTAAGTTGCATTAGATTAATACAATGCATTAACTGTCAATCCTACCTGTTGTATTTGAATTTTCAAATGCATTTTGTAATTTCTCGCAAGATCAAAGGAACACTACGCCGAGAAGTGGCTGAAACATCTTACAATATAAATTTCAAGTATCGTCTGCTTAAATTTTGATAAATGACGCCAGGTGTCGCTGTTTTTCGCTGAATATGGCAGACCGACTGAATATAAAGATAACAACACGTGCGCAATATTCCATGCACTGCATCGAAACCTAAAATAACAAACACTGTTGTAACTCCCTCCAAATAACAGCATAACCTTGAAAAGATAACATTGTGATCTGCTGGGACATATTAAAGTATTCATTATGAGAATAGACTGATTTATACGACTGGCGGCATCCTTGGTAGAACAATAATTACACCAAACAAGCGCAAGAGAATTCCGGATAACACATTTGGCAGCCGCAATGTATTTGCTTACACTGAATTAAGGGGTATGTAAAATGGAATTATGTATTTTCGGTACTAAAGATTTAACTTTTTATTAATTATTGCGCTTACGTTGCTTAGTGACACCAACTGTCTGTGTTTGTCACGCATCATATTCCTGTATGCTTCATAACTTCGCAAATCAAAACGCAACACAAACAGTAACTGTTTCACATGGTTATCATCCACTTATCCACTCATTGTAGTGCGAATATGGGACAAAAAATTTCTCCCACAAAATAAGCGTCAAGTAAAAACTTACCGGTGGAGAACGAAAATTTTCACGTAATATGTGTCATTATACTTTTACACTTCATTACAATTAATCTCATCTTGAACAATGTTTACGGTTGATTGATTGCTTTAAGATTTGTGATTAGAATTTCTACACACTGTTACTTCTTTACCCAGTTAAACTGCTATCTATCACATTCATAATAGTCCATACAAATATAATAGAGCCTTTAATAAAATATTTGATTAAACTACTTTTACGCGAAGGGTCAGCAGGATTCCCTCCTGTTAAATGAAAGGGACAGACGAACAAAAGATTATGTCAATTGGATTTAAATCCCTGTAGATCTGGATGTATGATTGGCTAAGTTCTTGTGCACCACATTATGTATGCAGATGACCTGGTAATATTTTGTCCTTATAGTGCTGAATTACAAAATATGCTAAAGATATGCACAAGATATGGGTTGGAATTCGACATTATGTACAACTCTAATGAGAGCAAATTAATGATATTTAGATGTAAACAAGATATGATATTGCCTTTTACAAAGTTTCATTTGTCTGGTAAGGAGTTGTCACTGAGCTAAAATATCTTGGCCACATAATAAATGAAGACTTAGCTGATGATAAAGACATTCATCGGCAATGTGGAATGGTATATGCCCAGGGTAACATGTTGATAGGTAAATTTAATATGTGTAATATCCCTGTGAAAGTTGGCCAATTTCGAGCTTACTGCACACCAATGTACACAGCATATTTGTGGTTTAAATTCAAGGAAAGCATGGGAAAACTGAGGGTAGCTTATAATGATATTATGAGAATGCCCACTGGTGTACCAAGATTTGCCAGTGCAAGTGAAATATTTGTCAACATAGGTGTACCTTTTATGGCTGTACTGTAAATATAATGAATAAATTTATGTGCAGGCTGGAAGATAGTAAAAACCTATATTGTACAAAACCTAGTAAATCCTACCAGAAGCTGCAGATTTTCTTCTGACTTGTGGAGAAACTGGTATAAATGCCTTCATACGAAAACCATATTGTGTTATATGTTCTCTTTGTATATATGTTTAGTAAATCCTACCAGAAGCTGCACTAGATATTTCTTCTGACTTGTCTAGAAAGCTGGTCTAGCTAAATAGCTTTATAGCTATCTATCTATCTATCTATCTATCTATCTTTATCTATCTATCTATGTATCTATCTATCTATCTATCTATCTATCTATCTATCTATCTATAGATCTCTATCGATCGAGCTATCTATCTATCTATTATATTATAGCTAGCGAGCTATCTGTCTATTTATCTATCTAGTATCTATCTTATCTATCTATCTATCTTCTATCTATCTATCTATCTATCTATCTATCTATCTATCTATCTATCTATCTATCTAGCGATCTATCTATCTATCTATCTATCTATCTATCTATCTATCGATCTATTCTGAGCGATCTATCTATCTATCTATCTATCTAGCTATCTAGCTATCTATCTATCTATCTATCTATCTATCTATCTATCTATCTATCTATCTATCTATCTATCTATCTATCTATCTATATCTATCTATCTATCTATCTATCTATCTATCTATCTATCTATCTATCTATCTATCTATCTATCTATCTATCTATCTATCTATCTATCTATCTATCTATCTATCTATCTATCTATCTATCTATCTATCTATCTATCTATATTTCTATCTATCTTTAGATAGTATACAAATTGGGGGTTCTGGCACAACCCCAGTTATTTACACTATTCCATCTTTGGCAGCTTATACAACATTTTTGCTCACCCTAAGTTAAGAGAAAGGCGCCTCGGACCCGACCCCCAAACGGGGCCGAGGCGATTCTGGCCCACCACCTCTCATCGCTAGTTTGTAGGTGAACTGGTGTGCCCATAGGCCAAGGTGTTAACACCGTTCGCGGCTATCCACCTCTTTGAAACACAAGATCGTGTGACACTTGCTAACAAGCTCCTCTAGGCGTTCCACTCGCTCCATAAGATGATGGTTTTTAACCTCCAGATCTCTCACCATGTCCTTCAGTTCCACAAGGTCATCGTTTTCACTCAGTTCGTCCTCCAGATCTATTATATCGTCTTTCAGATAATCAGTATCAAACTTCTACTCTTTTACACAACCTTCAAGTTCAGTAATACGCTTTTCAGTGTTCATTTCTATACCTTATACCCTCGGTTATTCAATAGATCGGTATATACAGTGTTCAAATGTCCGCGCAATTAAAATTATTCTATGTATTGAGGCGGGTTAATATCATTCCCAGTCCGCTTAATGGTAAAGAAGCACCCAATTTTTGTCTGATATCTTCCAATGCTTCGTCTTTTCCACGCTGGATCAGCGCGGTTTTTTTTTCATCAATTGAAACAGTCTGGTGTGCTTTTACAGATTTGGCCTTAATTTCGCCCTTCATTTGGGTATATTTTGAGAACTCAGCTTAAACTAGTTTAAACTCATGATTCGATATATTACCATCTTCAAGTGCCTATATTACTTGTAATTAGCACAATGTTTCTCAATTTCTTTCTCAAGGTATTGCTTCTTGAGACTGATCTCATTCAACCGCCCAGGTGTTCCCTGGATTCTCATCAGGCAGCTCCGGATATAACGGTGCCGTCGGAATGGTTGGTTGCTGTTTCATACTGCTGTTGTATCTAGTTCAATTAGGAGTGATACTATTGACTAAGATGCCCAGGAAGCACTACCACGTGTTCTGAAACTGATTTGGGCACCTGCTGCCAACTCGAGAGGTGTGGTAAGCACTTCAACGCCCACATGATCGTTCCTTTGTTTGCACCACCAAATGACCATTCATGCGTTCCATAAACCAACTGACCTCTTTCTTCCGCCCAAATAGTAACGATGGGTTTCGGCTTCAGTGAGGACTGGATGTAAAGCGCATCAACATAGGTTTTTTTTAACATATTCAGAGAGATCGGCGCCCTGATCCGTTTTATGTTGAGGTCCATAAAATGATAGATCAAGTTGGGACTCAACTACCGATCGAGTTTGACGCGCATGCGCAGTGTTGGAGGCTTATGGGATCGATTTGTCGTCGATTTTTTCCCCACTTTTCTGTAACTATCTCCTCCATAACTACTGCAGTTACAAACATATGAATTATATGGTTGTAACAAGCAATTATCGTAGCATGGAATAGGTGAAAAAAAATACCTGTTTTCATCTTTTGTACTTTGTATAATGACATGTATTTTAGAGTACCTATCGCGATTTTTGCTTCGAGTTATCTCCTCGCTGATATCTTCGAAACGGCTGTATTTACGCACATGAAATTTTGTCAGTATTAAGAACTTGGCCTCGCGATAATGATTGTAACAGTATTTTAAGCATTAACAGTATAAAAAAAACAGTAAAAAGAACGTTTAGTTGAATGTTTTCTACTGCGTCAGCTTAGCGAGCAGGCTAACTGCTAGCTCCGGTCGTAACGGTAACATGAATTTATACCGTTACGAAGTTTCATTAAACACAAGTCGGCGATATCTCGTTTGGGCTATATCTCGCGAAGGGCTACATTTTGCACCTAGAAAATAACATATATCAAGAGCCTTTACAAAAAATAGACCTTTCGCTCCAAAAAACTTACCACCACTCGACGCTATTCTTCAATAAATGCCATCGATAGTTCGTTTCCGAACAAATCGCGATACGAAGTCTGCCATTTTGGAAACTATTAATTCTCGCGATTTCCCGCATTGCCTTAGCATCCCAAGTGGGGGGCACTTACCCTAACTTGGATAGGGGTGTGCCGCGGGACCTCGAAATCCCGTACCCGTTGAACTCGTTGAGAATGAGAAAAAGTATACTCCATCGTACAAGATATTATGCGATTGTCTAACCCGTCGTAAAAGTCGAGATGTCGAAAAAACCACCCCCTTCGTGCGGCACATGTATACTATATCCTTACACTTAAGTGCCCCCCCCCCGGGCTTAGCATTAGACTTCGTCATTCTGCGCATGGGCAATGCATGTGGTCTTGAACTTGTAAACAAACATGCATTTTCTCCCGCAAGGGGCCGCTTCCTGTCCCTTACAGCATACCCAGTGCGAGAGAGCGCGCCACATTTCGGGCGAAAATGAACAAACATGTTGCTGTGTTTCTGACTTTTTACCGCTTCCCAAATTGATCGAACTATAAATAATTACCATGGATGAAATCCCCCGCCGAAAAGGGATAAAATCGTCCGTAAAACATCATTGCATTCTATAACTCCATCACTTGTGTATGTTTTGTGCTTTGTAGTTGTCTGAATCGATCTAAAAATATTCGCATTGCGTTGTTTCGAAAAACGGTAAGACGTCTACGCAGACGTCTTGTAGGGCTAGCTAACTGCATGACATGTCTAACTAGGCCAAATCTTAAGTAATCGACCAGAGGCGATCATCCCTTCTCCCGCTTTGCATTACCAAACCTTACGTAATCGACCAGAGGCAATCTTCCCCTCTCGCTTTGCATTGACTTGGCTAAGGGGTCATGTCAAAACATCGCATGGCACCCTACTCTCAGCCAATCAGAGCTCGAGAAAAAGCTCGGTCTTTTTCCCATATCACCTCAAACGCACAGTTTGGCATGCGATAACTGCAACCGTGTCGATATATCACCGAGAAACAACTTCACTTGAGATGGTCCCTCACAGAGCACCGCTGCTCTAGCATGGCAACACTACGGAGGTTCTTAATATCACGCACACTTTACAAGTCTTAAACGAAGGTTTTCTCAAGAGTCATTTGCTTGCCAGCCGCTAAACTGGTTGCGTAAGGCTCATCGGGAAGTCACGGTATTATCCCATCTCCCCAGAATCATGCTGAGGCGCGAAATTGTAACACCTGCCGAGCCGTGTCTACTGCGCTACAGTGTTGCTAACATCAAACAACGGCGAAGTCCGCTTCGCTCTGATTGCCGGAGTTGGGAAGGTTCTGCAAGTCTCACACAACTAACTATCGAAGCATATTCTAATCAAATAAACAAACAAGTATAGAAAGAAAAGTATTTATCTAATCATCACTAAAACACAGGCAGCCGAGGCCGAATGGGGGATTAACAGACTACCTCTCATATTTACAGGTCCCAGGCAGATACCTTACATAACATAGGTTCACGCTAATTATCATTATTAGGAGACAGCGTCGTGCTTGATTATCGCGTGTAGGTGCCATCGCAATTAGTATCTTATCGCATGGTCACGCGTGACCCTGCGATAACTAACACTTATCGCAGGGGTCATGTCAATACATCTACGCAGCAGCAGCTTGTGACATCTATCCTAAATAGTGCGCATTACCAGGTCCCCTCGGTCGGGTATATACCGTCTTTTCGTCTCAGCGACAGTGTGCACCGGATGTCCCTGTGCAATCAAAGCGGGTATATATACACAAACACACATACACGCACACATATATATATATGTATACACACAGGCGCTCGGTTTTCGATGCCAAGCTTCCGAGCGCCAAGCCGCTATCTATAAATAGCAGTCATATACAATAGTGGCTTAGGAGCTTGGCAACGCCTGCATATATATATGTGTATATTTATAAGTGTGTGCGTGTTTATATATATATATATATATATATATATATATATATATATATATATATATATATATATATATATATATATATATATATATATATATATATATATATATATATATATATATATACATATATTTATCCCTTAACTGAGCCTTTAACTCATTCACAGCTCCGACAGTAACACGTTTTGACACAGGATTAGCGGTGTTCGTGGTTATAATATCACCAAAAGAGCCACCCCCAGTAGTACAGGGAGTGGCGGTTCTAGCGCACCGACCTACACTACTACTGTCTGTGAGCCCGCTAAAAGACCCACTTACACTAATGAATAGGCCCATTTCAACGTATTTTAGCCCAGTTCGACTAATCATTTTCATCGAGAGGCTCCGAATTTACGGGTACAAAACGTACACTTGCACTAATGATTTATTAGTCGAACACGGGGCTATTGCCGAACAGGGTCCTAAATGCCCCATTTCAACGTATTTTAGCCTCCCTTTCAATGTATTTTAGCCCCCCATTTTGACTAATTTTACCACGAAAGGTATTACTCGCTGTCGACCACTTGGAGCTCCACAACCACACGAGCCACGGGGGTCCACAGGGAAGGCCCACGAGTCGCAGGTGCCAGCCTACAGGCCAGTCCACCAGCCACAGAGCCTTCCGACCCACTGTGTACCCCCTTTTAGAGCTTTGCGAGTACATAGGTATATACCATGCCAAGAACAACCCTACCACGAGAAGCCTATACCGAGATACGATCTGGAGCCTTGTCTGTTCGTGCAGCAAAGGAGAAATACCACATTTCGCAAGCAAGGTACACAAAAATCCGTTGAATAGCTCCAGAAAATGTTCCACCTCCAAATACTATCCTAGACTCCAAAGGCCGCCCAGCACTGCCATCTTTCGAACAACGAGCGGAGAACTGGGGTCTGCTAGAAAAGAGGTTTCTCTACTTGTTTCTATCCAAAAGAGAGCTAGAGATTCTAGATTCCCTTGGGTTTGGCATCTACGAACGATACCAGATACCAAAGGATTTTCTAGAAATATATCTTGCAAGCTTCAATGAACCAGTCCAGGCAGGCCATATTCTCAACTTTGTCTACCTGTACAAGTGGGGCCCCAGCAGCGGTAAGCTTCGTATTGTATCTTCGAGGCCCCGAAAAGCAGACGAACCACACAGCAAATGCGATGGTGATTGTCTCCAAATAGGCCCACCTCCAAAGATCTTCGAGGATCCAGATAGTACTTGCAAATGTGGGGCAACAGACCACTGCGTCGATAGCAAGAAATGCCCGCTGTAGAGCCACCGCAACATTGCCAGCGAACCCAGACCGGTCCCACTGCCGCTTGTAGTCCCAGAGACAATAGAAATCCCTTCTTGCATCCGAAACATCCAGAATCTCTACGACGACGAATGCCTTGTGTGGTGCATACAATACACACAGCTCGTTTGGAGTCTGGCAGAGAACTGTGTATGCCAACAAAAGGATTGCCACTGGAGATGTCTCGCAGGAAAGGACAAATATCCAGATCTTCCAAAATTGCCACCAAGCCCACCGCCCCCGGGAAAACCATTGCCAAACTATGGAGGTCCTACAGAACTAGAACTGCCACCACCTCGAAAGGAGGAGCAGCGAAAAGCATTGGCGTTGCCAGCTAGAAAGTATCTTTGTAGAAACTTTGTGGTCGCCAAAGATAGACAAAATCGAAACAGAGTACTCTTGTTCTTGGAAACCCCGGAAAGCCCAACTGCAGTCCCGGTCCATGGATACAGGATACAAGAAGCCCTTCGAGCACATGGTGGAATAGAAGCCCTCCGAATAGCCAAAACCCCATTCTCCTGCACGCTAGGCAACCTTTGCTTGCCGGCCACATCCAGGAAAGACAATAGAAAGACAGAACTGGACGTGCAACGAAAGCCACAACTCCACCAGCCCCACATGCCCCAACCAGGCCAGCCTCCTCCAGCCCACAGGCCAGCCTCCTCTAACCCACCAGCCAGACCAGGTGCCAGCCAACCCCAGTAGCAGGTAGCGAACACCCCCGGTCGCAGGTGGCGAACGTGCCTCCAGCCCACTTGGTCGCAGGCGGCGAACGTGCTCAACCACCAGGCCAGCCTCCTCCAGCCTAGAACACCTGGTCTCCCCTATAGCCTCTCCCAATGCATGGCGGCCTGCCCCAAACGATCTATTCGCCTGCCCTGGCTCCTATTCCATGTAGAAATGGTCCCGCCTATCTAGCGCAGGCCGGGTTGCATTGTCCCGACTTGGGGTAGGCTTTGGGGCCGGTAGGAAATTCGATGCGGCTTCCATGTGGCTTTTTGTAATTTTCCAGACCTTCCATGCAAGCAATGCGGCAAATCCTACATATCCTGCCATTTGCAATCTTGTCGAAAACGATGCTAGATCCGCAATGGTTCCTAGATTGGTGAGACTTCTGTGGACGTCTGTGGACTTCTCTGTTGATGCGCGTTTTTGTGGGTCTTATATACGCTAGGAATGGCTTTACTGCTCCAGATAAGGAAATGAATAATTCACCACACCAGATCTACCTACCCCTCCAACGCATTCCGATGGTATGCATTATACGAGGGATTCTGAGGTAAAGGCAATTACATGGCAGATAAAACATAGCCAATCGGTTGAGATAGGGGGATTGAAATGCTACGCATACAACACTCAAACACCAAGGTCAAATAAAAAGGGAAAACATTACTCATTAGTAAACAAGTTGTACACTAACACGTTGTACAGATGGGAAGAGAAAAACATACCCCATCGTACAACACGAAGCCCCAAAAAACCCCGTCGTACAGATTGCAGCTGGAAAAATATACCGATCTTGTCATTCAAAATAAACATGGACTTTTCAAAAACTCAACTTGTTCATAAACATTCATATATATGAAAATAATTCTACATATGTACATTTGTACAAGGAGTTACATATGTAACTCCTTGATTTGTGTGAGTATCGTATATGATTATAACTCGTGTATTGATCACCGCCCGTTGGGTCGCGATCATCTCACGACGTCAACAAGACGTCGTGCATGGCTACTGAAAAGGGTGGTTACAATATCGGACGATAGTAAATTGGTAAACATATATAGACGTCGTGCACGGCTACAATGTATGATGTCAATATATATATGCATCCATCATTCAGAAAGCAAGTGATCATGATCATCAGTTTATTTATTTACACGATTTATAATCTGTTACTTATGTAAATCAATATCATCATTCACATGCCAAAACAACAACATGTTAAAATGACATTGTAAAGCAGGCAGACGATAGTATGACGAGAATCGTTTCAACTTGAGAGAACCACGGATATAAATCAACTGCAGCTAGCGTCAGTGTCATGACCAGCGAACTTGTCCCATGCGAAGATAAAGAATCCAATTCCTCCTCCAATACACACAGCCATGAGGAGGTATATGTTGTAAGTCATTGCAATGAGCATGAGACAGAAAGCACAGAAGAGTTGAATGGTATGGAACACCGACTGCAGCACATGGTACTTGTCAAACCGCGACCTGTTGCCAAAGCGAAACCAAACGACTATTCCGATGCATGCCATTTGCACTCTCATATAGTTTTATAAATCTATGTTCAAAAGATGTATTTCAGTTATATAAATACTTGAATGTTGTCAAAATTTTGCATGTTAAGTTCGTTAGATATACATAGCTTGGACAAATGTCGAATAAAATTGCTACGTCGGACAGCTCAGTGTTCAATGATATTCGCGGCTTTCTTATCGCTTGTACTCACAGTTTAGGTGTCATGTTTTTATTCTTTATGGGACTTGACTCATTGGGTGGTTCGCTTGGACATCCAG
Organism: Urechis unicinctus; assembly: GCA_034190875.2. Lineage (NCBI taxonomy): Eukaryota > Metazoa > Annelida > Polychaeta > Xenopneusta > Urechidae > Urechis > Urechis unicinctus. The sequence continues at coordinate 43,014,885 of CM067344.1, read as the reverse complement.
TTTGGCTTGCACCTTTTCCATAATAATGGCTGTAACGCTGGTAAGATAGCCAGCCTCTCAGTGCTTTTAATCCTTCATATAAAGCAGCCAAAATGGCGACGACAATACAAGAGCCCATGAGCTCTATCACACAGATGACGTCAAAATAATCAATTTGTCCAATATCATTGCATCACATCAGTAGATATACAAAACAATTGTTTCGTGCAATTTCGCAGAGCAAATGTGTAAGAAAATTGTGTTATGTGGCAACCTAAACGGAACCACGCCGCATTTACATCAGCCGGCGTAGAATGGCTACAAATAATGTCATTGGATTGTGCTATAAGCAACACTTGAATTTTAATTTATATCTTCCATGTTATTGATTTTCTTCAATCTACAGCAACAAATATACATGCCTTCCCAACCCATGGTATGCCAGCTCTCAAACAAAATAGTTGCGTGTATTGAAGAATGGAACCAGGCCTGAAAGCATAAGCTACGCGTTACCAAATGGCGGCTCACAGAAATATGAACAACTAAAGACAATAGAGACTATTCATTTTTTAATACATGTTAATTCACTGCGCTGTACATGCCTTGTGGCCAATTGGTGAATGGCCCGTTATGATCTGGAGAGGGGGTGCCATGATGTGGCTGGTCGGTATCATCAGCTGTGGCATGTGCACTATAGATTTCGTGGTCAGGATCAGGAAGATGTGTCATGGAATCGGCATCCTGCTAAAACAAGATCATGTAACTCTCTAATTAATTATGTCTTGGAACTACCATGACTCCAGCATCTTAAACATGTAGACTTGAGGATTATGTGCTATAACATCTTAGGTCTCCGAGCAGAGGATGTATAAATACATACACAGAAGCGTTGGCACGAATTGAAACTCTCATCGGAGATTGAAATACCACATGGCTTCGTTTAAATAATCGTCTTTATGCACTTACGCTGTCTAGCTATATATTGTCGCGAATACCCTTCAATGATTAATGTCTTATTAGACGAATATCAATAAAAAAGTTTGTATCTCGATCTGCGTTTTTTTGTTGATGTACCATGCATATCATTTCACGACGGGACCAACGCTCGTATACAAAGGCATATTCCGACAACAACTGACCTGCTGTGATTCGGCATTCTGTAACAGGCTGGTAACCACGAAGTATATAAGTAAAATAACCAATTCACGACCACCCTGCATATCATGCAAAGCTCTTAGTCGGAAGACAAGAAAAAATATTAATCAATATACGGCAAAAGCCACGGACGTTCTTCTTTCAATCGCTGAGTCAGAACGGCTGTTTCACCTGTTCAATCACCAGCCATGATCTGATAAGTGTTGTTATTCAGTATTGTAATCTCCTCTTTACGTCCAAAGGTCAAAAACCACAATGCACACACACGTATATATATATATATATATATATATATATATATATATATATATATATATATATAGATATATATATATATATATATATAGAGATATATATATATATATATATATATATATATATATATATATAGATATATATATATATATATATATATATATATATATATATATCTATATATATATATATATATATATATATATATATATATATATATATATATATATATATATATATATATATATATATATATATATATATTTATGTATTGTTTAAAAAGTGAACGATTTATTATCCTGACACTATACGTAGGGATGATCAAGTATATACAATGTGAACTTTCGTGTCATCCTGATTCTGGGTTATTGTTGTTGAAGAAAGTCCCACATTACACACTGGACTAAAATACAAAATGTGACAAAAAATCTCTCCATCTGTAAGAACAAAACAATAATACACAACGTGGCAGAGAATTCAAAATTTACTTCAATGTCTCGCTACAAAACACTACCATTATCTGTCTTTGTATGCTATCAATGCAGGGTCTCATTTGCATGTTTTTAGCAAAAAATTATGATGGCACGTGGGGGAAAAGTGGTGCCAACGTCCGGGTGCTCGCGCAGACGAGAACCGAAATTGTTAATTTGTTTGGCTTATAGCCAAAAACATTCTAATGATTGTTATGCTAATGTCCGATCCAAGAAAACCGTAGTTGCAAAACACGAATATAAAGACTACCTTCATCATCACCACAATAAATAATATGCACTTTTTTCTGTCAAGAAAAACAACTTAAGAATGTATTTGCTTTTGAAAAATCATTTTGTGGATGATATCAGCTTGCAATTCGTTCGAAGCACCTCAACAATTACTTCTTTAAAATGATGCACTTTGAATAGCTAGCATATATAATATGATTCGTTTACCTGGACACTTGACTTTTATTATATATAAATTAAATATCGATTTTTCATGTCCGCGGTGTATAATATGGTGCCATCATAACTGAAATTTTTGCATAACACAGATCTCGCTTTTTTTTAACAAACAGACAGTATAAGCACGGGAGGTCGCAGAACAATTAAAGGAACATTGGTGTAAAACAAAATGCGAAATCAGCCAAGGCCGAAGCGATCAACAATGACCACGTTATGATTACGATAGGCCACGTTATGAGTACGTTGTGCAAACTCTCGCCTGGTACCGGTTATTATTTTACGTATGACCCGTCTGGTGTAATAATCTACGCAGACGTCTACTTCCGCTTCGTGTCACAGCTGCTCATACATATTTGTTTAAGTGTTGTGTCGCATTTTATCTCTCGCCGTGCATTTTCTTCATTCAGAAATGACTGGAGAACCGATCAAAGTCGATTCAATAGTCGGAGTATGGAGTTTTCTTGCTAGTGTAAGTGATATTACATTAAAATATCAATTTATATCCATTATCGCCCGTTGATTTACTCATTTAGCTCCACTCTGATCGATTAGAATTTAAGGGTTGTTTTCTCTACTAAGTCTAAGGCTTTGGGTCCATCATTGGGTTTTCTAGGTGACCTGGTTTTTACCCTGTTTTGTGTTACTATTTTTGGACCGTGCAGGGCCATCGTTATTTGTTTACATCTTGCGGAATTTGTTACTGTTTGGGGCTAGCCGTGCACGACGTTTATTAACGTCGTGCGATGATCGTAACCAAATGCGGCGCGACAATACATGAGTTCCAATAATACACGATTATTACAGACACATACATATGAAGAATAATTTTTCACATAATTGAATGTTTATTAACAAGTTGAGTTAGTTTACATGTGAGATTTCGTCAAAGGCGATTTAATCCAGCCACACAAATTCTGAAAAGTTCATGTTTATTTTGAACGGCAAGATCGGTTTCTGCGCGCATGCGCAGACAAGGTTCTTCGCAAGCGAACTTTTTCTTTCTGAATTTTATTATTTAAGTATATGTGTCATTTTGTCAATGATTATCTTTTGGAAATATCTACTTTGAAGGGCGATATGTATTCAACGATATCACATTGACATTTAAAAAAGATAACACTTATTGATTCCCGCAGTCTGGAGGGGGCACTTGGCCTTGTCCTGCGTAGGGGTGTGCCCCGGCATCTCAAAAACCTGTACACGTCATACAAGGTAAAAATGGCAAGAGCATACCCCATCCTACAATTATGAGGTCAACAAAACCCATCGGGAGGCCGAAAAAAACCTACCCCGACACATGTATACTACCTCTTTATACTTAAGTGCCCCCTCCCCCGGGACCTGCAGCCACATGGCGAGTGAAAATGAAACTGCGTAATGTGACGTCATATCTCCAAAACTGGGGCTGCCGTGAACGAAAGTTGTGATTCTAAAAGTTCATTTGACAATTGCTAAATAATCACGAGACAGTGGATAACCAAAATAGCCCGGTTCAGCGGATATTCATCTTATTTGTCGACATATATATTTACGTAAGTACACAACATTGATGAGAAGCTATATGCACGCGAAATACAAAAATTGCCACACGACCCACATATCCTCAATCACGACGGTATATATTTATATTACCGTCGTGCGCGGCTATTTGGGGCCTGCTACTACTTACTTCTCAACAATCTACCCTAGACCTACAGTAGGCCTCTATGTCTGCAGTAGAGGCCTACCTCATGCCAAGCCAAATGTGGTCGACTGGTCAATCATGAAAATATTTCTTCGACCTACTTTTTATCTATTTGAAATAGCCATACAGATGTCATTGTGTTCGATTCAATTGTTGATTACCTTGTTCACTGAAGTTGTAGGAAAGCTGTAATACATAGCACTTGTAAATATCAGTGGAAAACAAATTTGAAGCGGAATATCGTCCACAAATGCGTCTGCTCAAGTCTATGTGAAAACGAAGCAATTTCGTCATGTTATCCGAGACAAAAATGGCGATAAAAGGAGCAGCGTTAATGTTTGCGATATGTTTTTGATTAATTTGTGCATAAAATGTAGATTGATGACGATCTGGATTTTTCATTGAGCACAGTAAGATGTTTAAGAATAACCAGATATGGTTCATCTTTGTATTTGTTTAACTATGAAAGTCAGTGAGATCAATCTTTGGTTGTCAACCACATTTTGAATAGGCCAAACGCCAGACCTAACATGTAGTAGTTAGGTCTGTTAACCGGGCTACAATCTACTCCAGCTAAAACATATAGACATATAAGCAACAGGTACACGTGTATAAATGTAATTTAAGGCAGGATCAATGTAACAGAATTGAGGAATGCTCTTGTCCGAGTCTAGACCTACAGTAGGCCTCTATGTCTGCAATAAAGGACTACCTTATGCCAAGCCAAATGTGGTGGACTAGTCAATCATGAAAATATTTCTTCGACCTTCTCTTTATCCATTTGAAATAGCCATACGGTTGTCATTTTGTTCGATTCAATTGTTGATTACCTTGTTCTCTAAAGTTGAAGGAAAGCTGTAATACATAGCACTTGTAAATATCCGTGGAAAACAATTTCGAAGCGGAATATCATCCACAAATGTGTCTGCTCAAGTCTAGTGAAAACGAAGCAATTTCGTCATAAAGTTCTTTGTTATCAGAAACAAAAATGGCGGGAAAAGGAGCAACGTTAATGTTTGCGATATGTTTTTGATTCATTTGTCCATATATTGAAGATTGATGACGATCTGGATTTTTCATTGAGCACCGTAAGATGTTTAAGAATAACCAGATATGGTTCACAGGGCTGGAAATTAACTAAAATGGCCACCCGTCATCAGGACGGGTAGCCAGGAGATGCTACCCGTCCTTAACAGATTCTACCCGTCCAAACAAAAAAGATACCCATTACATAATGCGTCATGTCAAGATGAACTCAAAAGCTGCACATAGCTTTGACACGCGCGCGCACGTGTCACGCGGCTAGTCGAGAAACACCTTTCGCGCTTAAACCAACGATGTGCGCTCTGATCTTTTCACACCCTTGACGATCTTCATACACCAAGATCCCGTAAAACGTTACAATAAAGCATTAGCTTCACCCTTACACACATTCAACTTTTAATAATGATTTATCAACCGTATAATACGGTATTATTGATGTTATCAGGCTACACACAAAATTAACATCGAGGGAAGTCTAGCCTCGAGACCAAAATAGTCGTCGCGTTTAATGCATAATGTTTCAGGAGAGATAAACCACCCCTGAATATAAATAACCAGCGACGTTGTGTTCTGTAGTAACAGCCTGAGGACGAATTGCTCTTTGGTAAGAAATGACCATACACCTCGCTGCACCTGCTCTTAGAAAAAGAGAAGCGCGGTACAGCTCGTCGTCAATAGCAACAGGTTTTTGATCTGGTCTTTGAGTGATCATGTTGTTTGTGTGCGACAAAGGGGAAGGGAGTTCATTATTTTATCCTCGGCCTGTGCGAGAAAAGAGAAACAAAGTCAGCTTTCTCTTCCTGCGAATTGTCGCCAAATCACAAAATGGAAATACGGATTTTATGAGCTTTACATAGGTGCGCGTGTGTACGAGGGGGAACAGAGAGAGGGAAAAGTGAGTAAAAGCGGGGTGGTAGCGGTGTTTGATTGTGGCTGGCGCCGTTGAGCTTGTACGCGTTAACCTGGATTTATATGATATGTTCAATTAATTATCAATGTAAGAATAATGAGCATGAGCGGTGTGGCTTCTAAATCAGCGCGTCAGTACAAATAACACTTGCACGTGTTAAATGAACTGATACAGCTGCAATTGGGAAGTCGCCATACACGTCGACTGACTGATCTTGGAGCGGCCTTACTCAAATAAAGTAGTTGGACAGTTGTTTCAAGTCTTTTAGAGTTAAAGAGCTGGTAAAGCAGACATACTTGTAATAATCTGTGCGCAAGTTTAAAACTACATCAACATCAGACATACAATCGCTGTATGTGTGTAAACAATACTGTAGATGACCCAAGCAGTAATCTTGTTGATTTTCACCAGAACAGCTTTCGGCCAGACGACACGCTGCGCGCTCTGATTAGTCTCGCTATGTTCTTATTTGTCTGTGTATCAAACAAACAGTATTCACTGTGAAAAGTTACCCGTCAGCAGGACGTGTGATTGGTCTAGATCTATCCGTTCGGCCATAAAATCACCCGTCAGTGACGGGCGGACGGGTGTTAATCTCCAGCCCTGGGTTCATCTTTGTATTTGTTTTACTATGAAAGGCAGTGAGATTAATCTTTGGTTGTCAACCACATTTTGACTAGGCTAATCGCAAGACCTAACAGGTAGTAGTTAGGTCTGTTAACTGGGCTAGTCCGAGTCCAAACCTATACCCTGCAGGGCTCAAAATTAACCCCCGCTGCCCGTCAGGTGGGTGAAATTTGTGTCGGATGGTTAAGCAAGCACAACTAGCCGGCCTGCTGGCGGGTAGATTTTTTCTGCGCTAACACCTCGTGCCCAGTCCAATACAACAGCAGCTGAGCTTGAGTGATTAAGCGCCGCTTGAACCATAATCCCAACAAACACATGAGATAAGAAAGCTTCCTGGCTGTATACTATCATGTCCTACGTAATTTATTGGCTCATAGTTTATAATCTGAAAGTAAACTGTTGAATAAACCGATAGCATAGATAGGCTCACAGAAAAAGTTATACAACTAACGTGCCTCCAGTGTTTGTGAAGACTTTATAATCCATAGATCAGGGATCAGCTGGCAGCAGTCAGTTTTAAATTTTTGACCCATCACAGTATCTGGTGTGAAGACAAGAACATGGACAACAGCCCACCACACTCCCTTCCAAGCTATCTAATGGCAGCCTCTCATATTTAAATACAACATGCACCAACTGACCTGAATAAGTCAAATGGTTACTTGGCAACAACAAATCAACCAGACTTCCCATTTCCTGCCTGTTGACAAATTTTATGTAACCGCTCATCGCATAAAGGCATTTTCATTAATTTGATTTACCATGTATCATCTGTGAATGGTATTCATAAGAATTGAGATAAAAGCCAGGTTATGCAGAAAAATTGGATTCACGCCTACAAGAGCATTTGCAATGATTATTTAGAATCGTAATAGCCACAACAAAACAAACTTTATGCAACTGTGAAAGTAGGCAAGTCAACTCTTCTCGCGCTAGTAACATTTGTAAGTGATGCCACAGAAAGACGTAACATCGCCCATGCACGTGCAATGTTTTCTTCGCGCGCTCCGCATGGAAGTCTTTGGATGGGAATCTACTTCTTTGGTCACAATTCGCCCCTTGATCGCTCAATCCTGAAAGTGGCCTATTCTTCTTTAATGCTCACACACATTGGTTATACAAGGTTGGTTGCTGATCTCCTGAGGGCACTCGACAACTTTCTACGAGGATACAAGGGATTCGTGTTGCACTTGGAAAAGGTAATTAATATCTTAAGAAAAAATAAATATGATGCCCTCTTTGATGTTTTCATCTTTATATATTTTATATTGAATGTGTTGTGTCTCTTAGATCCAGTCTGCTGATAGTATAGGGGTTGATAAGGATTCACAAGCCAAAGCAAGAAACTTCTACAAGCAGTGCTTGTCTTTGGAGCTTGTGCAGTTTGAATGTTTCTTCTATGTTGGATAGGGCACATAACAAAGTTATCGTGCAAACTGCAGATGGGAATCATCAGTGTTGCAGTTGTGCCATCCAAGCAACCAAAACTGTGCTGACAAAGTACCATGAAAGGTATTGAGTTAGAAATTGATTTACGGCATACATTTTGTGTGTATTAAATGCTATATTGATATGGCACTGTCTGTACTATATCAATTGCTGTCAGGTCTGGGCCGATGCTGAAGAAAGTGGAGGAGGGCAGGAGATTGAAGGCTGTGACTTGATCCAATCAGCAACAGGGGCATCATTTGACACATTCTAGCCCTAGTGGACTTGGTGCTGACACTCCCTGCATCGACAGAACTCTACGAGCGGGAATTTAGCGCTATGAACAGGGTGAAAACAGACTGGAGATCATGTCTTGGCTCTACATCAATCATTGATTTGATGACCGTCCAGTTACAGTCGCCTTCCATCTTGGAGTTCTCTCCAGACGAAGCCTGAAGTGATGATGATGATTAGGAAGAGGAGTATATGTTGGAAAATTGTACTGTTGAATAAATGCCTGCTTTTTGTATGTTTTGACGTGCTAAGTTTGTAAATATTGATTTAAATGTTGCATTTAATATAAGAATAAAATATTAAAAAACAATAAAAACGCATACATTTTTGTTTTTTCTGCCATTATTTATAACTAAAAAAAAATATAGGGCAGGTAGAAAACTTTTAGGGCCGGTAGAATTTCAAGGTTACCGGCCCGCCTGAAGAATCTGGCTAATTTCTAGCCCAGCCCTGCAATAGTGAATTCAATGAGATTTTGACCCACATGCAATGACGTCCTTTTAATTGTCTCGTTAGGTTCACCAATCCAAGGTTATGTTGAATCACTTATTTTCAACTGTAAGCACCTTTATTGATGGATATATTCCTATTTCCATCACCATGTCAATGTTTACAATGTTGTGGCAGAAATTGACTAGCCAGATTTTTGCTTTGAGAAGCGTTCTGTTATTGCCAATGATAGTGTGACGGATTGATTTATAGATGATTTGTGTATCAGGACCAAAACAATGGCAAAACATTTTGTCTGCTTGAACAATCCTAGGTCAAAGGTCGGTCATTGATGTCCCATGGTGTTGTGGCTCTAAGAAGGTTTTAATCAAGCATTGGCAATATAAAATATTAAACTGTTTATGTTTAATTTGTCAGAAACTCCATGATAAACTCTGCCATTAAAACTAGGTATCAAATTGTTCCAAATTGTGGCTTGAGAATTGGAGAGAGACTAGGAATGCTCTAACTGTTGTATAGTAATTACACTACAACAGTCTCAACAGTTTTCTATCTGAGATGATACCTCGTACTTTAAATGCATGAAAAAGATGAATTGAGTTAGGAATATAGACTTGGTTGTGTGTGAGCAGATTGATTGGGAGGAACAATGGCTGTGGTGGCTGATTGGCTTCCATGTCATCTGCTTCATCTTGTCACTACTCAGCCTGGGAAGACAGACGCTCCAAATCTGCCTCTTCCTCATATTTTGTAAGTTGACCCAGTGAATACATCAATGGGAGAATCAATTGATTGTTTTGTCTTTAAATGTATTTTTTTAACTTTATGTTTCAGTACTTTCAATCTACTGTTCTGAATATATCAATGAGTGGGCAGCCAAAAATTACAAGTAAGTCACTTTGCGATTGAATGATACTATTGCTGCCCGCTACAGTTTTTTTCTGGATGTATTAACTCAGTGAAATATGTTTTCTTCATTCAAAGGTTGTTTTCCAAACAGCAGTACTTTGACAGTAATGGGCTGTTTATTTCCCTACTCTTCTCCACACCTCTCTTGATCAATTGCATAATTATTGTGGTGAGTCTCAAAAATTATATATTATGATTTTATCAATTTGATTTACTATCGTTAGCATCCAGTTCTGACAATCCAAGGGCATATCAAGGTTATAAACAATTTGGACTATAATATATTGATAACATCATTCAATAATGAATTAACAATTAATTTCAAAGAAGCTCCAAATTGAATACTGCCTATGGTGGATCATTCTCTCAGCTGTATGATGACCACTGATTGATTATACACTTGTTGGTGGCAGGTGAGCTGGATGTGGCTCTCCATGTCCATGTTGGTAACTGTCAAGAGAGCCAAGTTACGACAAGATGCCCTGTCTAAGCAACAGAAGAAAGACGAGTAAAGATATGCCAGAGATACAAGCTACATGCTGCCTGTTGTCTGGAAAAAAATTTCTTTGAGTGCAGAAGCTGCATAAAAGTTCTGCCTGTCTTTTGTTGTTTATTTGATGCTCTTTTCTTCCTTGTGACTTTAGTCCCTTCTCTGATGATATTGCAGTCGTAGATTGGACTTTGACACCCTTTGTCTTTCCTATTGCCTTATCCCCCGACCATATTGCTCAGGGAAGGAGGATTTAAAGGATGAAAACAGTTTCTCCTGTTAAAGGCACCTCTGTCTTATTTCTGTTGTCTTTAACCTTTTGGCTTCTTGAGAGGAACACGCATATATTACTTTATACTTTATTATGGACCAGGTGTTGATTCCCCCACAATCATCCATTCGTTGCAGCAAAATAAAGTGCTGAAGAGCTGCAGGTGTAAATGCTGTTACCCAGCCCTCCATGTAGAGGGGATGTCAGTGTTCCAAATATGGTCCAATAAATTGGCTACTTGTGTAGGCTTTATCAAATTTTCTGTTTGTAAATCATCTCCGAAGAAGCTGTCAGATGCTGTAGAGCGTTATAATGATCAGGACTGTCATGCAACCAGAACAACAGAAGTGATATCTTTGTGGTTAATTACTTAATTATCCATTTTGTTGTGTTGTGGATGTATACTTCTGTCATTCTATCAGGGTTCAGATTGTCTATCATTTCATTTTAATGTGTTTGGTCAAACGTTGTGGAATCCTTTATTTTTTCGACAATCGTGTGTGAATTGTTGTACCATGGTATTTGGTGTCTTTCTGATTTACAGGGTTGTCTCGAGTGTAGATCTAGCATGTTGTTAGTGGGCATGGTTGTTGTTCTTTTTTTATAGCATTTTCGTTTACATTCCATTGAATTTATAAGAATATATATTTATATATCAAATAGTGCTGTAAAATTGATAAGCTTTATACTGTACAAGTTTGGTGATAAGGTGTTAAGCAGCTTTGTTTAACTGCACCCAGATACAGAGCTCATTGGTTAACTCATGTTGCTGTTAAAGAAACCACTCGCTCGTTTCTAATGCGATTTGCTGTTCGGTGATGTATAAAGCCCATATACCCTCCAAATGATTAGTTGGTGTAATTAGTTTAAAGTTGCTTTTTACTTTAACAAATGACTGCTTGGATTGTAAATAACTCCACATTTCCTGATCTAGTACAGTGGGTTATGGCACTGTAAGGGCGCTGTCCAAGCATTACGTTTATCCTCATCCATCGCTGGCACTCGCCTCAATGTTGTATTTAACCTTTCCCTAAACTATTTGGTCACCTTACATCAAGTGTGATCAAAATATATCTTACAAACCGTCCAGTTTGTTGAACATGTTAAAAAAACACATGATAACACCACAAATATTTACTGTGGATCAGCATAATAACAAAAGGAAGCTTGTTCAGGTTTCAATATAAACACTGATGGGGCAAAACAGTCACTGCGACTTACTGGGTGAAACTGCTAATTGGATCACTACCAAGCAAGACATTGATCACAGACTTTTATGGCCCTGATATACAGCAGAAATGTTTCAAATACAAATTGGAATATTATGAGAACAAAACACCTCTCCTGACCAATACTAAAACCAATTTGTAATGAGAGAAGCAGTTTTTGAAAGCATTTCTGGAGAACAAATTGGAAAACAAATCATGGAAAGACATGCTGTTTGGACATGACAGGATAAGGTTACACCTGGTATTACACAATATGCTCTGCTTTTACTTTTGTCTGGCATAAACAAGAGTTCACTTTCCGACATTTTAATACGATGTAAAATTCATCAATGTTAGTGCCTTGCAGTGATGGTTTGTTGGTTATGAAAATGTGAAGAAGCAAAATGTCTCAGGGTTCGCACACCACCCAGACGCTTCTCAAGCTGATTCAAAGAACTGTCTGAATTCCTCCAGCGATATATGATCTGGGTCTCTGCCAATCTCCCGGGCCAGCTGGAACATAAGACAATTAATATATATACCACAGAACATGAATTTTACCAACTACTGGTGTATATCATTTGAGCCACAGAATCTTGAAGCAGTATCGTTAATCATTGATAGGAGTTAGTTGACATGATACATACTCTGTCAATGACATCTTCATCAGCTGGGAGATGCTGCTTTAGACACATCTCCCGCAGGTTATCCTTGCTGATGTAACCTTGGCGATCAACGTCCACCCCCAAGAAGACTCTGTCCTTACGGTTATTGGCTGTGATGGCAACCTTCTTAAGTTGTCCTTTGACTTCTTGGACTAATGCATCAAGTTCTCCTGGTCTAAAGAAAATACATTCTTTTATTACAACCATTTTCACAATATGTTCACTAGTTGCATTAGAATTAGAAAATGAGTGAACGTTAAGTTGTTGCGGTAATAGAGTACTCACCCAAAACTCCTTTGGCTCGCTGAAGCTCCTCTAAATGGTGTGGATACAAGCTTACTTCTGAGGCTTGCGATAGTTGACTCTGCATAATCCAAAACAGAATATTTTCAAAGCACTAACAAATCTGGTTAATGTCTCATACTAAGAATAGTTATAGAGCTAGGTCAGTACCTGGGAACTGGCCAGGATGTTCTTCCATGTATTTGAGAACATATTGGTCAGCATTCGTGATGACAAAGCGATGGCTGAAAACTTCAATCACAGCTCCGATGTAGAAGTCCTGGGGTCCATAGAAGACCGGTGTATCTGGAGCAGAGCCAGGAGTTGCCACCCGAGTCCTCTCTAAAAATTTGCCGCCAATGATGCCAGAATTCCTTGTGGGTGGCTCATAGATTGTTATCATTTCATCGGACAAGCGGTAGCTGATGATGAACCGTCGGTTCTTGTCTTCTGGTTTGGTGGAGTCCTGCGCCACAAAATATATTTTAACAGCTGAACATTTTAGATTGCTATACACTTGTAACATGTACTCCTATAATTGAGTTCCACTTACCAGGACGGCTTCGAATCTCAGGACACGGCCATCATTCTCCAGCATCTTGATGAAGTCTTTCTTTGGTGGTTGAGGAATGAGGGACAGACACGACTGGAGGGAATCTTCCAAAGACCCATAGCCATTGTAAGGAGGAATTTCCTGTTGAAAAAAACCCTCCATGAAACACATGTATATTTCATACTTAAAGGTAGTCTTTCAGATATTTGCCTAATGTTAACTGTCTGGGTTGTGTATGAAGGAATAAGCTTCTCAAGCAAAAAAAAGCAAAATTGGGGTAACTGATATTAATTATTTACCATTTTGGATCTTTCCTTGTTCAGAGCATCGACATCCACAGGCGAGAAATCAGTTACATTGAAGTTTTTCCAGTAGAACGCCTTTGTGAAGTTGTCAACATCATATACCAAGAATCGCCTATTGTAAATCTGCACAGTCTTTCCAAGGGCAAAATCTTTGGGTGTGAAGTATTCTTTGATTTCTTGGCCTGTGAGTTCCATGACAACCCCAGGGAATGTTGATTCTACATTGTAGCGATCCTTAGGGAGTTTTTGTCTGCAGATGAGAATGGGGAAAGGGTCTCGTCCATCATTGGCACCGTGAACCTCACGCACCTCCAGAGTGTCATCCACAAGATAGTACTAAAAAAACATGCACATCACTTCAATATAAACAAAATATCAAGGAGAACAAATACTATTGATTATGAATTGTAGAAACACAAAAAGTGAATGCCTGTGTGACGTCTTACATGAATTATGAACTTCCTCATCTCTCCAAACATCTGATCCCTGTCATCCCATACACAAAAGAAACGCAGCACTTTGCGATCCATTTCAAGAAACTGTCTCAACTTGTCAAAATCAGACTTAGTGTTGCATGTACGCAAAGCAGATGCCTCAGTGCGGTTCTCAGAGTAGGGGTCAAGTGGGTAGTCCTCTGATGGGTTGACTTCAATTCCCTCACTCTCAAGGAAATCCTGTAACATAATGACCACAATACAACTTTTTCACAAACCAGACATGATTGCATTGGAAGTTACATATAGGTAGACTAGTTGTTGACTTGTTACTCGGTTCAAAAATCGTACACACCCTGGTCCATTTATCACAGTCATAGATGTGGAACACTTTGCCATAGAATGTGATGTTCATGCCCATGTTGAGGTCTTTCCAGGTCCAATGATCACCAACATCATTCTTAGGCAGACGCTGTCTTTTGATGAGCTTCCCTAGATTATGTATCAAGTGAAAAGTGTGAAAATTTTAGTCAAACAAGATGCTATTCTTGGAAACGGGTAACTTAGTGGAATATTAACAATGACCTTAGTACAAAAGACACATTGAGTGGTGGTAATAATTGCCTGAATGTACTTATGCAAGACAAACATTTAACAACTGCAACATAATATGATATATATTAATATATATATATATATATATATATATATATATATATATATATATATATATATATATATATATATATATATATATATATATATATATATATATATGAGAATATGAAAAGGACAACAGATTTGATCATCTAAAAGGATTCTAAAGAATGAAGGACATCAATTATGTACAAAATCATGCAAGATTTATCTGATCATTTGATTGAATGATCTGTGGCTACCTTGGGGCATCCCACTGTTTTCTACATGGGGTTCTACTACAGATATACTATCATCCTCTGGATAGTAGTAAATGGAGACCAGGCGAATGCGGAAGTGCTCATTGGGGGATTCATGCACGGTTTGCTTGTAGTAGGCTTTGAAAAGCAGACACTGGAAGCAGGTATGAATACAGAGAATTGTAGCCATTGATAAATATACAATCAGCTACATCACAGACATCAATCCAAGGAATGGGGAGAGGGCATCTGGCTTTGATTTGCATCAGTAGGCAAATCACTGGAGGGATGGATGCAAAAATGTACATCTAATCATGCAGTAGGATATGGTGTTAAAAGTGGGAGAGTGAGTGGGTAACTCTAAAAAAGATTAAACATGCAGTGTCAAAATACAAGGTGACAGTGGGAAAATTACATCAGAGAAAAGGAATGATCGTTGAGCAGGGATGACAAGCAAAGAGGAGTCTTAAAGGTTTGCTAACTAAGCAGTTTCTTTAATTACCCTGTGGCAAACCACTGTTCTCAACATGAGGTTCTACAACAGCGATGCTGTCGTCCTCCAAGTATAAAAATATATTAACATGACGGATCCTATAATGCTCTTTGGGGCTCTCATGAACAGTTTGCTTGAACCATGCATGAAATTTGAGAACCTGAAAATGAGATTCATATTGAATATAACATTATATCCAGAAGAATCACACACATCTTTTATAGTTGGTAGGAAGACTAATTTTCAAATCACGCTAGGTAACCTTTTTGTCCCATGCAACATGGGCAGGAACAAAATCCTCTGGCGGTGCTTGTTTTGCCTGACCATAGGTCAGTGTTGGCTTGTAGTTAGCTAATTCATCCAATTCCTGTTCAGACAACTGGTTGTAAGGAATTGCAACACCACCAATGCCAACTTCTGGTCTCTTCTGTTGTGCATAGCCATTTCTGTAGCCAAGGCTCTGGCTTCTGTGAAACTTTGTTTTCTGTGACACAGTTGAAACATAGAATTAGCTTTAGTGACATATATTCATTAATCGGTATAACTGTTATGTGCTCACTGATATCACACTTTTAGTGGGAAATTTTTTTTTGTACAAATAATTTTTCATTGAATACAATTCGAACGGCTCTAGTCATGGATGTGCTTTAATACAATTTTGAGGAAAAGCAGAAATAACATTATTATTATGAACCAGAATCATTTTAGCAATCCAAAGACGGGCAATATGGTGCAATAAATGAGTACAAATTCATAGTTTCAGCAGCAACGCTCGTTAGTCAATGTTGCGTTTACCCGAGATCGTTACTAAGTCTGTAAATAACAATTCATTGATTACTTGGTCTAGGGTTTGAGTTTGACTCCGGACAGGACAAGTTTCTTGTCTGCTTCAAATTAATGAATGTTTACTTCAGTGGATACCTTTAATTTGTGATTCACTAAATACGGGAAACGGAATAGCATTACTTACGGTTGGATCCACGAAGGAATTGCCTGGTAACATAGGTAACCCTTCCATGATATAAATCTTTGTGACCACCAGACTCCGCTTCTATGCCTATGTTTCCGAGCAGGTTGGTGCACTGCTTGTTTAGAGGGTTGCTAAGGAATATGGGTCGCAACGAACTCTCGCGAGAACCAATGAGGTCTGAGACGGGATGTTTAGGATTTTTCTACCTCCTATGTCAAAAGCATGGAAGAGTTCTCCATAACATGCCGCTGAATTTGATTACTTAAGTCTGCATAAAACAGCATCTTGACTGGAAGATATCGACCCTTAAAACATGAGTCGGGTGAGAGTATAAATAGTTTGTTTGAATATTCTATTTCATTCATAGGATTCTCAGAAATAAGATATTTATCAATGAATGAACACGAAGCGACTAATTAACCTCAAATTGAATTTTAAGGCCCTGTCAGTGTCACACATTCCCATATCTCAGGCGAAACCGTGGACAAGAATGAGTAATTTCCAAGGCATACAGTTTGTTAGTCTCATGTGCCTTAACTGTTTGTAATGCATACTTCCGTTTCAGTGACAGTGGATAGAGGGGCATTCATGGTCGATGAATAGCCCTGTACCAGACCTGACTACTGTTGTCTCTCCGTTAGGTCTGGGACAATGCCAGGCAAAAACTGATGGGCTTTCAAACCTTAACCTCACTGATATATAGTGAATGACATTCATAGATGGATAATCCCAGGGTATTCATAAATACTTTACAATTACAGTGCTCAATGATGTATTAAGATCGCTATCCTTTTTCACAATTTCATAAAGAAAGTTTGTCAACGCTATTCCTCTGTATAAGCTCCCGCTATTTTTGTTGAGGAATGCAATACGCATTATTTAGGAATTGTTGCCCTTGCAAGGTTAGCACTCATGTTGTCAGTGCTTATACATTGCCCTGGGTCATGTTTTCAACACCAGTAGCAAATATAAGCGTAAGAATCGTTCAGGTTAACATACAAGCATGAAATTATGCAGGTGGATGACAATTGGACGATCATCTTGACCCTTATCAGCATTTTAGAAATGTAGCTGTACATAAGTTCATTTGATAGAAAAATGTAGGTTAGCCCAAATGTATCACTACATAATAACTATAGACGTCCTGTAGCCCTCGCTAAATTGGTGTCTAATGTCTTGGTGGCCTGTATATTTTTAAACACATAGTCTTTCTTTGTGTGCATGTCCAGGCTGAACTTTTTATATCGCTACATACTCGAAACGAAGACAGTTAAAATCATGCAGTATAATTTTTCAAGACTGATCATAACCCGAAGACAATATAAGAACACATTTATGTTACTGCTTGAAATGTATAAGATTTGTTTTTATTGGCTTGGCATTCTTGTGTCTGACATATTATACTGGAGTGATAAAATAACACATACTAGGGGTTGTCTAGTTCTAGATTAGATTGGACTCTTAAGGTCAGAATTCTCCAAATGGTAAATGTATATCATTTGCAAAAAAAACCATGAAATCTAGCCTTTCTTACATATTATAACTCAAACTTTGTCAGTTCTAAGGTTCCAATGTCTAACTGAGTCTGGCAGATGCGAGTCAGGGTCTATTCTTTGTTTCCCGTCAAAAATAAAATGCTTGTCTATATGTAGGCCATTAAAATAGCTGGCTAACTGATAGGGCTCAAGGGATGTCTTTGACAAAAGTAGTAATTTTTTTTAACTTTTTCGCTGTAGAATTTTAATTATTTTTCATGAAAGGTCTCTTTAAGATACTATGAATCATATCATCGATTTGCCAAAGAAGACTTATTAAACAAAACTTAACATTTATTAAACTCATCACCATTTATAACCAGGATTGTTTGTGTCTGTAAATTCTAAAGCTTTGATGATATCTCCAATTGTTTCTAAAATATATAAGACCATTTTGTTCTAAACATTGGGGGTTGCTACATCAATACATTGGAAGCAAGTATGGTCACTTATTATTGCATCTGTGCATGGACAAACAGAAAAGCCTCTCTTCTAGTCTTTACTTTTAAATAATGTTTAATATTGACATGGTTGTGTTAGAAAGATATGTCTTTTGGTGTAGCTTGGGCTTTATTCTATTGTCGACTTCTTTATGACATGATAATGGTTGCATGTCATCATAACGTCCATTTTATACCTCAGCTTCTCTGCCAGTGATCAAGACAAGGCGAGCTGTAGGTACTTCGCTCCTTAGTCGCTAATCAAAATACAATGATCATAAGGAGTAATGAGGTCATATCGAGTTACTTAGTACTATATTTGGACCCTCGTTGAACCAACTAAGGTCAATTATCTGTACAAATAACAGGACTGGACTTGTGTAACGTAAACTGATCGGTACGTAATGCGCTATTAATAATGATATAATGGGATTTTGTGAAAATAGTCATTATTAAGCTTTCATTTGTACCAAATTGTCTCAAAACGCCCCTCATCTATAGCCACTTATATCAACCAGCGTTATATGTGAATGGCTAGAGAGGAGACTTTATTGCCTGTAGTATATTGTGTCCGTGCATAATGGCTACGCTTCCACTCTGGCTTGCACCATCTATGCTTGCACCACACACATTTTCTTGGTAGGAACTGCATTAGCTCGTCATTGCGCACGCGTCATGACACAAATCTGATCCTCCTTCATTGCCTGGCAGACAATTAGAGACACGGTTCACCTGTCTATACTGGGTACAGCAGCTGTGGCGCATTAATCCACGTCATTACTATATCGCCAGCATCTACAAACCGCTCCGCAAGGGGTCGGCCGACCCACATTGCACCGAGTACCCGGACTTGCTGAAATTCTCCATGTTTTTCTACGCCTGAACTATGCCTCATCGTGAATTTCAATGAAACGTTCGCTCGAGTTTCCTCTAAATTGGTGCGTGAAGGTGACGTATTGGGAGATATACGCCCGGCGCAGCTGCAATCTTAGTGCATGTGTCGGAATTGTCTTACTTTCTTAGTTTCTGGCTCATCCCTAACTCGCATCAGGCCACCCAAGTGACGCTCTCAAGCGTCCATTGTGGTGGCGATCCGCGGCAGCGTCTATAACCCACACTCGTGACTCCCATGTGAAGTGTTCACTCAGTGAATTCGGTAACGAGAGTAAGGTTTTGAGTATTCCGAGAGTATAAATGATCAACTGTGTCTGGTTTCTGGTTTAGACTTATGTTTTAACCCTCCATAATTTATCTTAAGTGGAACTGGATATATGGAACTTCAGGGTGTTGCATTACTGTAGATATGAAATACTATACTTCATGTTTTAAGCGCTCCCACCGAATCGAATGCATTATTGTAACAAAATAAACTCACGTGGTATATGTGATGGTGAGATCAAGGTTACCAGTCGGTTGGTATTATTTGCGGTATGACACTCGTGTAGTGGTTGATGATAAATTGTGGACACGTGGTCGAATATTTGACTCGAGTGTCTGTTGCATGTTGGTACGCAATTGACTGAATAGCGTTAATTAATCTAAGCTGTCATGGGGTGTTTACCAACCCCAGGTCAAGTACACAGATAAACACCCAAGAATAAATGGGATTACAGCGCTTATCTAGCATAGAAATTACTCTGTCATCTCTCTGCAATTTATATGTGCCTCTGGGGTGATGATCATTCCGCATGTAAACGCCGCCTCAAATAATTTGTCACTTGCCATCGCGGTGGAGCTCGGATATAGTCTCACATCTGAGCTTAAGGGAATTAAATGCCGACGGTGGCTGGTATTGTTGGGTACATCATATCATCACAAACTCATCTAACCAGCGAAATTGACAAGTGCTCTATTGAAATCAACGCCTTTGAAAATGAACTCGTGGCCCGTATGTATAATGTACCGGCGGTCACGAAGATCGCTTGGGTCTGTGTATCGATTTACTACGACCCTTTCTTCCCCTCATTATCCGGACTCGGGCAAGTTACGCCGTCTGATCGGGGTTTATTTTCCCGAGCCTTGTCGATCGTAATCGTCTGTCATCATGGGATCACAACATTAACTCTGTTCATATTAGCTTTTGATTTGTATAAAACGATTACTGCAAATTAATTATGCCGTCAAAATGACTTTATCGCCTGTTAATTACTCAGTTTGGCTGTCTCGTAAGATGAAGTGTTCATCGAGAATTATCGCATCCCTTCATCATCAACCGTTCGTTATGGATACCTGTAAACAGACACGGGCATTGGCGACCGGGCATCTGCCGCCATCACCCACACAACGCGGTTTTGATCGCCTTCCATCTCTCGACTATCTTCTATTCTTTACAAATCTGATATGCGATAATCCTGTTGACGGGACATAGTATTGAAACAGCCAGAATTGCAGTATTGCATTCGCCAATAGCGAAGGAATACGCTATTCGGTTGGTCTAAGCGTTCCTTGATGGAGGATTCGTATCACATATGAGCTGCAGCTGTGCATGAGGGCAGTGGTCCCGGAGCGCGGTTTACTTGCCCAATAGGATCCTACGTGAGGTTCCTCAAGAGTCGGGGGATGGGCTGTGGCGTTAAGGACTTCGGCTATATTCATTTAAATTAGCTGTATATAGTTTAGTTAACTCAAAGGTCATCAGCAAACAGCATCCTCGTTCCGACAAAGTTTGTAATTGTTTTAGCGCGGCTGACGATTTGGATACACGAAGGCAATATCTCTCGTTCCCATTTAGCCTCGCTACTGAAGGTGGTTCGATTGTTTTTTTGTGAGGCCAAGGGTTATGAACCGCCGAGAAACAGCCCCATCTAGCGGGAAATACATTAAAGCCTAACTTTGCTCTCGAGCCAAACTCAGGCTCGGAGTTATTAAGCACGCGAGTCAGGATGCGCGTAGTGGGTTGCTGAAGCAGGTCGGGCAGGTGATGATGAGACCCCAAACCTGCACAACTTGATTCTATGCAATGACGCGAAAGCCAATGTGGAAGTTTGCTTATTTTCACACGATAGGCTCGTATTATTGCCAAGAAACGTGGTTTTCCATGAAATATTTCCAGATTAATTGTACTGACTTAAACAGCATTTACACCACATGTCTACGGCCACTATCATACTTAAGTCATTGAAAGGGGGATGTGGCGTGGCGCTGCCTTGCAGGCCGGGGCTTGCCTGCCTGTGTTGCGTTTTGGGTAGATGTTTCAGCAGTGGCTTGTTCTTAGCTGCCCTCTGTTTGCCGACAGTGAGCAACTCGGGCTGCCTCCCTGATGCAGCAACCACCGTGCTATAGCAAGCCACGCGTCAAATGCTTAACTGATAGAGCAGGTCTGGAGAGGCTCAGGGCTCTTTTTTCTTATTTCTCTTCGTCATCTTTGGACGCCAGTGGTGATATGGCTATCAAATGAAGACAGTTGACTGTTAGCCCCGAGGTTGCTGGCTTCGCGTACGTCGATTCGCAATGCGCTGGTGCTTTTGACTTGGTTATCATACTCCACGCGTGCGCGCGGGCGGACACGTACTTGCTGTCTGTACGCTTCCGAACATCACTACACCTCACCACGCTACCAGACCAGCAGTATCCAAAGAAAACATGGCTTTACAAACTAGCATTTCGTCGGCGGGATCCACGGATGGATCCCTGAGTCTCGATCTCTCCCCCATGTCTACGGATTCGTCTCAGGATTACGCTAACATGAGGCCACCTGGCGAGCCCAACTTAGAGTCCAGAGTGAAAACAGTGAGTTGTTGTTGTGCTTGATGCATGCGAGGAGTCGGGGGTTTATCCCATGCGCGGTCGGCTGCACTCATACTTAAGGTCGAGTCTTTAGTGGGTGTATGTCGGAATCGTGTACGTGGAGATCTATTCTGACACAGCCAACATCTCCCGTCTCGACTTTAAACATGCCGAACACAAGTTGCACGTGGGGCAGTGGGTGGTATGCATCATATTATGTTTGCATTGCAATTTTTAGCCATTCACGTCGGCTGTTATCAGCTTGTGAAATCACCAAGAGAAACGGCTTGTTTATCACCGCTGGTAATGGCAGCGTGAATCAAAACTGATTACTTGCTACGATTCAGACACACTTACCGACGTGTTTAATAAACTTGATTAGGCATAAATACGAACATCTCATATGGTTAGAGTAAATAACATTTTAGGTGTCCAACCTGTACACGATTAAGCTTAAACACGGGTCGCCACTGGGTGGTGAAGTGTTGCTAGAGGTGACAAGCAGCTTTGCATGCGATTGCTTGGCCTCGAAACTTGAGGCCTCCAAACAGCTAATTGGTGATTTTGTGAAATTGAAGGTGCCTCGGAGGCTTCGACCGGGGCGGTGTGTGCTAATTAGGAATTATCTGTGGTCAGATTTACGATGGTATGTTGGCATTGTGCGCCTTAAGTGGTCCATATGTCGTGGGTATGGTGACAAGCAGGTCTCGTGTGGGGTCTGCTTATTACGCATGTGGTATGTAACACAGGTATTTTCTGCTTGGTTCTATTGCGTATATTTTAGGTTTTTACATAATAGACAAATTTGATTTAAAATCCACTTTTATGTTATTAAGAATGTGAGTGTGATTTTTTTTAAATACGTAGTTTGTGTGAATTAGCTTGGCCAGTGGGCCCTACACCCTGAGTCCCTTATCAGTTGCTCCCTCACCCTGATTCCACTATCAGTGGGTTCCACACCTGGCCCCCTTATCATCTGGGGTCCCACATCCTGGTTCCCTCATCGACCTAGTTCTCTTATCAATGGGTCCCATACTCTGGTTCCCTTATCAATGGGTTCCATACTCTGGTTCCCTTATCAATGGGTCCCATACTCTGGTTCCCTTATCAATGGGTCCCATACCTTGGTTCACCTATCACAGGGACCCCCACCAAGGTTGTCTTATCAGGGGGTCTCACACCCAGGATATCTTATTAACGAGTTCATTGGCCGAGTTCCCGTTATCAGTTGGTCACTTATCCAGCTCCCCTTATCAATGAATTCATCATCTTAGTTCCCGTTATAAGTTGGTCATTCATTCAGGTTCCCTTATCATTGAATTGATCATTTTAGTTCCCTTTATCAATTGGTGATATACCAAAGTCCCCTATGGGCTAACCCATCACACGGAATCTGCCCAGTTGTAGGATATGCCTGTATTTACTCTACTGATGTATGTGTACTCTCAGAAGACTATAACTGAACAGGTAATTACCTGAGAGGGTCTTTACATTTCCCTTCTGGCTCTCTGGCGTCGGTTTAGTTGCTGCCATCGGCTTATTCTTGCTTCATTTGACTCAGTTACTCTCGTAGTTAGCAATGTTTAGTCACACGAGAAGTTAGAATCAAAGTGTCATAGTTGCATGCAAGGCTACGTAAGATTTAATGTCACTTTGAAGCAAAAAAGTGCTGCTACAAATTTTCGTATATGCCAAGAGTTTCACCGATTGTGAGGGCGCCCCATGGGACGTGCAAACGTCGCGTTACCTTTTTGATCTATGCTGCTATATGCACCAGTGGGCTGGTTTCTGCAGAAAGCCCAATTTGTTCGCTGGATTTTGCCAATCATGGCGCGTATCAGCATCTCAATAATCGTAAATCAGATTTCACCAAACAAGCGAATCAGTTCGCATTCTGTGATGCAAGCGAACCAAAGAATGGTCAGATCTCAAGGAAGGATTCTATGTTTGTCATTCCATTCAGGTTTTAAGGTTTGATTGTCCTCGAGCTTCAGTTGGTTAAATCAAGCGTTATTTGTTCGTGGTGTCCTTGTTGTGAATTGTTTCCCTCGCCAGAAGAGTTATTCTGTCCACCAGCTGTCCTTCACATTGATTGGTGGTCAGTAGTTCAATGTGCATTAGATTGTCTGAGGTATTCCTGACACTGTTATGATTTCCAGGTTTGTAACGTTATATTTAAATGGTACACAGACAATAGTGGTTTTGTAATTATCAGCGGTTCTGTATTTCATCCCATTGGAGGGATTACATGAGTCGAAAATGGCAGGTGGAGTTTGCATGGAAATTCGAGCATAATTGCTTTATATTAGACGTTGAGCAAAGTAGACAGCTTGTCGCTTTGAAATAAGGGGTGGTATTGTGTCGTTGTATCAGTCACTTACGAATGACTTCTTATGAATTGTTAATGGTACGTTTCGCGTTTTGTGTCCGTACTAAGTCGTGGAAGTGATTTACACCACTGTCTGTGTATGTCTGCTTACTATACCGCAGCCTTCCTCTTGAGACGATTGGACATTGCTACAAATGGAGGATGACATCTTTGTTTATGTTAATCCTATTGTCTGGCTAAATGTTTGAATGGCAGGCAGATCGCCCGATGCATTTTGGGGTGCTCAGTGAGTGTACGGTGTGCTGAATGGTTAACATGATATATTCATTGTATATAAAGGGAAGTGGTCACTTTCATGAACTGCTTAATGCTACCATGGAGTTAGTTTAACGCCTAAACATCCAGTTTTGTTTTCAAAGTGTATATACAATAACCAATATCGGTAATGTTATTTTATATTTTCCCAAATGATTGAAGTTTTTATGTGTCATAAACCTAAGGTCAAAACCTGGGACATGCTAGGAAGGATGATTTTTCCTGCGTCCTGAAAAACATGTGCTGTGCTGATCAGCCTCTTGTGAAATTGGCATATAACACTTTTTTGGTCATTTTATTGGTTTCATTTGTTGTTCCTTTAAGTGCAGTGCAGTGGTAACTAGCTGTATGATGTCATGTATCGTGCACTGGACCAAAATCCAGATGCAATCGATCGATAATATAATCCCATTACAATGACTGCGTTTAATTTTGAGAAAACTCTTCTTAATTAGGGGCGTTTCTTTTCTTCTTGTTTTTAACTAGAGATTTTGTTTTACATTCAATAGAGCCAATTGTAAGGCGTCTCTAGAAACTCTGCATTCACACACGAGATGTTTGCTCCTGTGGAATTGTGATGTTGGTTCTGTGATGTTCATTGTTTAAGGTGAACTTGGGTCTGACATCTGGTCTATTCAAGAGTTGCATTACACGGTATCTGTATATGTTTTCCCAATCATCATAACTTGACACAAATGCACTACATACTTTCGCTGGAACAATCTCCTGACCCAAGCTTCCAGGCGATAGATCTTATTACAGGGGGTAGTGTATTTAAGATGTTGACATCTTGATAATGATCGAAGCTTGTAAACAGATATGCTTAATAATTTCCTGTTGTATGATAAACATCCACCATTGCGGTAAATATGATATGGAACTGCCCCTTTTTTTTATCCCGAGACACAACGTGTTGGCTTTCACAGCGCTGCAGTCGGGAGAAACACAAAACAAGAGGTGAGTAGCCTTGTGTAATAGCGGCCTTGAGTATAGCGGTTATACGTTTAATCTAATATACAGCCACAGAACGATATATACTACAGATATTGACCTGACTTGCAACGAAAGGAAGTCACAAGGGCGATTTCGAGGTCAGATCTTACGTTGTCTGGTTCTCTTCTCATTACTGAGGCTGCCTCGGGGTCTGTAATGCACAAGCGCAACTCAAGTCAAAAACCCGACTCGTGGCTCAATTCTTTGTGTATTGTTGTGATGTTAATATTGTCCTGCATTTAAGAATTTCGAGTATAATTAAAAGCCTGCATGTACAATCAAAGTATCAGAAAACCCTAGTTGTCTTATCGGTTGGACCATCACCCTAATTGTGTTATCAGTAGGCCTCTTACCCAGATCTACTTAACAACGAATTCATCATTTTTATCAATTTGTCACATATTCAAAGTCCCCTATGGAAAGACCCATCATTCGGAATCTGCCCTGTTTTAGGAAATGCTCGTATTTACTTAACTGATGTCAGTGGACACTCAGTAGACTATTAGTTAACAGATAATTACCTGAGAGGGTCTTGGGTGAGTTTACATTTCCCTTCTGGATCTCTGTCCTTAATGAAGTTGACGCCACTAGTTTATCCCAGCTGTAATTGCCCCAGTGACTCTCATAGTTGGCAATGTTTAGTCACACGAGAAGTTAGAATCAACAGGTGCACCAAGTGCCGGAAATCTTTTGACCCCTGATGTCCAAGTTGCTTGCCCGTCAAAGTAAGATTTATTGTCACTTTAATGTCACAAAGTGCTGTAGCAAATTTGCCTATAGGGTTGTTTGGAGTTTTACTGAGTGGATGTGTGGGCGCCCCATGGGACGTGCTGGCGTCACTTATTTCTTTTTTTTTACCTATACTGCTATATGCACCACTGGGCTTGTTTCTGCAGAGAGCTCAATTATTTCGCTGACCTTTTGCCTATCATGGTGCGCTTTGCCATCTCAATAACCGTGAATCAGTTTTGATCAAACAAATACAGATATATTCACATTCAGAGATACAAGCTTACCAAATAATAGTCAGATATTAAGTAAGTATTTTATGTTTCTCGTTCCATTCAGGTTTTAAGGTTTGATTGCCCTCGAGCTTCAGCGTTATCTGTTCATGATGCACTTGCTGTGAATTTACCTAAACGGTTGCCAGGAGTTTCACCGAGTCTGTGGGCACCCAATGGAACGCGCTAATGTCACATGACCTTTGTTTTAAGCTGCTATGTGCGCCATGAAACTAGGCCCCAGTGGGCTGGTTTTTGCAGAAAGACCAATTGTTTAGCTGGGGTTTTGCCCATCATGGCGGGTAATGCCATCTCAATAATCGTAAATCGTTTTTGATCAAGCAAACACAGATCTGGTCGCATTCGGAGATACAAGCTAATCCAAGAATGGTCAGATCTCAAGGAAGGATTCTATGTTTGTCATTCCATTCAGGTTTTAAGGTTTGATTGTCCTCGAGCTTCAGTTGGTTATATCAAGCGTTATTTGTTGGTGGTGTCCTCGCTGTGAATTGTTTCCTTCGCCAGAAGAGTTATTCTGTCCACCAGCTGTCCTTCAGATTGATTGGTGGTCAGTAGTTAAATGCGCATAACATTGTCTGGGGTTTTCTTGACACAGATGTGGGTCCCATATTGTACCGTAATATTCAAATGTATACAGGTACTCCGTCAATAATGGCTCAGCAGACTACGACTGATGTTATTGTCTCAACTCTTAATTGATATAAGGCTGTGGCTCTTGTATATGGCGGAGGGAAGGGATGGGGAGGGAGTTGTGAGGCTGTGATGGACGCGGTGTAGTAGTGGCGAGCAGTACCCGATCTGATAAGGGAGTCGTCGACCTTGACTACGTCATGAATCAAGCGAGCAACAACCCCAGCTACGTCAGGACATATACGTCACACCTCTAGCCAGAACCCAATGTCGTCACCAGTTTTGGCTTGAGGTCTAGTCGCCACGTATATCCTTGGAGCTCGACGTCACAAATTCGAGTCTATTTGGCGTATATTACCCATGGAACATTTGAAATAGCATTTCGCTTTGAACTATACGGTCGGATTGTGTCTTTGTATCAGGCCACTTACGAACGAGTTTTTACTAATAGTTTATTGTACGTTTCGGGTTTGTGCAAGTCGAGTAGCACCACCGCCAGTGTTGGCCTGCATGCAGTTCAGCAGCGTTCCCCTTGAAGTGATGGAAAACTGTAACAAGTTACGAGCGAGATCTTTGTTTATGTTAATCCAATTGCCTGGCTAAACGTTCAAATGGCAGACCGATCGCTTAATGAATGTTTAGGTTGGCTGTGTTCAGCGGGTGTATGTTGAGCTGAATGATTTACGTTACAGATTAAAATTAGATGTATGGAAGTGGCTACTTTTGTGAACTGCTTGTTGTGAGCTCGGCGGAGCCGGTGATGATGCTGTCAAAGTGTATATACAGATACCACAAACCTATGGTCAAAAGCTGGGATATTCGTGGAAGGGTGATTTTTGCCTGCATTCTGCATTTGTTTCTATTTGCATTACCTACAATATGCTGTGCATAAGCCTGTTGTGAAATGGGCAAATATAAATTTTTGGCATCGTATTGGTTTCCTAAGACCACGTTGTGGTGAACCAACTGTCTACTGGTGTCACCATTTATTTATTTGTCGACTTACAGGGGACAACCTGTTGGCCGTTGGTTGCGACTTGTGCCGATGGACCATGGGATCCTGGTGGTTGAGTGGAGGAGTCCTTGTGATTTGGCCTAGACCGGGTGGGGTGGGGTGGGGGGAGGGGTGGTGTTGGGGGTTGAAATGGCCTGGTCCAGTCAATCAGCTGGTGGTGACATGCCCGAGGATAATCGCTTGTATTTAATTTTTGCCATCATCATTCACCTTTTAACCTCTTTTTTCCTTTATCCTGGAAGGCAGCTGCACAATAAGGTCAATCTTATCTCTTTATATCCATCCCACTTTTTGAGGCGCCATATAACACATAAGTGTTGGTGTGCCGTTAAACCCTATACTTCCTTACATGCCCAGGTTCCCTTATCAGCGGTCCAACACACTAGTTGCCTCGTCGGTAGAGCCCTCATCCGGGTTCCGTTGTCAGCGGTCTAACACCTTAGTTACCTGGTCGGTGGAGCCCTCATCAGGGTTCCATCGTCAGCGATCCAAAACCCTGGTTGTATCGTCGGTAGATCCCTTACCTCGGCTCCGTTGTCAGTGGTCCAACACCCTGGTTGTCTTATATGTGGGTCCCTCCCTCAGGTTCCCTCATCAGTGGTGCCACACTGTAGTAGTCTTATAATCAAGCGCCTCACCCAGGTTCCCTTGTCAACGAGTTAATAACCCGAGTTCCATGTATCAGTTGGTCTCACGTCCAGGTTCCCCTGTCGACAGTCATAGCACTTGGGATCTGCCATTCTCATTTGCAGGGACGTCTCGTTGTCTGGTTGACCACTTGCTTTGACTCATGTCAAAGGAAATATTGTAAGCTGGCGAAATGTATATCGCAACGCACTTAACCAATCATAGAATCAGATTGCCGATGACATATCATGTTGGAATCGTCACGTGTGTTGGTGGACTACTGTTCCAACGTTCTGATTGGCTGCGATTAGGGTTGATTTTGATTGCTCCATGGCTGGTTCTGAGTATTGCGAGTCGCTCAGATTATTCATCTCGCTTCATTGGTCGACTTTCCAGAGGTGGTTTTATGAATCAAGAAGAGATTGTTAGGTTTGACAATGAGGATATGCCAGTGTTGACATTGCAGACGTCAATACTCCCCGATATTACTAAGCAGATAATTACGCTAGTGGGTATTTGATTAGTTTACATTACCCTTTTCGCTCTCTGCCCTTGGTGAAGTTGCTGCCATCATTTATCCTAGCTGCATTTGCCTCAATAACACTCGCGGTTAGCATTGTTTAGTCACACCAGAAGAAAAGTTAGAATCGATGGGTGCTCCAAGTGCCGAGAGTGTTTTGACACCTGCTTCTTGCACAGTGTACCGCGTTTTATGCTCGACTTCGTAAGATTTATAATCACTTTGAAGCTAGGAACTGAGATTCGCCAAGTGGGTTGGCTCCCCAGAGGACGTGCTAAAATGACGCGACCTTTTTTTTTATGTTTGCAGCTACATGCGTCATGAAACTAGGTCCCTGCAGGCTAGTTTCTGAAGCAAACCCATTTGTTTCTCTTTTGTATGGCACTGACATGGCGTGTATCGCCAGCTCTATCATCGTAAATTAGCTTTGATCTGACAAACGCGGATCCATTTGCATTCTGAGGTACAGGCGAATCAAGAAGGGGTTTATGTCTCTCATTCAATTAAGATTTTTGGGTTTGATTCTCCTCTATTGGCAGTGATTCTGTATTTCGTCCCTCGGGAGGAATTATAGAAAATGACAGGTCGAGATATCACGGAAACTAGAGTATGTTTTTGCTGAGACTACCCAATTTTACGAGTTAATGAACTTTGCTCCGATATGTTTTTGATTAGCCAGAGGATTCGGTTTTGCATGTACAGCTGAACATTGGTTACAGTCGAACTCTGTTGACCTCAGGTCCGCTTTCTAGATGTTGTCAGTGGACCGAACAGTCTAAGTGTCTCGTGTTATGGTTCTCATCACAATTATGGTAGCGCCTCAAATTCATTACAAATGTTATGGTACATGGCAGACGATTTTGATATATCAGCTATTTAGGTATATCTTAGCCCTATCAAGTTTTGTCCAGCGTGGGACGGATAGTGTCTGTCAACTTCAAACAAGCCATTCATATCTACTGTAGTCAATGTTGCTGTTACTTTGTTCCATCTAGTTGATGTTGTGGTGTATTGGCGGGGTCAGTAGAGGGGAGGGATGGGGAGGGAGTAGTGAGGGTGAGATGGACGCGGTGTAGGAGTAGCGACCAGTACCCAATATGATTAGTGAGTCGTCAACTTTGACTACGTCATGAATCAAGCGAGCAACAACGCCAGCCATGTCAGGACATACACGTCACACCTCGTTGTTCTGTTGTTATATACTGACGTCATTGGCTCTGACTTTGAGACCATTCTTATCTGAATATATTATCAGAACACATTCGATCCTGTTTGGTTTAAATTAGCCATTCAAATCGCTTTGAAATAAAACAAAAGTGTCTTTGTATCGGGTCACTTACGAACGAGGTCTTACCAATAAAATACTGCACATTAAGTTTTCAATGCCTGTATTGAGTCATGGATGTCGAGTAACACCCACTATTGGTGTTTGTTTATATGCCTGCATTTCAGCAGTGTCCCTCTTGATACAATAAGAAATTGTGTCAAATTGCAGGGGGTTATCTTTCTTTATGTAAATCCTAATGTCTTGTTAAATGTTTTAATGGCTTGGGGGGATATCGCTTGAAGTATTCTTTGGTTTCCTTGGACAAGTTTGGTGAATGTTGAGCTGAATGGCTAACGTGAAAGATTTAATTCAGTTAAATAGAAGTTGTTCCTGTGCAATTTATCGGGAGCATGTCATTGACACATCGAGTGATAATTTTATGAAAGTGTGTATACAATCATCAATCATGTGTTATGTTCGTTTAGCCAAAAGGTGTAACATGAGTAGATGGATGTTCAGTTCTCTTACAACTGCATTCGGTGCATATAACGTGGCCTAATATGAAATTTGCTGTGCCAATTAGTCTCTGATGTGAAATCGGCAAAAGACACTTCTTTGTTGTATTAAACTGTCGGTTCTGAATAATACCAACGGGCGTTACAATGTATTTATATGCATGTATACGTTTGATTAAATCAGTGTAAGAGGATTAACTCGATTTGGGAGTATCCTCGTGGTGTCTCATTTGTAGTGTGTTTAAGCCTGACAGATGTGAACAGAGACCAACAAATAATGGTAGACACAGGATAAATTGCCTGGTACACCGCTTACTCCAGCAGAGTACCAACTATGTTAGTGTTCAAAAAGAGACGTATTTCCTTACTGGAGTTATCTTGGCACGGGGCGTGCAGTGCAGTGGTAACTCAATGATGCATATATTTTTCCTCGGTCCTGTATTGCCATTGCATTGTCTGTATTTAATTCTGTGGCAACTCTCTGTGGTGTTAATTCTTCTGGGGCGTGTCTTTGATGTCGTGGTGACTTTACGTTTCCGTTCTAGCTCTCTGCCCTCGGTTGAGTTGCTGCCATGGATTTATCTTTGTTGCTGTTGTTAGCATTGTTAAGTCACACGAGAAGTTAGAATCCATGGTTGGAATCTTTTAGACACCTGCTTCTTGCCGGGTGTTCACGTTCTACGCCCGACTACTGGCATTTATCATCACTTTGAAGCCACGGAGTAGTGTACAAATGTGCCTTGCTGGATACCAGGAGTGTGTGGATACTTTGTGTGTGGGCGCCCCAAGGGACGTTCTAACCCGACGCGACCTTTTTGATTTATGCTACTATATGCGCCATGAAACCAGCCCCCAGTGGGCCAGTTTCTGCCGAAAACCCAATTGTTTCGCCTGTTAAGGCGCGTATCGCAATCTTTATAATTCTAAAATCAGTTTTGAACGGACACGGATCAGTTTCGCATTGTGAGATACAAGCGAACCAAAATATAGGTCTTGTATTGAGAAGGATTCCATTCAGGTTTGAAGGTTTGATTGTCCTCGAGCTTCAGTTTGTTATTTATTCATGGTGTCCTCGCTGTGAATTGTTTGCCTCGCCAGAACATTAATTCTCTTTACCAGCTGTCCTACATATTGATTGATGGTCAGTATTTCACCGTGCATATGTTTGTCTGGGGTATTCCTTACGCTGTTATGGTTCCTCGGTTTGTGCCGTTTTATTTCGATTTAGACAGGTACACAGACGGTAATGGTTCTGTAATTGGCAGAGGATATATATTTCATTCCGGAGGTGGATATAAGAAGTCGATAATGGCTCCTCTAAATTGCACATTAACCGAGCATGCTTTGACTAAGAATACCCGAGCTTTCGAGTTAACGAAAATGTGCCATGATCGGAAATGGAATTAATTAGCCAGAAGATTCGCATTTGCATGTTCATAAACGTCGCGTTTGTGTGTTTGTAAACTTTTTTGGGGCTGGCGATTCCTGTCGCAATTTTTGTTGAAATTTAGAAGGAAAAAAAATCTATAAGTCGGCAACAAGAACCCAGATTTTTTTTTACCTCATACTAAGGTCAAGGTCATCGAAAATGTGAAAATCTAAAATCTCGAATAGCTCCGTGGATTATTGTTTTATTTTCACAAAATTTATACCATCTTTTAGCTCAATTCGATTGCAAACTTTTATGTATCTGTATCGTGTTGTAAAAAATCAATAGTTTTCCCAAGCGCCTTAGGTAGAAAAATCGTGGTATCAGTCCAAATTTTAAGAAAACTAATTGCCAATAAAACCAATAATAACCGTTCCATTGCAACAAAAATTTGTCGAAGGTTATCAATGACATGATAAGTTGCACCGTAAATTTTCATGGTTGTTGATGACGTCATTTCCGGTTCGGGTTGCATCAAATTTATCAAAAATACCTTAACTACCAATTATGCTGTGTTAAACGCTTTGATCTTAAAAATGTTTTCATATTCTGGAAGTTTTGTTCAATTGCAAACTTTTTCTTAAAATATGTAATTGTTAATAATGCATGGGTAATTACATTAGAGCAGGTCGAAAAATTCGGTCAAATTCTTTCAATTCGTAATTGACAAGCCAATTATCGTCCGATCAGAAAAAAACTTCTGAAAGTTGAAACCACTAACAAACTTTTTAAATGACCTGTTCTTTCAAAATATTCGTCATTTTCGAAGCGAGGTGAATTTAGTTCTTTCGCGCAGACAACTTTCGTAATTATTGCAATCGCTAATAAAAATGGTAAATATCAGTTTGATAGTCACAGTGCAAATCAAAGCTTCTAATTTCATGGGTGTGGATGACGTCACTTCCGATACGGAGTACGGAGTTCAAGCGGAAGGGAATTCGGTAATGATGGCCATAATAGCGATTCATCCAAACCCGCGCTATGATTCGGAAGATTTTGTCATCATAGCAGTTGTAAAACTAACTTTGAATGTGATGATAGTATCGTACTTTTGTTTTAGCTCGTCGCCAACTTCATCAATTGGTTAATTGAATTCTTGTCTGAACATTGGTTACAGTCGAACTTCGAAGACCTGATTTTCACTCTATAGATGTATCTATTTCTGTATCTTAGCCCTATCTAGGCGCCCTTGGATGGTACGGTCTTCTTGTCCAACATTTAATGAACATCAATGTAAAGTTTGAAAGCGCTTCAGTTGTTAGAATTCAAATGTTATGGCACATGGTCGACGATCTTGATAAATCTGTTCTCTAAGGTGTTTCTTAGCCTTATAAACCAAACGTACCTTTGTGACACGTGACGCATATTATACGTCAACTCCAAGACAGTGATTCCTGAATCGGATCTGTATCGCTAGAACCGAGATTCCTCTAGTTGACTTATGACTCCTCCCAGCTGAAAGACAATCACCCATTTAAATGATTAACAAACCAACATTTACTAGTAAACATCTGGTGATGTTCACAGAACAACAAACTACACCTAACATTAATGCCCATCGATTGTTATTTACTGTAATAACATGCTTAAAATATTTTCTATTGAGTTACGGCTGGCGGTCAGGTGAATTAGCGGGGTCAGTTAAGGGGATGGATGGGGAGGGAGTAGTGAGGCTGTGATGAACGCGGTGTAGGAGTAGCGACCAGTACCCGACCTGATAAGTGAGTCGTCGACCTTGACTACGTCATGAATCAAGCGAGCAACAACTCCTACTACGTCAGTACATGTACGTCACGTCTCATAGGGATAATCCAAAAGTTTTGCTATGACGTCACCAACTCTGACGCTTAGCTCTTGCTAAGCGATGTATATCTTCGGAGCTTTATGTCTCAAATTCCAGCCTAATCGATGTTTATTAGCCGATCAACGTTGGAGTCTCTTTGAAATATACGACAGGATTGTGTCTTTTTATCAGTTCACTTACGATCGAGTTTTTACCAATGGTTTATTGCGCGTTTCGGAGTTTCGAATAGCACCACTGCTTGTATTTATCTGCCTACAGTTTCACAGCGTTCCTCATGGGACAATGGGAATTTGTGACCAATTGCGGGCCAGATCTGTGTTTATGTCAATTCTATTACAAATAATTGCAACTAACGAGCGGTCTGCTTTCTATATTTATTGCTTTTGGTTTTGCCTGCACAAAAATATGCTGTGCCGATTTGACCCTTGTAAAATCAACGAATAAAACATCTTTGGCATCGTATTGCATTGTTGTATTCAACAAAAGGTTCTGAATGAAGATCTACTTGTGTTACAATTTATTCGTTGGCATGTTTTCGTCTGATCATATCGATGTGAGAAGATAAATCTGATATTGAAGTATCCCCTTTGCGTCTCATTTGTAGTGGGTTTAAGACTGACAGAAATTGAAAGAGACCAACCGATAATGGATGACACATGATAGCTTGTCTGGTACTTAGATTACTTGAGCAGAGTACCAACTAGTTAATCAAAGTTCACAAAAGAGAAGGATTTCCTTACTGGAGTTATCTTGGTACGGAGCGTGCAGTGCAGCGGTAACTAACTGTGTGATGTCGTGTTGTGCATTGGGCCAAGGATGCAGTTAATTTGCTCGGTCCTGTATTCCGATTGCATTGTCTGCGTTATATTGAGTGACAACTTTCTGTAATGTGAACTCTTCTTGATTACGGGCGTTTCTATTTATTTTTTTCAGCCATAGATGTCGTTTTCCATTCGTTAGCGCCAGGCGTCTATTGTAACCCAACAAACACACACGTGATGTTTGCTCACGTGGAATTATGTTGCTGTTTCTGCAATGTTCATTATTTAGTGCGTACTGGGGCCTGACATACAATTTGGTCCATAAAATTTGTGTGTTCTATGGCGTTTGTATGTCACCAGGATAAATACACAGCATTATTTCCCTAAGTTTCTGACCAATTCCATCAACAAGCTTAACTGCGGTAGGTCTTATTACTTGGGGGATTCTCTATGAGACATGGATATCTTGATAATGATTTAACACCGCGAACCAACTAACTTATATTCTTACAAGTTTTATAATGTACCTTCACCATCGAGATCAATATGGAATGAACGTGACCCTTTCCTAACCCCGAGGAAGCTCGTCTTCGTTTCTTAGCTCGGATGTTAAGGTGTAACATAAAACAAGAGGTCGGTGGCCTTGCGTATAGCTTTTCATCATCGACACAGACACTGAAAAGCATATACTCCATATATCGACCTACTGCGCATTTAAGAGCAGGTCCCATGGAGTTCAGCTTCCCCTAGACTCTCCGTAGCGAAGAAGGTCGTCCCTTAAGTAAACGTAGTTTGCTGACGTAGCGGCGGGCTCGCAACGGAGACTGCTTCTTCTCACCATCAACGGCGTCTCGTGGTCGCTGATGCACGTGGCAAATTCGCGCCGCAAACCCGACCCACGTCTGTGGCTTTGTGTATTGTTTGGATTTTTTGTTTTCATGCCAATATTGTTCTACGTGAGAACATTGTGTGTGTTCAATTCCACGTCTGTATGCGCAGCCAAAACGTCTCGGCGCGAAAAACTGTCAGTGTACCGCGTCTATGGGCGTGCACTTCAGCTTCTTGAATTAGGTTCCATTTGGTTGAGAGAAAACGCCCCGCTTCGCTCGAGATATCGCCCCGTTACGATTCCAAACCTTGTGAGAGCCTCGTCTCAAATGAGATTATCACTAAAATATTGTTTATCGCCGAACGTTAAAAGGTATGAACTTAAAGCACAAATTACATTGTACATTCTTCATGGAATATAATTGTCGTATCACGATATGGTTGTGAACAAAACCCAGGCATTTCGGTCTGTTGAGGAAATTTATCTTCAAACCAGAGATAAGATGGCTTATTAAACTCAACCAATCAATTCCTACGATGAAAGACTGCTTCGATGTCAACCACGCTAGAGACGTTCGCCGTGACTATTTCTCCATGAAAATATTATTATCTCTTTTCCATATTCAAATACGAATATGGTAAATATTCCTCTCGTCCCAGAAGAATAACGAGAAAATCATTTGGCTCTCGTGCAGTGCGATGACTTGAATGAAGTATGCTTTTGCATTATTTCCTTTCTGAGGCAACCAACCGATGCTGGAACAGGAAGTCATTCGGCGACCCCACGCAAAGCCCCTCCACTTAATCTGTCTTTGTCAATCACGTGGAGTTCCAGTTGAAGAAATCGTCCAGTCTCCTAGCGTTCCAAGTTGCCATCACGTCACGTGTATCAATCTAGAGCGGCAATAGGAAGATGTGGGTGTTATTGATGAACAGTATAGAACATACGCTCATTATACTCAGAAAGACCCGGATGTCTGATGGCTGGAGCTGTCTAGTCACTCACCAGACAAATTCATTCTTACCTGTGCTTGATAAGCCTGCAACTGTAGACGCATGAAGCCATGTCGGAGATCAACGAATACGTTATCGGTTGCCGGGTGGGCGGTTATTGGGCGACTGAGTTATGACTGAGATTACAGCGGGCGTGAATTATGGATATTACGGTTCCGCTGTTTGTACAGAATTAGATTGAGATGTATGGGTCCGTCATGGGTCTGAATGATGGTATGAGGGTGTAATATCACGCGAAGGTGGTGTTACGTTTGAGACGGATATTTTGAATCGAGGTAAATTCACAGGTGCCTGCTTGATTAATTGCAAATTGAGCGCGTTCTTCGTCACAGCTTCAATCACTGGACTACCTATATATAAACATGCCATGGTTTAGGAAGCTGTATGATGTATTTCTTCCCAGGCAACGTAGCAAAAATGTTGGGAATAATGCCGCTTCTGACACGGTGTGTTTCAATTCACGTCTCAATGCCAAAGGTCGCTAGTGCCTGGAGAAACTCGGTGGATAGAATTATAAAAATCTCACAACCCACTTGAGCCGTGTATTGGTGTAAGCTGGAGAAAGTGCGGATGGGGTTGATGACGGTGATGGTGGAAGACGGGGTTGATGACAGTGATGGTGTAAGATGGGGTTGATGACGGTGATAGTGGAAGATGGGGTTGATGACGGTGATGGTGTAAGATGGGGTTGATGACGGTGATGGGAAGATGGGGTAAGATGGGATGGGGTTGATGACGGTGATAGTGGAAGATGGGGTTGATGACGGTGATGGTGGAAGATGGGGGGTGACGGTGGTGATGACGGTGATGGTGGGGTTGAAGATGGGGATGGGGTGATGACGGTGATATGGAAGTGGAAGATGGGGTTGATGACGGTGATAGTGGAAGATGGGGTTGATGACGGTGATAGTGGAAGATGGGGTTGATGACGGTGATGGTGGAAGATGGGGTTGATGACGGTGATAGTGGAAGATGGGGTTGATGACGGTGATGGTGGAAGATGGGGTTGATGACGGTGATGGTGGAAGATGGGGTTGATGACGGTGGTGGTGGAAGATGGGGTTGATGATGATGGTGGATGTTTGGGCTGATGACGGCGTAGCATGATGGTGGTAGATGATAGAGGTTGATGATGTTTTTCAGATGCCCCATGGTGTCCTCATAGCAGACTACAGCGGACAACAACATCAAGTTCGACTTCAGCTCACAGAAGATTCACTCTTCGTACAGAAGCAAGAACTCGCCTATACGCACTCGCCCACTGACCATGTAGACAGTGCTATTTTAGCGCGGGTAAGGTGCTCTCTATTTCAATATCCCCAACGTCCAATCTGTAATGGCCATGACGTCAACCTCTCCCACCTGCCCAGATAACGTTAACATGACGTTCACTTCTCCCGCCTCCCAAGAGAACGACTACATTACGTCCACCTCTCCTATTTCCCCCAGAGAACGGTTACATGACGTCCACTACTCCCACCTGCCCAGAGAACGGCTACATGACGTCAACCTCTCCCACCTGCCCAGATAACGGTAACATGACGTCCACTTCTCCCGCCTCCCAAGAGAACGACTACATTACGTCCACCTCTCCCATCTCCCCCAGAGAACGGCTACATGATGTCAACCTCTCCCACCTGCCCAGAGAACGTTACATGACGTCCACCTCTCCCACCTGCGCAGAGAACGTTACATGACGTCCACCTCTCCCAACTGCTCAGAGAACGGCTACATGACGTCCACCTCTCCCATCTCCCCAGAGAAAGGTTACATGACGTCCACCACTCCCACCTGCCCAGAGAACGGTAACATGACGTCCACCTCTCCCACCTGCCCAGAGAACCGTAACATGACGTCCACCTCTCCCATCTCCCCGAGAGAACGGTAACATGACGTCCACCTCTCCCATCTCCCCGAGAGAACGGTAACATGACGTCCACCTCTCCCATCTCCCCAGAGAAAGGTTATATGACGCCCACCTCTCCCACCTGCCCAGAGAACGGTAACATGACGTCCACCACTCCCACCTGTCCAGAGAACGGCTACATGAGATGATGACGTCCACCTCTCCCACCTGCCCAGAGAACGGTTACATGACGTCCACCTCTCCCATCTCCCCAGAGAACGGTAACATAACGTCCACCTCTCCCACCTGCCCAGAGTACGGTAACATGACGTCCACCTCTCCCATCTCCCCGAGAGAACGGTTACATGACGTCCACCTCTCCCACCTGCCCAGAGAACGGTAACATGACGTCCACCTATCCCTCCTGCCCAGAGAACGGTAACATGACGTCCACCTATCCCACCTGCCCAGAGAACGGTAACATGACGTCCACCTATCCCACCTGCCCAGATAACGGTAACATGACGTCCACCTCTCCCATCTCCCCAGAGAACGGTAACATGACGTCCACCTCTCCCATCTCCCCGAGAGAACGGTTACATGACGTCCACCTCTCCCACCTGCCCAGAGAACGGTAACATGACGTCCACCTATCCCTCCTGCCCAGAGAACGGTAACATGACGTCCACCTATCCCACCTGCCCAGAGAACGGTAACATGACGTCCACCTATCCCACCTGCCCAGATAACGGTAACATGACGTCCACCTCTCCCATCTCCCCAGAGAACGGTAACATGACGTCCACCTCTCCCATCTCCCCGAGAGAACGGTTACATGACGTCCACCTCTCCCACCTGCCCAGATAACGGTAAATGATGTTCGCCCTTCTCTGCTCTCGCTCTTTTCCATCTTTTGCTATGTTATCGGCTCTATGTTAATAACGCCATCATAACCGTGAACAATCCTTAATGTGAAGTCATCTGTTTTTAAGTCGCCCTAATAAACGCCAGCCTCCTGTATTTCATTAACTTCCCGCTGCTACCTAATCGGGCCCAGACGCATGTATCATAATCATTACCTGTTAAATACACCCCATGGGGCATCGTTGTCCCATTCTTCCCCAAATCTCCGCGGGCCGTTTTTACCAAACGACCCATTCATACAATGTGCTTAGGTTTTATGTAATCTGGTATGCGAATAATGTTAGTGGTTTTTCAGGAGCGGATCGTGCATGTTAAACGCGAGAAGGTTGGAGGGCTTGGTCTGAGCGTTAAAGGCGGCGCCGAGCACAACTTGCCTATCCTAATCTCACGCATCTTTAAAGACCAGGCAGGTACGTGTGTTGTCATAGCAGCAGCATCACCATCTGGCTTCATCTCCTTGCTAGTAATACCGGCTTACATATGTTATTGTGATGTTTCCCTAGTTATCTGTGGATAGCACTGTCCCCATCAGCCTGTCAGAGGTCCGTGTGGATCAATAAGATCCTCAGCTCATGGCTTCTATCCTGTCCTCCACGATCCCCTAACCCACTTTACTGCTGTCAAGAGGAACATTTCACTGGCATCAATGGGTGGGAAAGCGATGCCGTTTCGGGCCTAAAAAAACTGTATTTGTTTCGGTTAGAATTGGATATGTTGCAGAGAATCAGGTTTACTTTGGCAGGTGAATTGTACAAGTGATGCTGATGTAAATGTTCTAGTGTATGTTCCGGGTAATTAAAAATGACCTGTCTTTTTGATGATTTATTTGTGCAGGTGTTGCTGATGTTAGTACTTAACTGGTCCTTTTTTATTAGGGTATATTCCTGAGGTGTTGTATTCAAGTAGGTTTATCGGTGGCTGGTGTTATTTGGGCAGGTGTATTGGTAATATGCCGTTTTCCAGGAAGGAGTTTTTGTGATTGGTCCTCTTTCAAGAAGATGTATTTGTGATCGGAGTTATACAAGATGATGTTTTAGGTGGTTTTTCAAGCAGGTATATTTATGTTTTGTATTATTCAGGTAGGTAAGATTTGACAGCTGTAATTCAAGCTAGTAATAGATACGTGTTATTCGGGAAGGTGCGTTTGTGAAAGGTCCTTTTTCAAGATAGGTTCTCCTTTCAGGGAGTTTTTTTTGTGATAGGTGTTATTCAATCAGATGTTTTTGTGATAGGTGTTATTCAAGCAGATGTTTTTGTGATAGGTGTTATTCAAGCAGATGTTTTTGTGATAGGTGTTATTCAAGCAGATGTTTTTGTGATAGGTGTTATTCAAGCAGATGTTTTTGTGATAGGTGTTATTCAAGCAGATGTTTTTGTGATAGGTGTTATTCAAGCAGATGTATTTGTGATAGGTATTATTCAGGCTGGTGTATTTGTGATAGGTGTTATTCAGGCAGGTGTATTTGTGATAGGTGTTATGCAGGCAGGTGTATTTGTAATATATGTTCAGTTATATGTATTTGTGATAGGTGGTTTTTTAGCAGGTCTTTAGTGGCAGGTGTTATTTACACAGGTATAATCGTGGGGTAACGTTGTGAAATCACCCTGTAATGAACACCTATGCAAGTCAACATCGTCCACTGCTGTTACTGACTCTCGATGACGATGAGCTATAGCGGCACACTTCCTCCCTCAGTGTATTATGTATTACATGGACCCTCGACGGACCATCCCTTCATCGCTTACCTACAGACATTAATCCATAGAGTACACCTCTAAAGCAGGTGACATAACGGCCAATCTCGTGAATCATTTATCAGCTTTTAGTGTCAGTTCCAGCGAATTAGAACCGTCGTCATAATCGGACATGGACCTTGTTACCTCGGCGAATCGCTTCGCCAAATTGTCTTGCTTAGTCGCATTTGTTTATGTATGTTGTTGTCAGTTCTCGCTCTGTTAACAGGTCACCCACACAGCCCCCTGTTATACTGTTAACAGCCCCACAGGTCACCCACACAGCCCCCTGTTATACTGTAAACAGCCCCACAGGTCACCCACACAGCCCCCTGTTATACTGTTAGCAGCCCCACAGGTCACCCACACAGCCCCCT
The DNA here is from genome assembly GCA_034190875.2 of Urechis unicinctus. Taxonomy (NCBI): domain Eukaryota; kingdom Metazoa; phylum Annelida; class Polychaeta; order Xenopneusta; family Urechidae; genus Urechis; species Urechis unicinctus. The sequence continues at coordinate 42,972,991 of CM067344.1, read as the reverse complement.
GTTATACTGTTAACAGCCCCACAGGTCACCCACACAGCCCCCTGTTATACTGTAAACAGCCCCACAGGTCACCCACACAGCCCCCTGTTATACTGTAAACAGCCCCACAGGTCACCCCATATAGCCCCCTGTTATACTGTTAACAGCCCCACAGGTCACCCACACACCCCCTGTTATACCGTTAACAGCCCCGCAGGTCACCCACACAGCCCCCTGTTATACTGTTAACAGCCCCGCAGGTCACCCACACACACCCTTGTTATTGTCTGGGTAGTTTCAATTCAAGCGATCTTTAAGGATTGAATTAAGTGAACTGCATTTGTTTTTTGGGGTTTTTTTTGTTCGAATTAAAGTCGTTTTTAGCAACGTAGGCTATGTACGACTGAGAGAGAGAACTGCAGGTTTAAAGGCAAGCTTATGAACACGCGTTTAGCGCTCGAGCCTCTTGTGATAGCATTCGTACATATACCACTAGCTTTAAATGGTGGATTACGGCCAGGATATCGTGCCGGTTGATGAGCCCTTCCCCAGCCCGGCTTTATTGTCTGTTGCTGTTACATCACATATCACTCTGTGTAGGTTGCCTTTTAAGCAATGAATGAAACTTTATAACGGTAGAGCGTTACTGTGTATTATATCATTGCTTCCCGGGAATCATAGCATTTTCAACTGGGCTTCAATATTGGATAGAACAGCAGCAGATTCCTCCCGGGTGAATAATACTTTCAGCGAACCTCAATAAACCATCTGACTTGCCATTGAAATGAACATTTTGGGGTAACACTTTATGTCTCCATGAAGTGATGAAAATACATATGATGTTATGACTCGCTGGTAAGCATCCGCGCGCCGAGCTCTGGGGTGAACCTCACGTGACCTGTGTTCTCAATGTCAGAAACTTATCATTCTTGGAAGTATAATCAAGACAAGCCTCTTGTTTTCTTAATAACGCTTATGCAGCCATAACACATACTATTTATGAAAGCTACTATGCTGTACGATCTGTGATGAATGTTTTCCCATAAAAAGAGACAAACATCTCCATCATGAGCTATGAGTTTATGACAAAACTTGTATCTGTTATCAAAGAGGATTGTGTTGTTACAAATGTGGGTTGGATTATTTTTATAAGCAGGAATGAGAAATGTTTTCACATCGGCTCTATTCCATTCTGATATTTTTGGCTCTGGTATTTTTTATGTGATGGTTATGGACCTCAATCAATATTGACATTCTTAATCTTTCTGTTTTGATGTAGTCGTTAATACATGAAGGGAATGTATTTTGCATGTCACCTTTAATGATTTAATTTAGATGAAGGAGTTTTGTCATTATGTTGAAGTTTTTACCTTAAAAAACCCCCAGTTATCTCAAAGTTCCAATAAAATGTGAAAAGGCCTCTGACTGTGGAACATTTGCTTTGCTTTTCTCGCTCCCATAATAATTGGTCATCAGACTGTTATGATGCGTTCCTATTGTTCCATTATGCGACACACACAGTGAGCCACTGTAGGCCCATAGACTCCACGCTCCGTTCCTTCCATCTATATATAAAAGAAGTAGAACATCGTGGCACTATTATGAGGTGATGAAGTAGACATTTACTCATGCCGCTGCAGCAGCCCTGTGCCATGACGACATGCCATCCCTCAGCTGCCTACTAATCCCATTATGTCGTGGGGCGGCGATGATTGCTGCGTAACTCACAGGTGCTCTGCTAGAGTTCTAATCAGGCCCAGGCTCTACCTCACTCACCGCTCTGGCTTAGTGTTGTCATATTTATCGCGCCAGCTTTTAATGGAGTTTTTACATGGGTAAAGTTTTAACGAGGATGAACTGCTGCTACAGGCAAACATGTCGGACTGTTTGGTGAATTATTAAAAGCCCTCACGTTTCCTTGCTGTTTACATGATCGTAATATATGAAGTTCCCCCACTTCTGGAGATTACTGTCACGTTGAGCATTTCATCTTAACCTCACTGTAATCACTTTTGTCTTTAAACCATGCAATTCGTGAATAATGGATTTATTTTGCTTTGATTCCATACTTGCTCAGCGGATAGAACGGGACAACTGTTTGTGGGTGATGCTGTTCTTAAGGTGAGGCATTATTCGTTTTCTGCCTGAAGTTGGCATTCATTATTTTTTGCTCTTACTTGATTTGTCTGTTGGTTGCCATATTTCTGCTCATGTTACTGCCAGTTCTTCCCACTGAAGTTGACATTCATTATTTAAAAACAATTTTTAGCTCTTTGACTTGTTTTTTCTGTTGGCTGCCATATTTCTGTTCATTTTACATTATCTAGCCAACTCTTCACATCACAAAAATGACCAGAGATATCACTCTTGTAGAATTGAGAAATCACTGCAGAAGGTTATTGGGGCTCTTCGCTACTGGTTTTTCATTGAAACATGAACTTGCTGTGATGCTTTGATTGTGTTAACCCTGGACCAGGTTACCAATGTTGAGCAGTTCCAAAAACTAACTCTGTAATTTGTCATTTGACTTCTGGAGCTATTTCCACACAACATGTTGCTGTAACAGTAGAACCTCTATTACTAAGCAGTGGAAAAACAGGCTGTGCTTTCAGAGCATGGTCGTATGACGATAGAACATGTGATTATTTGACAATAGAACACATAGCCATGGTAATATTGCATGCTGGGGAAATGCCACTGTTTATTGGTGTGCTTTATTAGCACTAATTACTGCGCTGTTCTAGTCTGTCCTTGAGTGCTGTAGCATCATAACATAGGGGAGGAGTTCTTCTGTGGTCTTGCTTGATAACATGTATGCTGTGATGGTGCAGGTCAATGGGACCAGTATAGAATCCTACTGCCATGACGAGGCAGTGACAGCTCTGAAGAACGCCGGTGAAGATGTCACACTTGCAGTCAAGTACTTCCATCCGGCCTCACTCTTCCTGGCCAGAAGTAAGTCATCTATTTGTGGGGGGAGGGGTGTTTCATATATGTAGGCTGGCTGATCATAAGAAACTAATGTGGCCTTTTTCATTGGTATTATGTGAAATTATTTCAGACAAACAGAACACAAACATTTCTGAAAAGGACCAAGAAGCTATCAAGAATATGGTGGGTGGATACACTATCCCTAAAATGCACTTGACTTCTTTGGTTGATTAAATACCATTTTAATACAGCAACTCATGGTACTGAGCTGCATACATTTGCCTGTTCATGTCTTCTCCCAGAATGCACTGGAGATGAATGGAAATGACAATGAAACTGACAAGCAGTGGTCTGATTTCATCGCTATTCCCCTCCTTTGTGCTTACATCACTCGATACATGGCTGGCTCAGATGAGATCAGGTTGGTTCCCTAGTGAGCATTCATCATCAACCTTACATTGAACGAAAAATTCTAATTGTGCCAACGGCTTGTGTCATCCCTTTGATGTAGCATTCTTCCTTGTTGTGTATGCAGGAGTGATGGTTTTGAGGTGATCAGCATGGATGGTGTGTCATCGGGGGTAATCTTTTGTGAGGATGGTTTAGAACTCACTGACTGGGTTGCAGCAATCACTAACAACATACAAGTCCAAAACAACAGATCAGTCAGTCTTTTTGATAAATTAAATTCTTGAATTTTAAGGCTATAGAAACTTAAAATTCCCCTACATAATTTCTTTGTGAAGTAATGAATCGTAAATGTAAGTAAAAATTTTGCTGGTCCAGAGGGTTCTTCGCCTGAGTGTTTAATCTTGGTGAAATGACCGCACTGGTTATATGGCTGATTGAATCTAGTGTTTTCATTGCTTTCAATAACTTGTGACTCAGCCTCACTTTGACTGTTCACATTGTAGTCATCTCCCAAATAAACACGTCGCTGTTTAAAGACTACCTATTAAAACTATTGTCATCATGTTGTGGTAACCTGTTCTTACAGATAGCTTTGACCAATAAGATTTTGCTTCCCAAAGAGCGAGTTGTCTACATGTGTTGGCTTTGTGAGCGACCAAAGTCAAGCAAGATGTCCTCCGGGTCGTCGTGGAAACGATTGTTCTTCACCCTCAAAGGACATGACGTCTGCTTCTTCGAGTCACCTCCTGTGAGTAGATTCTGCTGCTCTTGTCCGTCAATGTTGTGTGAAATATTGTTTCTTATTTTGAAAACTGGTCTTTAACTGATTGCTTTTCATTTTATCTTATAGAGTGTTACATGAGAAACTGTTTATATACATTCATAAAAATGTGTAAATAAACTAGGATGCTGTCATAAAGGCCACATCCTAGTTTATTTACACATTTTTATGAATGTATATAAACAGTTTCTCTTTCTTTAAGCATTGTTCTTGGTTAAGTGCAGCAAAGTGTGCAAACATCAATATATATATGTATGAGAGTGCATCTGTCTGGTGCTGTGCATCATAGGTGAAGACAAAAGATTGGGTACGCTGTGAATATCAGTACAAAGTTCACGAGTGTCTGCTTAGAGTCCTCAAGGTGAAAACCAGAAGACATTTGACTTCTCCTGTGTTCCTCATTGTTTGTTTTTAATTGGCATCAAAGTTTGACTCTAAAATAAGCTGATTCGATTGCACGTTATGACGTCGTGCGATTTCGCAATCATAATGTTGGTCATAATGTGTATTATTGGATTGGAACATTCGGTATTCCAGCACTGTTTGTGAATGAAAATCAATAAATCTACCCGATGAAATGAAATTCAATCCCCTATATTGAATGTTGTGGTTTTGTCACAAGGATTCAGAGCTTGAAGACAGTCGACCACACTGTGTGATGATGGAGTCTGGGGAAGGGACCACTCATTATCTGAGTGTAGAAAGTAGGCAAGAAGTGCTCCACATAGAGCGCTCATGGTATCAGGCCACCACTGAGGCCATCAAACACCTTAAGGTCAGCCACATTATTAAATGAACAGAAATATGTCTATAATTCACTCTGGCCCAGACAGCTTAGTACTTGTATGATATGTTATTGACTTTCATCCCCAGGATGGGGTCAGTCATATAGCTTTCTGATGGCAATGATATCAAATACCTGTTGTTTTTTATATCAAACCTTACTGTGTGCAGTCCATCACGTTTGGCTGTCGGTGGACAGAGCGCTTGTGTGGCCTCACGCTTGACTTGGCTTCTGGTTACACCCTCTATGAGAAAGAGACCAAGGTGAGATTCCCGTTCTCCTTTCTTATTCCATGTATCATTCATGAAGAAATTGTCCCTGCCTTATCCACAGGATATCAGGCTGTATGTTTTTTTATCTTATCAGGTCGTAGCACATGATTATCTGTTTTACGGGCATTGTTACAGAACCTCTGCTGGAGCTACAGATTCTCTCAGATGCGAAGTTCCTCTGACGATGGCAACACCAAACTAACACTAGCCTTCTCAAATGATAGTGGCCAAGTTGATACAAGGGTAAGTTGGGCAACTTTTACTTGATAATGCTTTCCCTACATGGGAAAAACCTATGTGGTTGGGCTGGTGGAAGAGGAAGTGTACATATAGTTTAATTATACCAGGTGATGATGTTTTAGAGCTGTCTGTGTCATATTTCCCTTGGTTTTCCATCTGGAGTATATATTGTGTGAACAGGAATTAGAATGCAGCAGCCTCCGAACACTTCTTTACACCATGCACGCTTTCCTCTCAGCCAAACTAGCATCAGTCGATCCAAACTTCCTCAACACATTATAACATCAACTCCTTTCCAACCATTTCCCTGCCTCAAGCATTCATTGGCTGTGGTTAACGATGGGGAAGTATCCACAGAAATCGGTGACCCATCACAGAAAAAATGTAATAATAGGTGTTTGTTAAATTTGTCCGCAAGTAAGGTTTCTTGTGTACTTGTTCAAAAAGATGTAACTTGCTGTTACATTGCCATCATTGTTTGTTTGACTGCATTGTTGTGCACTAATCAGGGTTGTATCACATGTGAAGTACTTCTTATACTGATGGCTTGATTTGTGGGTGAGTATTACTTGTGTTATTCTCGTCATATCGACACCCACCCATCTTGTAGAGGTTATGGCTTTGTTAATGTTTAGAAGGCCCTCGTTTTCTGCTGTTATCGCATCACATTTGTGATTCTTGCTTGAATGTGAAGCAAGCAATACCAAAGATTGTTTAACTCGTGATTGTAATGTCAGCATAATTGATAATGATGATTGAGTGGTGATTGAGCTTGTTCTGATATGTGTTGTTATGTGTATGTTATGGGCATTCTACACTTCTTCAAAGAAGTGACCAGACACTTACATCAGCCCCCCACATATAGATCTGACTTGTTCATTTATGCTTGGTTTGAGCATGCCAAGTTTCTCGCAATGAAATGTAGCAGTAAAGGTTTCCCTGCTTTCGTCAAATGTGAACAGTTGAAATGATGAGATCCTCAGTTGTAGATAATTACAAGAGATGGATGTTTTTAATAGCTGTCATTTCCAATTCCAAGTATCAATTTTAATTACAAACAGACTGTTAGAGTCGGTCTGATGGAAGTGGTTTCATCTACCCCCCTGGTTAGTTTTACAGGACTGCTCCTCTTGTGCTTTCTGTTATCATAATGTCTCTGATCTTTCCCTTGTCTGAATCCTTTTTTGCTGACTCACCTGTTTGATGCTTTAAAAGCATTGTAGTCTATTTATCTTCATCTACAGCGCCCTCTGTGGTTCAAATCATCACCGCTATGATGTTTCATTGGTTTGGAATCGACAAGTATTGCTTGCAAAGATTTTTGCAATAGTATCTTTTACATTGTATTGGTATGAATAAGGTGCACTGTTTATTTTAAAAACAATCTACTGGCTCAAAGTGTGTGGTATTTTACCTATCTATTTCTATATCATTGCAAGGGAGTGATTTTTGCTGGGTTAAGTCATTTGCAAAAATCAATGGTCCCTGCTCGTTATTAAATGAAACAAGATAATATGTATTTGAGTTATAGACTTATTGTGTGTGTCTGTGTGAGCAAACAATGTCATGTAAATGTTATGTCAAATGTCCACTAGGTGCTAGGCCCTGCTGCACAAACTTAGCTACACTAGGGTAGATATACAGAGCAATTGATGAAAACTAGTCCAGCAAGTAAGCAGTTATTGTTAGATATATTTTGCTGTTATAGTCTATATATAATACAGTGTTTGAGTTGGTGCAGTATATGCAGGATTTTTGATCACATGGAAGGATACTTGAATATATGACAATCTGCTGATATTTGTAATTTTTTGCTATATAACATTATTTGTTGTTTGATTCGGATATTACGTGCCGTTATTTTACGTTGACAGCCACGAGAATGCCGCCATTACGTGTAGACAGAATGAATGGTTGATAAGTGCAGCCAAGTATGTCATTGATTACACGCATAATTTTGTACAAGTATGCAATTTTATTTGTAACGGACATTTTTTTAAATAAAGAATATTATATCAATTTAAATATCCGTTTCAAGTTGTTATGTCCTTAAATTGCATTTCAGTGAAATTCATGCTTGAAGTCTCCTAAGCTTTATAACTAAGAGCAGTACATATTGCTTCTGTTCATTGTCCTCTTCAAGTCAATAGCTTTCCAAGCTGCGTGTTATCATTCACCCAGTATGGCGATCTCCTGCGCATCGGCTTCTGCGCAGGCTGGGATTCGCCTGTTATGTTAGCATTGCGTCAAACATGTCTGCCATGGAGAGTGCCAGTATGGCTCACTGCAAGATGAGAAAAGTCCCATGTCAAGACGCCCTTCTTTTTCTGGGGCATTAATAGGGGCCTTCACATCCGCCTTTTTCCGTTGCAGCCGCCGTGTATTGTGTTTGTGTTTTTCCGGCGCGGAACGTAGAGATTTAAGCTGTGGTGAATATTCGTCGTTTTATGTTTGATATTGGTGTTATACTGGAGAAATTGTTTAGGAATATTGTTCTATAGACTATATAGACTGCGCGGAAGCAACCCTGCCCAGGTTTACTTGCGCTGTAGTGAACTGCAAGGCCGATGTTCACAAGAAAACGAAAAAACAAGTGTAGATAACAGTAAAGTTTCCATTAGTTGTATTACAGACGTGACAAGTATATAGACTGTGTAATTGCAATTGCCAGACATTAAAATAATCAAGGCGACAAATTGTGAGACATGTCTCTTCATCAGGCGGTAATGCTGGATTAGACTTAGCAATGGTATTGAAGTCAGCCACTGCAAACATCATTGCCACAACATGTTTGCAACCATCTTTTTATCTCTCTTCCACCAAACAACGACACCACATTAAAAAAACACTTAGTTAATATTGTACCAGCAAGTCTTCATAGGTATTTATACATATTAATGAGATGTGTGACATATCTGTATTCAACTTTCTTAAGTTAAATATTCTAATTATATAAATTAAGAATTAACTAACACCAAGCACACTCCGTGGTACCAGATGGGTACATTGTATGGTTGCTCGGACTGGGAATGCTCCCCCAACACATTTCCACCTCAGATAACACCTACAATGATTCAGGGATTTATATTCAACTGCGTGTATGTGTCTGTTGAGGAACAGCTGATATTGCCTTTCGCTTTCAAATGATGCCAACCTGCTAGGTCTCCATTTGCACTTGGTCATCATAAGAAAAGGCAGTAAGGCTCAATAAGCTCAGGTGCATTTGACATGTCGGCCTGCCTTGCAGAAAGTTTGTTGGGATCTGGGAAACTGACTTTCTGACCCTCTATGCTAATAGTTCTTCATTCATTGTAAATATTCTCTCCATCATCTTCCCCGACCTAGTACACAATATTTACTCTCAGTTTTCTTATAACTCTAGTAACGGTTTCCCCTATCTTTGAGGAAAGTTTTCAGCTGGGGTACTTTCCACTAAGAAGGGGATGGTGATGACATGGTGAAGCAACAGTCATGCAAGCTAACTTTGAAATTATATCGGGTGAATACTGATGTTCTTGCAGAATACTCTCCAGACAACTGGAGATGAATGTGGTTGACAACATTTTGGATCATTATTTTATGATAATCTCTGTTTGAGAACTGTTTGAGAACTGTATCAAGTGTGCTCATAGCGATGTGACAGCATTCAGATGAGCTTAAGCGAAGTTCAGAAACGCTTGTCACCTTCGGCGACTTTTTTGATGTCCTTAACAGCTATAGAAACTCGCAACAAGAATGAGCGCAACAATGCAGGAACTTAAAACAGCAACTGGTAAAGCGCGAACAAAGCATTGACAGCTTGACAGGCAGATAAACATGCCCCCAGTTCCGGTGAATATCGCTGTGCACGATGGTAGCCCTCCTAGTGGCCGCGTAGGAAACCCGAGAATGTAAAGGCCCCTATTTATCGAACATATTGTTGTAAATATAAAATATGTACACTGTATGATATTTGAAATGGATTTAAAAATTGAAGTCATAATTTTCAACTTCACAGGAAACAATTATGGTACAAGAGTTGATTAACACCAGACATTTTTAATTAAAATCGTCTGTTCATGTAATTCAATATGGATCCCTCAATATTCTTGCATATTCACTGTGATTGGACTGCTTAGTATTAATTCAGTATGCAAAGTTGCAGTAATAATGTGTAATAATAATTCAGTATGCAAAGTTGCAGTAATAATGTGTAATAATAATTCAGTATGCAAAGTTGCAGTAATAATGTGTAATAATAATTCAGTATGCAAAGTTGCAGTAATAATGTGTAATAATAATTCAGTATGCACAGTTGCAGTAAAATTTTAATAGTGTAGAAATTCACAATAAAATCAAAAAAATTATAAAAGCAAATCACATAAATTATGGCAAATACAATAAATATCACAGGTGGGTGTCAAACACGACTATTTACCCCATAATGTCATGACTAGCAACAATTGACACGTGATTCGTGAGCTGAAAAACACTTTTACAAAAATGGCATATCAATTAACTCAGAATCAACAATATAATCAACAATAGAAAACAACCAGTTTGGATTACATGTAAGTTAATGATTGTCATAATATTATGCAGACTGTTGACGTTTGTTGGCAGCTAACTCCAGCAGGCATCATCACACGCGTCACCTTGGTAACATGTTGCGTTGGTGATCGCAGCACCACACTGGGTGGCGTTTCAATGTGCGGGCGTGCTGGCGGATTTTCCAGATGCCAGTCATTTTTACCAGCTCCCTTCTCTCCATCATTTCTATAATATAAGAACTCTAGGTAGGAAAACTTAAACCATCATAGTTCAAACTATTGTTGGGATGAAACACAAGATGAACCATAATTAATAAACATGAAAAAATATTATAGCTGAGCTTGAAAGTGTAGCTGATAAGACCATTAACTCAATGTCTCACTGATCAGTATGCTCCAAGATTGTATTTTCAAGGATGTCCTCATTAGGACAAAGCTCATCAGGCCAAAGTCGTGTCTCTCCTCGGTAGAACGTGTTATTCTTAACGCACACTTTCACAGGAGCTTTAACTTGGATGGCCAGTTCGTGAGGCGCATGGATACGATTCTCTTCCACCTGAGAAGAGATTCACTTAATGATAAGATTCATGAAATAAATATCAACTTATTTTTACGAGCCTTTTTCATGATGAGGCACATATCTTGATCACTGTAGCTAAAATATAAAGACAAGTATGAATGTGACAAAGTGGATCAGAAGATGATACCTGGCACTTGGTGCATTGGTCACAGAGGAGAGCGTGACCTTTATTGGAGAAAATATCATTGCTGATCATGGATACTTCTCCTTGTACAAGTGCACCGTGGCTACTGTTGTCATAGATACCGTTTCCTTCTGCCCGCACCTGGTAAAAATTATTCTAGTTGCAAGTCAGGATGGAGAGGAATATTATTTTCAAACAAACAATGTAGATTAAGCCTGAATGATATATATGATTGCTCCCTGACTCACCTGGGCCTCTACGGCTATATGGAGCCCCACTCCTGTGTTAAATGTGATGCTGTTGCTGAGGATAGAGACGGGAAGGGACTGCTTGATAAACACACCCGTGCTGCAGTTGGAATGGATTGCATTGCCGTACATCACAATGGGCTCGCTACACTGGACAATAACTCCACATCCTGATCCACACAGCCAACCAAATTACCCATTACATATTCATGATTAAAGTTTGGATCATATTTTATGTCTAGGCTTATCCCTCACAGAACTGTACTTGAAACCTCATTGACGACTGAGATCTGCATAGAACTGAACATCATTCCCAATTAAGTACAGACATTTACACATCATACTTGCAATAACAATTACCATTGTTGTGATAGATGGTGTTATAACTGAGTTTGGGGTGAAGCTCCTGGCTGCTCTCCTCATTTGTCCGATCCTCGCTGCCTTGATCCTCAAGGTGAGTGAGGAAGGCTAGGGAGAGTTCACTTGTAGCACTGTCCGATTCATCACCATCAGTCGACATGTCTTCATGGTTTTGATGTGACTGAATGAAGGAGACACCTGTATCGTTGTTGTTGTAAATCTGGTTGAGTTGGATCAGGGGTTGACCCCCCATGACCCACACTCCACAGCCCATGTTACCTGCTCAGACAGTTCATCTCACAAAATTATACAACAACAACAGCAAACCATTACATATATTCTTCAATTTCCCTATCACAAATTGAGCAATCAAAAAATGTACATTGATTTTATATATGAGGCTCTCAAATGGACAAAATTACTTGCATCAGTGGTGCATGATATATGTCGTGTAAAATATGAGGGGTATCCAACATGAAGGATGATATACTGAATGGTGGGATATGAGCTCATTTCAAAATCTCCACAGTCATATCTCAATCTGATTAACATCTGCAAGGCTAGTGAATTTAAATATGGAATCCACAGTATCTATCCATATTTGACACCACCTTTGATTGTGTTGGCCTCTATGGTGCCCCGTCCCCGCTGACCAATGACGATGCCATCAGCCAGGCCGTTACAGATGTAGTTGTGGGTCACATGGGGATTGCTTCCTCGTCGTATATCAATACCACCCCAGCGATTGGCGCTGATCACATTTTCTGTCATAAACACGAAATACACACTGAGTATACTTGGCACTCTAGTACACAAATTTTAAATTTACAGTGGCACATATATGGTACCGGCCCTAGAACTCTGGTACCAGTTAAACAATGCTTTCAGAGAAAAAATACGCAAGATGATTTCACGCTGACACTTCACCATAGCTTGTAAATTGTAATATCTGTTGAAACGGTAAGCTTTTCTTGTCAGAACCCAGACTCACCAGCGATGTATCCTCTGCCCTCCTCATTGATAGCAATCCCAGCGGCTCCTCCATGTACAATTCTATTCCCACTGGAACCACATGAAATAACAACGATCATATCAGTGGCCATTACGATTAATACCACGATGATAATTAATAACATGTACCTGACATATACCTGACAGAAGGATTTGCTTTTGCTTTGTAGAGAATGTAGATGCCAGCTTCCTTGTTTTGGTAGATGTCATTGCTCTTGATGGTACTACTACTGCTGCCTAGCACCACAATCCCAGACCTCTTACAATGGTGGATTCTGTTACACTGTGTGCCACACACAAACCAAGCCTCTATTATATGCAGTTATATCCAATAAGGGATGTGTTTCCATTGAAAGAAAGTAATAAAAGGAATTAATTAAGCTTTCATTCTGTTTTAAACTATCAACATATAATAAATTTAACTTAAGAACAGTTTTAAGGTGAATTTGGTAGTCTAGATTACAAGAGTTTCCAAATGCATGATGCCATTACTTTTCAACCAACCTGGATAAGAGGGTCAGCGTTCTTTCTGATGTCAATGCCTGCTTCGTTTGTGCAGAATATATCATTGCCTGTACAGAATTAGACAGAAATAACAGAAATAGTCCGACCAATCATAGTAAGTCTGTTCATAGCAACAAATTGAATTCATTGAGCCATGTGATGTGATGAGGATTAAATATCACATGCATTACATACTGATTGTCAAATGCCGCTGAAACAGGAGTTAATATCATACCTGCAATAAGACCATGGGCAGCAAGCCGCATGAACACACCTGACGTACTGCAATGGTGTATGCTGTTCCCTAATATAGCCACCTGTTGATACAGCAGAGAAGCATTAATGCAATCAGATTTATCTGGGCAAAAAAAATTAACATGAAGGTTTAAAAGCATTTTTTTCACTACAAATGATAATTGAATTGTAGGTTTAATTATCAAGGCATATTTATCTTCCATTGATTTAGTTTCTGTACCTTCGAATTCTGTAGGCAACGAATTCCATACTGCACATCTCTGAACTCATTCTCTTCTACCTTGCCTTGACCTTGCAAGGATATCATGACCCCACCCTGACATGAGATAACCTTACACTTCCGTATGATACACCCGAGCGTTCCCTCTACCATCTCCTGAAGAGATACATCAGAATGGAGAGAACTGTAGAAATCAGTTTGAAGATTTCTCTCTATGGCACTTTGATCGTTACTGTTCCAGAGGCAGGAGAGAAAGGCATGGTTGTCACCGAGATGAAGGGAAGTGGAATCCGCAGTTGGAGAGGAACATCCTGAAGAGGCAGCAGAGGAGGAGGTGTCACTTTTTGCTGCAGCAGCTAATGCCTCAGTAGCTGGAATCAATCAATGTCTTACGAATGACACTATTGGTGGGGGCACTACACCACAATGTGGAATTTTCTCACATATATATAATAACCAAATTTACTTGTGCATACTTTACAAAATGAAGTCATCATAATCCAAGCCAACCCTAAGTTACCCTCGCATAAAGGTGTGAAAACACCCAGGGGTTCCTTATAGCATTGCTATACAAGATAAAGACTTTTGACACCTTGCATTTGTCCTTAAAATTTTTTTAGCTGGTGTATCAATCACATGTTATAGGCCTGGTGATTCTCTAAATAGCCATGTACGTTTGACATTTCTCTGATTCGTAGTCATCAGGATATTGCATCCCAGGAATGATTAGATTGCTACAGCAAAAAGGCATTAAGGAGCCAGCTAGGACCATTTTCAGCAATGTGATGACACAATTTGTAGCCCTGTTGGTCGCACTGTTTTTGCACCAAAATTCAAGAAGAATATCAGGGGTATGACCTTAACATGAGGATAGAAAATTTAGTGATAGAATGTAAACCTGATGATCATATATATCTATTGATACCACACATATGCGCACAGCCATCTTGAACTCCACTGCATAATCTCAAAAGTTCCCTGGCCAATCTGGTCTCATCTTCCATTAGATTTCATTTAGAAAAGTTTTCTAGCATTTTTCAGAGCAAATAATTGGGTGTAAATTGTTACAGAGTGGGACCTCTACACAAGTTAATACGGCATTGTTATAACAATTCATAACAATGTCACTTTGGTAAGGATAACAGTCACTCTAAGTACATACTTGTTATGCTTAGGATAATTAAAATAAGTTAAAGAGCAATATCTTAAAAAGAAAGAACAGATTAATTACTTTGAGCAATATTCCATTGTCTTGTTTTGTAATTCAGTCGACTGTCTGTAGATTTAGAGTCTAGGCTGTAGGAGTCAAAGGAAGTGGAGCTTGAGCTGATGGGTGAGTTGGCTATACTAGCGATGCCAATGCTATCCACGTCATCTGGCTTAGGTGGTTGAGACGCAAGATCAGCATACACAGATACAATATCATCCATTTCAGTCCTGAAAGAATAGTTACTCAAACTCCTTATGTCAGAGTTGCTTTGCAAAAAAGAGATAGTGCTTTTGCAACAGTCCCTCTCACTCCCTTCCTCCAATTCTTTACCAAAGTTGCGTATTCCCCACGTGTCACTCATTTGGTGCAAATGCTGATGTGCCCAATTTAGTTCCTCGGAAGGATATCCTTCAATACACATGGCTGGACCTTGGTAATCGGAAAAGAGGCAGTTCTCAATGATGCTGATGGAAACATGATGTAGACTCATCTGGGCTTTTTGGAATTTGCAGTAACGAAAACAACAGGTAGCAGGAGCCTGAATTACCACCTGACCGTCTTGCAGGACACAATTATCCACCTGTAGATGTCCTTGCTTCACCTGTTATGATCAACATACAGCAAAAATTACAGGTTGAAATCAGTAAGTCAACCAAAATAAACCAAAACAGCCACATGATGGATGAACTGAGTGTGGCTGAGTACAAATGAGGCAGTCAACGCAGCAGGCCAAGTGACTCCAATTGACTACCAAATGGGATCAATCATTTTGTAAAAGCTATTCTAAAAGGCTATGGCTGACTCTTGTACAGAACAGCCCCAAAAGAAATAATCACAATATTTATAATGCTACTAATTGATTAAAACATGAATTGCAGACATAATAAGAATTCACATTGGTACCAGCAATTGGCAAAGAGGAATTTACAATGCCCAAACCAGTAACCATTCCTCCAATCCTTTACATACAACCATTTGATTGGCACCATAACAACACACATTTATAATAGAGTTTACGATTTCGAGAGTGAGTGAAAGATTTTCTGTCAATAGATGTACGAGTAATATAGGAACACAATAATAGCAGAACTCTGACTAGTAACTAACTTTTATCACATGGCTAGTGAACCAGGGTGCTTTCAGGACCAGATTGCATAACCTGCCTGTGATGGCATTCTGTTCAATGCTCATAACAAGTGTCACAGTTCCCAGAGTTCCACGACCAACAAGCTCAAAGGGGATCTTTGATGACATTTCAAACTGCTCATCGTACAAACCTACAGACACAATTGGAAAGCCATAAATTACCTTGCAGCAAATCATGGAGTATATAGTACATGTAGCAAATTTCTGTTCTATCAAGTTTTAGTTACTTATTTGAGACCTTGATGTCAACATGCAAGTATTTGCAATCATGGAAGACAACCACTAACTAAATGCTTGTACTACACACAGACAAATAATTATCAGACTTGCTTGGCATTAAATATTTTTATAGGTAAGTTACTCTAATCTAGAATATTATTAGATATTCAAATGCAATTAAACAGGTATAGCTATTTGTGTTATGCTTTGGCTTTACTTTGATAGCGATCACCCCCACCAAACAAACATGACCCTTCCTCTTCGTTCACAGCACATTTTGCTTACCTGGTGCAATCAGAATACGATCATAATCTCTCGCCACACTCAGTGCACTTTTCAAAGTCTCGTGTTCAGCAAGAGGGCCCACACAAATGGTTTTCCTCTCCTGTTTCCGCTTCATTAGATGCATACATGAAGCAGAGTCGGGCAGATACATTGTTCCAGCCCAAGCCCTTGTGGCCATCTTGTGCTCCCTATAAAGATGGCGCCATGGACGATGTACCACTTCATCCTCTTCCCTTGGCCACAGGGGATGCCTCCATTCTGAACTTTTCAGGAATTGCTTCTTCCAGACAGTCTTATCCAGGCTGCATACCAACTGCCGCCACTCTCTGCATACTTGAGCACATCTGCAAATTTCTTTTAGCTCCAGGTAACAGAAGACAACACGCCATACTTCAAGTGGCAAGCAGGAGGAGCCATCCGTCGAGTTAGCAGTGCTAGGTTTTAGTTTCTCATGACGTCCAGTCAGTGACTGAGATGGCAGATGTGAAGGATTCATTTGTATGCGTCACATAGTTGAAGCTCGCAATACCTTCACATCTGAGATAAAACCAGAGAAGAGGTATATAACACAGACAATAATATTGGTGTTTAGCCCTGGAAACTTAAATTGATTTCCTGCAATGAATGAAGCATATACAAAAAAAATTCACAACACTGATTAGATTCATCAGTTGATGTCCCGTAAAGTAGTTCTCTACGGGTGTGTCAATCGTCGTCCTGTGCGGCCACCGAGTGCTGGCTCGGGACTCCAGTCAAGCCTGTATATTTCCATATCATGCCATGGCATATGTAGACGAAAGAATTGTACAAACAGAGGTGGCGCACTGCCGTCGTGAAAAAGACCATATTATACATAATCGCAATCAAAACGATCAGGATGGGTTGAAAACTAGATTAAATAAAGTAGCATTGTCATACATAATAAATTACCTGTTAAACCAATGGCTGCTGTGGCAATTCGGGCCACTTTAAGCTGAAGAGCGAGCTGATCCAAACGGGCGTTAAGTAAACAATAACATTTAACGAACAAGTTATAGACGAGCTCGCCTTTAACAATATTGTGGCGCAATTCAAGAGCTTGCTCGTTACAGTTTGACGTCAGTTCGCTGAGGAAAGGCTTCGCCTAATTAATGACTGTTTCACACCTTTTTGTGGCATTCTAATCAAGTCAACGCACTGTTGGTGATGCCCAGTGTGACAGTTTTCTCCCTTTTTGCGGGCAAAACAATAGGACGGATGGGATTATGACGATATCACTGCGTAACCCAGAACCATTAATAGAGCAGAATTATGTAAAGTACTGTGCACAAACAATTATGATGTGTTCATGTACCTTCCGTAATTATATTATATTTCAATTCACCAAATGACCACAGCAAATCATAAACAATTCTGATTATGATTCTAATCTAATAAATGCATGAGATCAAACAATGTATATCTGTTGGAAAAATAGTTGAACTGGAGGAAATATTAATAGATTAATAATTTCTAGCCTTAGCTCTGTCATGAAACAATTGGCAATTGGAACAACATGAATTTTAATGCTTTTCATAATCTTTCCAGTCCTCGTATAAATCAAGAAAGAAGAAGAAGTTAACTATACGTACCCCGTTTGCTGTGTCTTGTGATCCATTTAGGCTCATCCAGTTAAGCAACTGTTAATGTCAAGTTTCCTACAATAATTAACTCATCTTAGCTATTTCAACATTGAAAATCATCATAATGATCGAAGTAAGTCTTTAAGCCTGAAGCCAAAATAGAAAAGCCTGTTCACAAAAATAAGACTTCTAGCGTATATCGGGCGATAATATAATGCTTAAGGCATCTGTTTGCCGTTCTTTATTTATATGACATTACATTACTGATTATACCTAAAATAAGCTATAAAATTATTTAACACTTTTTTGTTTTGATTAGGATCTCAAGCGATATATGTACCAACTCATGCGAAGGTAGGTCTTGTATACGATTGTGAATTGATTGAACTGTAAACAATGCAACTTATTCGTAAACAAATATTAGTTTCTCTTTTTAATAACTGGGGGAAATACATTCAAACACAGGCACTGCTTTTGGTGTTTTAGTCTATTTATGGTGTGTTTATTTATCCCTGTGGATCCAGGGTTGATGGTCTTAATGCAATAGTAATCACAGACAGAGATGGTGTCCCTGTTCTAAAAGGTAACTTATATTAATTTTGTTTTGTAAGATATAAACAAAACACTAAGTATGGCGAGTTTCTCTTAAGATAAGTGTTACAAAAAAATGTAATGTTTATCAAAGCATTGCGATGTGATTTCTAGTTGCCAACGATAAAGCACCTGAGCAGACACTGAGACCGAAATTCCTATCAAAAGCTAGCATGGCTGTAGACAGAGCCAGTAAATTGGGACTGAATGGCAACAGGTCCATCATTGCAACATACAGTAATTACCAGGTAAGATGTTCACTTTATTGCAAATACTGTATATCTTTATTTTTGGATCACAGGTAATGAGGTGGGTAATTGAATGTACATTTGATTCTGTTACTATGCTTATAGTTATATATGGAGAAGGTGTCATTTTGTTTGCAGATTGTGTCACTGAACAAGCATCCATGGATTGTTTCCATGATTGCTAGTCCTTCATCAAATACAGGTTAGCCTTATTTCTGAATTCAGGCAAAATCAAAAGTCATTTTGGGCTAAATGAAATATACTGACTACCTATAATCTATTTGAGTTATGTTGTGACTTTCTTTCTGCCTCTTGGTTACAGGACTCATATTAAGTCTTGAGAATGATCTTCAGGAGATTTTACAAGACCTGCGGGCCGCTGTGGAGATATCATAAAGCAAACTCACCATCCTGTTGTTCATTGAATATATGTATACTTCTGTGCATGAAATATTTCATCACCTATGGTGAGCCTATTGCCATCATTCATCAGGTGTGTCTGTGAAAGAGTTGTGTGTATGTGTTGTAGGGCCATATTGTATCATCAGCTTGTTTGAGATAACTGAAAATACATTTGTAATGTGAATTAAAACTGTAATCAGTTGTGCACAATGGCTATCTATTGTCATTTAAAAAATCAATATGTTTGTATTAGGAGGAAGGGGCATTGAGATCAAAGGCTGGTTGCCAGGTTGAGAAGTGGGAATTGAAAAGAGGACTGGTTGGGCTACGATGGATCAAATGAAAGTAGATGTGGCTATTTGCAGATGCTCAAAAACTGTTTAAGTTACCATTTCTGCTTTATTATTCAGCTGCACAAGCAATTTATCTCAAGTTTACTGCAATCAATCCAGGTTGGTGGTTGTTGAACATAATTGGAAATGGCTGTTTTGCAGCTGATAACTCTGGGGAAAATTTAGAGGATGTATTTTTTGGTGTTGTATTCTGCTAGACACACCCCACTCTACAGCCTGGTGGAACCAGCAATATGAGGAGCTGTGGACTTAGCAGTCCCACCCCCCCCTACCCACTCCAATTGTTGATAGGAGTCGCACAAAAACTTCATGAAATACACGCCCATCATCAATATATTAGGGGCTCGGTGTCTGATTGGTCGAGGCCTCCAAACTGATCAGAGAATTCCACAAGGTTTTAATATAGGCTAAGACAAAGCATCACGCCACCAACAGGTGGCGTGTTTACATATCTTTTCTGGCATAAACGCGTAAACGTAGGAATGAATCCTTTGGTGATAAGCCTTCATGAGAATAGGAGAGACCAGGTGCATTTATTGCTGCCATACACAGATATAGGCAACCTCATGCTGTCCTGGCAAATTGATATATGAAAGGTTACAGAGACCTCATTACCTTACAGAACACATGCTCAATCTATTTAATAATTCTTGAGCTAAATGAAATACCATCATGTCTGTTATGCGTTTGGCAAAGCAATCAGCGTTAGCCCAACAGACCAACAGTCGATCGGGTACTCGCTTGTTCAAGAGGGACCGCAAGCTCCACATAGTTCAAAAGAGCTAATCAGCGTGGGTAGGTTACGTTATGACTATCAACATTTAACTCACAACAAACGTTATGCTTCTGGCTGGAAAGTTCTCGACACGGCAGAATGTTACTTGTTTATGTCATCAGATTTTGAAAAGTGCGGGTATATATATACTAACTCTACTGAACCGAGCTGCATTCATATGGTTGTCGTTTGGCTAATACATACGGCTTCTCCATTTTACAATGTAAGTACAATCGATACTGCTTATCGATATTACCAAATATTGGTTACAACACCATCCCCGCATCGGTCGGCTAACGAGCCCGGTCGTACGTCCATATGCATATACGTTACGACGTCCTGCACTGCAGGCCCGGGGGGGGGGGGGGGGGGGGGGGGGGGGGGGGGGGGGGGGGTTCTCTCCTTGGAAAAGGGTAGGGGTGAGCCGCCATGGGAAACAAAAACCGGACCATATCTTTAACCAAATTATCTGGTATCGTTTATTGTTTATTTTTACAAAGTGAGAAAAATGTTTTGGCTTGTGTAACCAAATCCTCTGAAAAAGTGAGTGTTTTGTATATACGACCATTCATATGCAAATGTTTATAAGGGTCACCAATACATATACCAAAACTCTCAATATTGAGCATCATATTGGATACCCATCACAAAACAAATATCCATTGCTATAAATTCATTATTGTCAAAAAATATACGTACCTATTGGTATACCAGGTCATATCCCAAAAAACCTACCCATTGCTATACCTGTCTTCAAGAAATAACAACCCATTTGTATACAAAAAGCCAAAAAAACGACCCTAATTGGCGGCACATCCCCACTAACCTCCACATAGTACATTCAATTGGCAGTGCATTCAATTCAGAATTCTGTAGTACCCTTTGGAAAGGTACCTTGCCCCGATAGCAACTACATCAGCAGCATTGACGATCAAGATAAGTAAAAAGTACAAGCTGTAAGAGGTGCAGTTTCTTTGCCCATAATACCATCTCAGCTTGTTCCATCATGGCTACACTTATTTGTTCTGTCACCTCTCAGTTCTCGGGCTATACTGACCTCGAAAACCCGTACCCGTCGTAAAAGGTCAAAATGGCAAAAAGCATACCCCGTCGTACAAGGTATTATGCGAATGTATAACCTGTCGTACAAGTTGAAAATGGCAAAAAAGCTTACCCCGTTGTACAAGGTATTATGCATTTGCATTGTCAACGATCGAGAGGAAATATGTATATTCAACCCATTATACAGGTGGGAAGAGGAAAACATACCCTGTCGTACAATACAAAGCCCCAAAAAAACCTGTCGTACAGATTGAAGCTGAAAAACATAACCCGTCGTACAAGTATGAGGCCCAATAAAACACGTCGTACAAGTCAAGAGGCCGAAAAAACATACCCCGTCGCGCGGCACATATATACTACCTCTTTACACTTAAGTGCCCCCCCCCGGACTTATACCTGCTATGTTTTGTAGAATGCAGTACATTACTTATTTAGGATGGAGTGTTTTAAATGTCTCCCTAGCTGGTCATAATCCACAAACAGAGTAACTTGGTTTTCCTAAATCTCTCCGAAAATATGCTTTGAGTAGAAAGTTGATAACACAAAGATTATCAAACAAACACCGTTCTTGCCATCAGGATGTTAGAGGATTACCTGAGTTTGTAATGCGGTACCAGATCTAACCATCATTGATTTGCAGACAAAACAGCCTATTATAGGTCTATTTGGAGTCATACTATTAAGCTTTACATGTTCTTATGCTCTTCTGCATCAAGTGAACATGGCTGTGATTGTCATGAGAAAATCGCTTTCTTTCAGGAAATGACAACTCTCACTTAGCACAAAATGTACAGAGAATACAAAATGTCATCCAAGATAGATCTTACTTCCAGCCTGAAAGAGGTACTTAATCAACCTATCATCAAAAATATTTTTCATCCACTGAAATGATCACCTTCATATCCCAGAAGGGCTTACCTGTGATTTGAATATCACCTTGTATGTGATGCTACAGATGCTGGAGAAGGAGCTTGAGATGGATGACCTGGACATGATATTGACCAGGGAGGACATTACCGAGCTGCTGCTTGACAACGCTGATATCAGTGATCCTCTTGTCAGACATTCATCATTTGGTTACCCATCCAGACCGCTGTACAGGGATCTGGGATTAAGGCTTCAACGTTGGATGGAAACCAAGTAAACCACCAAAGTTGTTTCACTGATTCTCAAATGAGCTTTTATTATTGTGCTATTATTGTGGTTAATTGTAATGCATCTTTGTTTTCATTGTTAGCTGGAATGCAATTACAAAATGAAACATCATCTTTTACCTTACAATGTCTGTTTCCCAATCTGACTATGTTGCATTAAGTCAGTCTAACATCAAAGATTCCCTACCTTACTCATGAGAAATACACACATCTTCAAAAATCACCCAACCTCAGGATCTATAGCACCATCCAGATGACCTCGCCCCATATCAAAACATCATGTCTCACACACCAGTTGTTTTTGTTTCCATTTAGAAACTGCCCTGTGTATGATCTTCCTTCCTACGACCTCCTTGATGAGCAGTCATACATTGAAAGCAGGTAAGCTCATGGGATGGCATCTGTTGAGATGAGGGAGACTCGCACAGAACCAATTTCATATCTTTCTTATTCATGAATTCAATTCATTCATACATTGATGGTTTTCACCAGGAAGTGGTTACTGGATGAAATAACACCTAACTTGGCATCCTTACCATCTCTATGGGAAATTTGGTCCCCAGATGAACGTCTTTACAGAGTGCGGGATGTGATAAAGGTGACTATAGTATCAAATGGGAACTGCTTGGATGTTCACATTACCCTGTTGTCTGTTAAATGTAATGAATCTGTTGACTTGTTTTGTGTTCAGAAGCTGGGCAAACGGGGAGTGTTAGACATGTTAGGGATGAGGAAGACAGTAGGCACACAGGACCAATGGCCCCCAGCACGTCAAGTAATCCAAGCCACGTTCAACCTGAAGACAAGTGAGCCTGGTATCATTGGAATGCATGCATGTACACTGGTATTTAATTATATTAGCCCCTTATGTTGATATATATATATATATATATATATATATATATATATATATATATATATATATATATATATATATATATATATATATATATATATATATATATTATATATACATATAAGTATATATTTATGTATGTATATATATGTATATGTTTATAGATGGATGGATAGATAGATGGATGGATGGATATTTGTGCAATGTGACAATGTACATTTCATGTGGGTGTTTCAGAGAAGAATCGGGCTCGTTGTTAACTGTAGGGGCACGTGCACTCGCCAAACACTGTCACCGTGACGGCTCTTCAAGTTGGTGGGGAGTCTGTACCGGCAGTAAGCAATTTACCCCGCCTAGCTCCATTTAACTGCCAGGGTTGTTGTGCGTGTATCAGGGAAGTAAGACCCTCAGTTGATGCATGGTTTGTGATTTGTTTTTGTTTGTGGTGCTAGCGGAGAATGAGAAAAATTCTCATGCAGTGAGCTTATTGAATGACATATTGGATACAGCAACATGGCTCAACATTCATGAGATCGTGGTGAGCATCAGTTACAAACAATTGTGCATTATCTGTATTGGTCATCAGTAACATTTTGTTTTGTATTGAAGTCCTTTTGATGCATGTATTAAATCGTTTTCCTTCTGTTTAATGTCCCATTACTCTCCCCCAGCACAACAATGTGATCATTGAAGTGAGACAAGATCAAGGTGAGTTTGACTGATGACAAATGTGTTCAACTCTGTGCTATACCTCACATTGTACAGACTTGATACTGATTGCTAAACAATCCACTTCATCATTTGACATATACACAGGTGCATTGGGATGAATTGTGTCACAAACCAGCTCTTAATTTTACATCTTTTTTAGTTGTTCATTTGTTGGCCTGCTGTTTGTTATCTGTAGGATATGGAGCTCGTTGGACACTGGATGGACAGCAGTTCCGTGGCTTCCTCGAGCCACAGATGGTGAATGGACATGATGTAGGCTGGCGGCACTGACTAAGACCTTGTCATCCCAACATATGCTGAATGAAAGACACTGTTCCCTGATACCGGCTCTGAATTACATACTGGGTCAATATTTGCTCTATGAATTAATTGATGGCTGGAAGCAACGCATCATCAAGCAGCTGCCAAGATGGGTATGATTACAACTTATTATTGAACCTCAGGATTTCAACTATTAGGATGATTACAGTATATTTGGGATATATTGATAGATACTTGATTATAATGATAATCATATGCTTTTATATTGATCATTATCTTGGTTCTGCTGATCATCCAATGATCCTGGTTGCTGAGGATAGTAAGAGCTATGATGCCAATTGGTTGGTGTGATTGGTCTTATTTTTTCTAAGGCAATGTCAATATAAGGCATGAATAGTAATAATTTATATGTGTAAGTAATGTATTTATCGTGCTACACATTGTAACTTTTTATGTATATTCATATGGACAATACTCATATATAGAGAAAATAAACTTTAACACATCTACCTTGAAAATGATTTCTCAAATGCAAGTAGTCATGACCTAATCATGGCCTTCAGACCTGTACAGTTCCCTGCATAAACAGTACATCGTGTGGAGTTTCCTGAGTTGACTGAGGCCCAGTCTCTTTGAGCTGAGGATATAACCTGCTATAAAACTAAGCGGATCTCATTAACAGATTGTTTCAGTTATGAAAGAAGTCCACTTGGTCTGTTGTAGTTATTTTTCCTAAGGCCTTCTCTGTGGATGAATAGCTCCCTGTTTGTGATACTGATCAGAACATTGCTATGTAACATTTAGTAAAGGGATGGCGGTTGAGCTAAGCATTGGTTTGATGTGACGTGACTCTGCTGTCCGAGTCTATATCCTATTAAAGGTCACATACAACGATTTTCATCATTTCTTTATTATGTGTTTCAAAATGGAGATGTGCTGGAGGTTATGGGAGTCGTTATGATTTATTCGCATTATGATCTCATCAATCAATATCTTTCTAAACATATACCAGATCATAATGGTAGAGTGTCATAACGAATTAGCATACCCCAAGACTTTGTCATATTCATTTCCATGTGTGTGTTCGTACGTGGATCCTGATCAGTGAATGGGCCGAGGCAGCACTAGCATGCAATGGTTGCAGCTAGATACCTGGTTGAAGGCGAGTTTTAAGCCGAAATAATCTATGATACCGTATTCGTGCATCGACAATGATAGAAGGAAAAGGTCAACAGGTTTAATTCAACTTTCTCGTTGGTTGATGAGGACTCAACGATATATGTAAGCCTATTGAGGCAATAATCCTCGAATCAAGAGAGAAAGAGAGTTGGCAGGAACAATTGCGCATCTTTGTTATGCTGCAAGTTGCTAACTCGAGATTATACATTATACGCTTCAAGCCGTGGATAACTGCTGGTTAGGCAATCATAACTAGTATTTCAATATTTCAAAAAATTACAGTCTCTTATGCTTAGGTAAACGACAATAACATTTATACCGACTGCGTTTATTGCACCAACTCTGACGGGATTATAGGCAGCTTGGTCAAGAACTCAAATCACATACTCGACATGAGAAGACTAATCGAAAATCAGCCCAGAAGACTTGTCGTTCACTCTCATATTTTTATTTTTTTATGGTACACACAGTTCTTGCACTCGTCATTATTTGTCACCAAACAAACACACAACCAATTATTGAAGCATATTTATGAGCACTGCTATCAGTAATTATTGAGCAACACGATAGAAAGTAATGGTATTTAATGTATATCCCACACTTAAAATGCTGCATTACCGATTTGTTTATGTAACTATTTCATGGAAGGTACTGATTGTGTGGGACAGTCAAACATCAATATTGCCATAAATCATCGCCAATTACAATTCCCAATAAGCGTTCGTTACAAAAGCATATCATTTATCGTGAAGATAAAGCTATTTCGGAACAAACTTTTTATTTTTGCGTAAATTCATTAATTCGTTTCATAGATGGTCAACTCTTCGCTATAATTGATCTAACAGTCGATCTCGACTTTGGACAGGATACAACTATCCCCTTTTGCGATACCTCAAGCCTCTGATTCTCCACTTGGCGCTTCTTTATCCTGGACAAGAAACCAAACATTGTTCTAACTAGACAAATGAATAACTCACACTCACAGCAGCATATAAGTCGATAGAGATGTGATCCAATAAAAACAGGACTTGAACTTTTACCAAAGTTGAAACGGCAAACTGAAGCGAGAATATGGAGAAGCAAAAAGGTGAACCTGCTCGTGCTCACATTGAAACGTCAGACGGACGCGCCCGGAAGTGAGCTAACAAAGTCGTCCGGGTCAGAGACAGAGACAGATGTTCGAAAAGTTGTTCCGTTAGGTTGAGTAACAAGAAGCTGAGGTTATAAAAGAGCAATACATAAATTGAAGTTATTTTGTGTTAGATAGGTCCGAGGAAATACTAGTAATCTAATGTCGTATTCAAGGTAATTCTAGCCATGCAATATGAGTAACTATGGGTGCATCACTTTACATGCAAAGCGGAAAATATTGGCACCATTCATTCGATAAGTATAAGATAACATACATTAGAACTAATATACCGAGCATCTTCACTTTGCGGATACAATAACAAATTCCAACTGAAGTTCTCATTATCACAGCCAACGTCAAGAGCAGTCATTTTCATCAATTGATTGAACACTATCAGTGCTTTTTTAACCGGTGACAACCGGCCCATGAGTAAACAGAATTACTTTTAGGTGTAGACTATGAACCTTTAGGGAGAATATGACGGAAATTGCGACAAATACAAGGACCGTTAGTCGTAGGTGAATGCTATTTTGTGGTAGAATCTCTATAGACACAGAAATAGTCTATTTAAACAGATACTACATTACAGTCGTAACTATCCACTGGCACCCGGGGCAAGGAAGAGAAACCTGTTTGAAAGCCTGGCCTAATTTTAAAGGGAAATAGCGTTTCTGTAAAAGTTGACCTGACAACCTCATTGATGACTAGGATACTCGGGTGGTTGAATCGTTGTCCCAGTACAAGTATTAAACGTGTAAATGTTAGGCATAATAATGTTAAGTTCAATCTTAACCGTAACCTCAAAACAACATATTAACATACTGTGAGGTTCGAACAGTAGTAACACTTTGTGAGAGGGCTGTACGACAATCTTTAATCCGAACACAATAGGAGTGTAAGATTTGATGGTGCAATGGACACAGATATTAATATAAAAAAGGCAAACATAGAATGGTGAAATATTTACACCAATCAAAATAACAACACAGAATCAGCACAAAAGCTTGCATTAATGCCAAAGCCAACGACACACGCAACAGTTCGTACAGGACATCACAACAAAGAGTTACATAAGAGGAGACTAGAAAGGCGTGGCGACTGCGATGGACCACGCTGGGGTGGCAGTGGTAATCGATTGACGTGTTTCTTGCCAGGAAATACGAATGTCAGCTTTCCATTGGCGCACAATTACATGGGAAGAGACACAGGTTAGGTTAAGCTCTATTTGTTGCATTAGGTGTTTTCTATAATATATGTGGTGCAATGCGTCACACGTGTACGGAATGACAGGTAAGTCTGATCAATTCAAAGTCATATTAAATGTTTCATGATACTTAGCAATACATGATACATGATGATAGCTATAGTTTCATTCCGAACCATAGTGGATTCATGCAAGTAAGCAGTGATATTAATAGCAACTGGCGCTCGGATCTTTACCTTCGCCTCATTAGCAATTATGTTGAAATATTCATATCCAATAGCGCTCGGTAGACTGATATTGAGATCCGAGCATCCATTCATATGACAATGTTAGATCGCAACACAGGTGTACCGCCCAAAACACGCCCAAAACAAGAAAGCACGCGGACTTGTTGTTTGTCAGTGAAGTTGAAGGAGCTGGCGTGGCTTACGCCTGAAATACTAAGTGTTGTGTAAATACTGACCATTAGACTCGGTCTCGTCCGCACGCCATGACACAGTGTCCTGGGCATTGTATTTAGTGGCAGACAGGGGCAGTTCATCGACATGGACTTCATTAGACGTCTGATGATAGCAACAAATCAGACTTAGGAATTATCTACGAAATACCCCACGTGAGCTTGATGAATTCGATAGAAGACACCGTCGTACCTAGCGCCATTTTACAGCCCGAGTTTGTGGAAATATTTCTCTTTAAAAAAGTCAATGATGCAAACAATTTCGATGAGAAACATCTGTTGTGGATAAAGGTGCAAATTGTCCATTGATTCACTCCTGTTCATTTTATGATATAAAGCTTCACTTCATCAACGACATATATTTTGCAATGTAAGGAATAGCAGAGTTGTTAAATCGAACAACCGTGCTGTTAAATAGGTGTTTTCATTTAAAGTTGACAGTTATTCACACGCAACACCAACTGTTACTAAAGCCAATAAAATGTAGGCATTTCTCTCGGCAAAATACGCTCACTACTAACGCTGGCAATTAGCTTCAAAGGCACACAGAAATGTACAAAGCCACTTTGAAGATATTTATTCCTCTCCAACTGACTCGCAGCCTCCCTCTACCCGCCCCACTTCTTAATATGTGCACGCTACTCCTCTTTGACGTTCCTCCGCACACTGGATATTTTCTGCCTCTGAGAAGACGAGTGTGTTTAATTGTACAAAAATGATCAAATCCAGTACACGATACCTTATTGGCAGTGAGAGTTTCTGAGTCATCTTTCTTATTGTTGTATGTCTTGGAGCACCAGTAAATCGAAATTGCCAGTCCCAGCGCAATGGACACAATGGAGAAGCTGAAGATACATAAAGACACGATCTGCATGGTTTCCCCACTGAAACATAGCAAACAACATTTTGGAACAGCATTATCAAATCCACATTTATCGATTCGCATCGCGGAATGATTTATAATGACAACAATACACAATCCGACATTAATCCATACTCCTAGCAACTGAGTAATGAGGACAATAATATACCTAGCAACAAGATGACAAAAATGCACCCGGCGACAAGATGACAACCATATACCTAGCAACATGGAGACACCCATATACCTAGCAACATGGAGACAACCATATACCTAGCAACATGCCGACAACAATATACCTAGCAACATGGAGACAACCATATACCTAGCAACATGGCGACAACAATATACCTAGCAACATGGCGACAACAATATACCTAGCAACATGGCGACAACCATATACCTAGCAACATGGCGACAACCATATACCTAGCAACATGGCGACAACCATATACCAAGCAAACATGATGACATTTACATACCTAGCAACATGGTGACATTAATATAGCTAGCAACATGACATTAATATACCTAGCAATATGGAGACAACCATATACCTAGCAAGATGATGACAACCATATACCTAGCAAGATGATGATATTCATAAACGTAACAACACGATGGCAAACATATACCTAGCAAAATGATGACATTGGTACTGCTACATACTAAATGACAACCATACACCAAGTAACAAGATGACAGCCATATAACTAGCAGCACTATGACAACCGTACACTTAACAGCAAGGTGATAACCATTGACCTAGCTGCACTATGCAATCATACACCTGACAACAAGGTGACAACCATACACCCAGCAACATGACAACCATGCACCTAATAAAAAGGTGACAACCATACACCTAGCAGCATGATGAATTCATAACCTACCAACAACTATACACATGGCAGCATGATCAAATTCATACACCAAACATTTAGCAACAAGGTGACAACCATAGTTCTAGCAACAAGGTGACAACCATGAACCTAATAAAAAGGTGACAACCATACACCTAGCAGCATGATGAATTCATAACCTACCAACAACTATACACATGGCAGCATGATCAAATTCATACACCAAACATTTAGCAACAAGGTGACAACCATAGTTCTAGCAACAAGGTGACAACCATGAACCTAATAAAAAGGTGACAACCATACACCTAGCAGCATGATGAATTTATAACCTAACAATAAGATGACAACTATACACATGGCAGAATGATCAAATTCACACACCATACACTTAGCAACAAGATGACAAGCATACACTTAGCAACAAGATGACAACCATACACTTAGCAACAAGGTGACAACCATACACCTAGCAACAAGGTGACAACCATTTACATAGCAGGATGGTGAAATTCATAACCTAACATCAAGGTGACAACCATACACCTAGCAATAAGGTGACAACTATAATCTACCAACAAGGTGAAACCATACATTTAGCAACATGATGATAATACAGATATCGTTGTTTTCTTAAAATTGTTTCTATTGGCAAGATTTTCACATGTGCACCATCTCCATTATTTGCGTAGTAATAGATTTTCTCGTGCGTCAACGGTTATTCTGTGATCATAGTATGTAGCTGACACGGTAACAGCGCGTTGATTCAACATGAAGCGCAATGTGTCTATAACCAGCTAACTATATACATGTCACAGTAAATGGATCTATCAAGAGAAGCTGATATGATTTCACTTCATTCCTAACAACCGGATGAAAGCTCGGAGGTGATGGTTGATGATGCTGGTGCTACAGTGCCCACATTGCGCCAGTATAATTAACTTCATGTATTGCGTGTTGCCTGGACTTTCAACGGGCACGAGTTAATCTGTGTAGCAGTGCATTCATGTGCACCCGGCAATTGGTCAATAATTCCTCAAATGAAAGTAATCGTGGCGCATCAAGGCTCAAAATTAAAATAAGTCTTACAAATCTCTTACAAACGTTTACTCTAGATTAACGATAGATTCATCTTCGCACCCAATACTACGTCTGATGGGATATATAAGGGGATTATTGTACAACCGTTGAAATTGTACAACCGTTGTATTGACAGATAAAACATAACGAATTTTATCATGATCCTCGTGACTTTAAAATAGATCGATATATGGTGTTCATAGCTTATTCACCATTGAACAGATCACCATAACAACCACATCCTTATCAATGTTATGCCCTAGTATATTGAATGCGGCGTTCAACTTGTCATCTTTTTGCAATAACAGAGAAAATATTTCTAAGGTCACTGGTAGTGCGTCAATGAAATTCCATGTTGGTACGGCTAACATTTCGAGGGCCTAGATGTGATGATTCCCTGCTGCTGCAACTGCTACAACTGTTTCTGGTTACCATGGAAGTGAACATCAGTCTGTTTCTCGGCTGTCTGACTATCAATCTTTCCCTATTGCTGTTGGCTCACTAAACTACGATCTCTCATGCGTATTTAAGAATAAGACAGAGGCGGGGTGTAAAACACGCGCTCTAGGAACTGGCCGCGGTTTCGTTTACTCTGCTCTCTCACTCTCTTTCATGGATCTACTTTGGCTCAAATGAGGTTCATTCATTCGTCCATCAAAGACGATCAATATGATTACTGTAGTGAAGTCTGATGCGGTAGAGGAGCTCGAGGTGCATATCATATACATCGTTCTTTGTTGTGCGTCGATAAAGACACAAGCTAATATACTTAACCAACTATATCCCTGATATAGCTTTTTATCGAATGTGATAGGCGAAAGTAACGAACATAAACACCCACGTGAGTTGGGTCTCAAAGATGCCATTGGGGTAAACATGCAGTAATGAGAAGCATTGAGTTTGTCAATAGCGGGAACCTCATTAGTTGGCAGACTGATGAGAAATGAGGCTACGTTCGGGACGAGACCAGCTGGTGTGTACCACTGAGGCTAATGTGATGCTAAACGCTAGATTCATTTTTTCTCAAGCATTCACATCCACTTGCTAATTGATTATTACAATATCAGGTGCGCACGGGAGGGATGGTGGGGGCGGGGGTGTTGGGGGTGGGGAAGTGTGCACTTGTAATGGGAGGTGGACCGGGATGAGTTAAACCAAATAGAATATCTAATCACGCAGGAAAGGGGATTTTAAGAGCCGCGGAGTTTTGTAAAACGGATCATTCCTGAGTGCGGGGTTTTTAATTAATAGAAGGTTGCAAATGTCTCCGTGTTTCGTTGTTATTGATAAGAGGCTCAACCAGTAGCTTATAACTATAAGTATCATATTACGCTATAAGGTCAGGTTGTGAGGTATATACCAGTGCGAGAGATCGACAGAAACCAGAGCTTGTCAACACATTAAGCCAACGATGGAACTTTCCGGCGCTACCCCAGCCCCCACAATACCACCCTGATGGATATCCTGGAAGTATGATAAGGGCCCATTTGAGCGAAAGTGAATTTTCAGTGTTGTCTCTTTAGATTGCATTTGTGACAAAGTTCTGTCACAAGCGAGGCACACGTCGCGTTAAGCAATTTGACCTTCGTCAGCTATACGAATGCCAGCAATAATTCCAAACTGACATCAA
The DNA here is from genome assembly GCA_034190875.2 of Urechis unicinctus. Lineage (NCBI taxonomy): Eukaryota > Metazoa > Annelida > Polychaeta > Xenopneusta > Urechidae > Urechis > Urechis unicinctus. The sequence continues at coordinate 42,940,460 of CM067344.1, read as the reverse complement.
TAATCCCATACATAAAGACCCCATTGACAGATATATATGATCCATAAAACCTAACCTTTTCCTACAAAAATGACTCACGCTTTCAGTTATATGAGAAAGCGAGCGATCCATGTCAATTTTAAAGCAAAACTACCTCTAAAAATACATCCATTTTTGAAATCTCTCTCGTAATCTGCCGTCACAAACTAGGGCCAATAATCATCACGGTCATAAATAGGACAAAGATATCGATTAAGGCGCCAGCTCGACAGAGTCTTTACGTCGGCCTCGGATTTACTTTCCATCAGAAGCACCCGCTGTAATCCCCCAAATGACTATTCCTTAAATCCGTCAGATCAAGCTGTTGTTGATCCCGACCGACTCGTCGGCATCGGGATTTGACTGTGATTTATCGTAACTTGGCACTAGCTGTTTAAAATCCAAGTTTGGGAGATAGTGCAACTTGGCACAGCTGTCGATTTTCAGCCGTTGTGAAGAAAGCCGTCCGTCCACCCGGTGGTAATACTCTATTATTATATTATTATAAAGTGCATTAGTTTTCTAACTGATACAAATGGGTTTTTTTTTTTTCCTCGCATGAATAGTCACTCAAATCGGCGTCTGGAAGCATGGATTTTTAATTGAATGTGAATTAAACTTTAAAAAATGAAATAAATAAGTTCCCTCACCTATCATCGGCATAAGCAGCTACGAGTATGGTTCCAGGTACGAGGCAGAACACACCAAGAGCTAACATGAGAAATCCATATCCTCCTATACACTCCAGTGAGTCCTTCTGCTCCATTTTTACAGGCTTAGAATCCGCGTCAAAATCAATGTAAACTAATGCGGCTGCACTATATAAATTTCATGCGCGATATCCGTTAATACGTAATTGGTCGTCTGCTCTTGTTGTTGTCATCCGGTGTTCCAACAAGCAATTAATATTGCTGTTGTTCTCTGTCGATTGTATGATAGCGATCATGTGAGTTCAGTCCATTGCACGTGTTGAATCCTAGTGACGTCACGATATATCGCTGGTGTGCACAATGAGAATGAAGCTCTGCAAGAACAAAAGGCAACATGGAACCAAACAGTGACTTTATATTTAATGAATATACATGTGTATATCCATTAAGCATCTACGCTTGTCGGACACGGAATGATACTAAGACTGGTCTGTTTTGCGTTGCCGCTGTTTTTCCTAACGCTGCTGCCTCGGCCCGTTAGTTCGCTTACAAGCCACAGAGAAGCGAGTTAAGAGAATACTTCGCGTTGATTCCTATCGCCACGCTCATCTCGAGGAAACCAGCTAACTGAGAATTACGGCTTAGCTGTTATAACATTGTGGTCGGGCGCCTTACCACCCCCACCACCAGGGGCAGGATACCCTGTCAATATAGGGTAGCGTGCAGATAACGCCATATCGATTTCCGTCTCACACATCCAAATGTGCCATTTAATCTATCAATAACACCTCTCACCGTTAAGATTTTTGTTCGCAATTCAGCTAACACAGTAGACTAGGTATCCTAAACGATTCAAACTGACATTTGATTGAAAGCACGGACATTAAACAATATTTAGAATCACGGTAGTAAATGGAGGCAAGTAAATATAAAACAAATCAATAGACAGGATGTGATCATCTACCATTTTATATGTAGATAAACCAACAAAGCTCTCTCGTCAGAAAGACCTTTGTCATAAGTATAAGAGAAGTTACAAGCGGTTATTACTCTGTACGGTTACTGTCCATGCCCCTTTTTAATGAAACAACTGGTTCAACTGAACACAACTCAACATAACAAGCCAGAAAATACAGACCTAGTCATAGAGACTGATCAAACTTGTGTTCAGCTTGCACCTGAAAAACGATCAACCCTCGCAGGTATTGTATAGCCGGGAAGTAATTTTGCTAACAAAGCTGACATTAGTGAGTATCTGTGTTACTGATTTATTCTTTCAATTATACACGAAGCAACATCCTGTTATTGAACTATGTTACATTAGGTAGAAAGGCTTCTTTGAGATACTACGATATATTATTCCCACGAAAGATTTCCTGATCAGAAGCGAGCCGCCAACTGGCGCATGTCACTTACTTATAACATAAGTGGAAGGCTTCCTAGGTAGACAAGCCTTCAGCAATCGGCTTCAGAGACTCAGCTGGATGCATTAAATAACGGCCTTTATTGCTGCTGTAAATCATAAGCACAGCGATCCACTGATGAACCAGGAAATCACCGAATTTCTTCCATCTATGTGTCCTGTGTTACTTGTTTAGCGGGTGATCACGTTCTAAATTACCTGTATCATGCGTAACATCGTCTTCATTGATCTTTTTCATGCGTTATCACATCCTGTTCATCTATATCATGCGTTATCAGGTCCTGAGTTATCGGTATCATGCGTTATCACGTCTTTACTTACCTGTATCACGAGTGATTACGTACCGATTGACCAGTATCGTACGTAATCGGGTACTTATTCACCCGTCTCGTGCATTTTGACATCGGGATTTACCGTAACAATATCGAACTTTACCTGTAACGTGGTTATCTACGTCCTGATTTCTTTGTAGCATCGGTAATTACGTCCTGCTGTATATGCAAACACGATAATCACGTCGTTGGGTATAGGTTTCAGCTCTTTGAAGAATTGCACCGGTGCACCTATTAACCAGGACCAGTCAAAGTGAATAGCGGTGTTGTGGCGACGCCAGGATTCCAAACACAGCTGAGCTTCTCACCGCTCGCTGTTGACGTTAAGCCAAGTTGACTCAAGAAAAGGCTAAGCGAATCAAGAGCGGTCTACAATCCTCAAGACGTAATGAGTGAGTTTATCTACCGGGCGCTCGCGTCCCTCCTCATTCCATACTGCCATACCCCTTAATTGCCTTTATGGCGAAGGTTGAATGGTGCCCCATTGCAGTTGTGAAGCGGTTCCAGTTGATATGTTAACGAGAACTATGACGGTTAAGGAAATAACAAATTCAAAAGCCTAGCAAGTCAATTGTCAGGATCAACATTCGGCTCCAGCTGGTGACCTATCAAAAGACTTTCACGGAAATCGGGCTAATCATGCATTAGGACGAGGCTTATATATGAATAAGGATTCTCGTAAAGTTATTACCGTCATCTTGATCAAACATCAGTTGTTTGTTTAGTAATGTGAGCACATACTCACATTGAGAGATATACATTTGTCGTTAAACAAACGAACGGACTGTTGGTCTGTTTTATGCTCGACATGGTCTACTCTAATGAATATACATGTGTTCGTATTCCCATGGGTTTATTCGTTAGGTTTCCAAAAGCAAGAAGTTGGTAGCAGGGTCTTAGTCAGGATTTCCAACCTGCCGTCCATAAAAAATCATCAATGGTATTTATTGTATGACACAATGTAGCTTATTCTTATAAACAGTTGGCGGGCATTTATAGACTAAACGGTATGTTTGCTCTGTCCTACCCATAACCGTTCGGTCTTGGCTTTCCATCTTTGTAAGTCTTTGTAAAAAACAAAAATCTGCTGTGAACAAAATTTAATTACCTTGTAGTTTTTGAAAAGTTATCCGCTTAATGAAGTTCAGTCGATACACCATATTATTTCGAAGACCAATGTGGAATCCGATAACTTATTTTTGACGGGCTGTGATTCATAAACCAAGTTTGACACGTGGTAGATGTAAGTCAATCGTACGCCATTATTATATCAAAATTCTGACTAAATAAAAGTTTATATACGCTATTTGTGTCAACAACTCGGTAACCATTCCACATCTCGAACATTATGAATCATTGTGAAGTCATATACATATCCATCTAGTAGCTTCAGGGAAATATTTGGAAAGGTAAAAAGACTACAAATAAAATTCTGCAGCTGCCATTTACACAGAAAAATATTATCATTATTGATATTTTTCATCATTGATCCTTCCCCGAGCTTCTTAGCTTGCTGACCACTCACTCCATGTCCATGCAAACTCACTGACCACTCCCTGACCATCTTAGCTTACTGACCACTCATTGTCCATGCAAGTTTACTGACCACTCCCTGTCCATGCAAATTTACTGACCACTCACCGTCAATGCAAACTTACTGACCACTCCCTGTCCATGCCAGTTTACTGACCACTCCCAGTCTAAGCCTACTGTTCATCTAAGATAACTGACCACTTCCTGTCCATCTTACCTTACTGACCACTCCCTGTCCATCTTACCTTACTGACCACTCCCTGTCCATCTTACCTTACTGACCACTCCCTCTCCATCTTACCTTACTGACCACTCCCTGTCCATCTTACCTTACTGACCACTACCTCTCCGTCTAAGCTTACTTGCCACTCCCTGTCCATCTACGATTCATACCAACAAATACCCGTTATATACAGATGTATTGGGTTATATTCCCTGTGATTTCACCTTGACCTTGCCAATAAGACTGCCGATCGAGCCCGCTGGCGCTGCTCCCTGCTGGATTAGCCATGAGATATCTCAAATGCCTCTCAATATGGAAGTAATATCAACTCCTTGTATCTCATCAACACCCGTATTTACGCCGTCATCATCTTGATCATTAACGAACATCGCTTCTGGCCGATCATAAGCGCCATCGAACAACATTGATGTGGTTACTGTGTTAAGTAACGCGCAGATGTGCTTCGGCCAACCAATGCCTGGGAAGATTATTTTTGATTTACAAAGATTGAAAAAAATGATCGTGGATTCTTTATTTATGCGTGGATAAGGACCTGAGCTAATCTGTAACCGCTGGCCCAGAACCGATGCCGCGGCAGCAGACTACGTCAGAAGTCTTGGTCAGTTTTATCAAGAAGTGCTTTTCTTGCGTGAACATCGAGTTAGGCGGTTCTTGCGGTTCTCCAGAATGGTCGTTTTTAACGATCGTATTTTTATGCGTGCGCGCGTGCGTGCTTTGTATGTCAGGGTATTTACATTCACACTCGCACATTCATCTTATGAAGATCATCAACTCGAAGAGTCAGGAAATCGATTATCCATGCAATTACTGATAATGCTGCTATTAGGGCTGCTTGGGGATAAGCTAGGCACCGGGAGCCTTTATTGGTGAAGTCGATAGAACGCGTAATTACTGGCTGAGTGAATTACAAGTTCATGTTCAGCAGTCTAGTTCATTAAGGAGGACTTGTGTGTATGTGTATGTGTGTGTGTGTGTGTGTGCATGTGCGTATATGTGTGTGTGTGTGTGTTATGTGTCGACTGGCTGCGCGTTGTGAGTGATTTGTGGGGGCGCATATATCGATGAATTGGCTCTGCGGATCGGTGGCCGCGTAGGACGCCAACTGCTAAAGTGACAACTTCGTGTTTGGAGAGGATATGGAAGGCACGATGAAGTGACATAGCCTAACGTCTGACTGAGTTGTGTCTACCGAAGTAGCTTAAAATAGAAGGGAGGTGATAAGAGGTGGTGTTAGAACAGGGCAATGAGGTAAAGGTGCGTTAATGGTGGTGTTAGATGGGGGTAGGGCAATGAGGTAAGGGTGCGTTAATGGTGGTGTTAGATGGGACTAGGGCAATAAGGTAAGGGTGCGTTAATGGTGGTGTTAGATGGGGCTAGGGCAATGAGGTAAAGGTGCGTTAATGGTTGTGTTAGATGGGACTAGGGCAATGAGGTAAGGGTGCGTTAATGGTGGTGTTAGATGGGGCTAGGGCAATGAGGTAAGGGTGCGTTAATGGTGGTGTTAGATGGGGCTAGGGCAATGAGGTAAGGGTGCGTTAATGGTGGTGTTAGATGGGGCTAGGGCAATAAGGTAAGGGTGCTGGTTAATGGTGGTGTTAGATGGGAATAGGACAATGAGGTAAGGGTGCGTTAATGGTGGTGTTAGATGGGGCTAGGGCAATGAGGTAAGGGTGCGTTAATGGTGGTGTTAGATGGGGCTAGGGCAATGAGTAAGGGTGCGTTAATGGTGGTGTTAGATGGGGCTAGGGCAATGAGGTAAGGGTGCGTTAATGGTGGTGTTAGATGGGGCTAGGGCAATGAGGTAGGGTGCAATGAGGTAAGGGTGCGTTAATGGTTAATGGTGGTTTAGATGGGGCTAGGGCAATGAGGTAAGGGTGCGTTAATGGTGGTGTTAGATGGGGCTAGGGAGGTAAGGGTGTGCGTTAATGGTGGTGTTAGATGGGGCTAGGGCAATAAGGGTGCGTTAATGGTGGTGTTAGATGGGGCTAGGGCAATGAGGTAAGGGTGCGGTGGTGTTAATGGTGGTGTTAGATGGGGCTAGGCAATGAGGGTAATGAAGGGTGCGTTAATGGTGGTGTTAGATGGGAATGGTGGTGTTAGGGGGCTAGGGCAATGAGGTAAGGGTGCGTTAATGGTGGTGTTAGATGGGACTAGGGCAATAAAGTAAGGGTGCGTTAATGGTGGTGTTAGATGGGGCTAGGGCAATGAGGTAAGGGTGCGTTAATGGTGGTGTTAGATGGGACTAGGGCAATAAGGGTGCGTTAATGGTAAGGGTGCGTTAATGGTGGTGTTAGATGGGGCTAGGGCAATGAGGTAAGGGGGGCTAGCGTTAAAGGGTGGTGGTGTTAGATGGGACTAGGGCAATGAGGTAAGGGTGCGTTAATGGTGGTGTTAGATGGGGCTAGGGCAATGAGGTAAGGGTGCGTTAATGGTGGTGTTAGATGGGACTAGGGCAATGAGGTAAGGGGTGTGTCAGAGGTGGTGTTAGATAGGGCAGTGGGGTAAAACGAGTGTGAGATGAAGTGTTTCATTAGATTAGGCCAATAAGATAAATGGCTGGTGAGGTGAAGTTTAGGAAGATACTTGGACAGATATTCCTGTGATGTGCCTGCTTCTTCTGAACTGTATGCCAATTAACTGCAACATCATTGCCGCAGTGTTAAAGAATATGGCCTAATCAAAGTAAATTAGACAGTATGTGAGCTCCACTGTGGTTCTTTAATTGATATGTACCTTTGGTCATCTAAGGCAATGGGGTTCTGAGTGGACATCTCGTTTCTTCAACTGCTGATTGATGAAGCACACGAGTAGGCATGTAACCTCACTGGCTTATTACCTGATATACACATCACCCTGTTGTAATTTAGGTAGGTGAAATGGGTGTCGTTGCGGGTAGCGGAGTGGACCTGGGACCAGCACATTCGCAGTATAGCACAGACACAGATTTACACCAAATAGGTGATTTAGCAATACACCTATTAAAACTTTTGTTATTATATATCCACCAATTGTAAATGAAAGATTTTGCCGTATTCATGTCAGGTAGATCCTTATTTGATAGGCGTTATGATCAACTCGGCAAGCAATAGAGCAGCCCTCACGCACGAATGAGCTGCTGATCAGCGAAACAGCTGGCAGACTTGTGCATATAAAAGACAGAAACATTTGATATGATCGCGGATCCAAATCCAACCCACATCGCATTATAATTATTTGCTGTTTATCCACTTTCATACACACAGGGCGGTAGGGAGTGTGTTAATGCGATGACGCGTTTCTGTGCGAGAAAATGAGATGAGCCATTACGCCAGCTGGGACCATCACACATTACATTACCTGCCCGTCACACTTGTCATTACCTGCCCAGCTTAAATTACGCTATCTGGCCTGCTAACATAATGCAGGACTGTCGCAGCTGTATACCTCTGTTCGTCTTTTATGCAGCCCCTCCTAATAAGAGAACCAGAGGCCCTACAGCTCCGTTTTCAGTTCCTGGTCACAGCTTCGTCCTCTCTCTCTGATTCGTTCAATACGTCGATTATTTGATGTTCTTGATCACTAAAATCCTATATTCGTCATACACTGACCTCGGTTATGAAACGTGATTGCGAGAGACCGCTAGTCAATATCTGAAAAACATTCAGCTGCGAACACAACACGACGACGAGAGAAATCTCAGACTTTGCAGGCTTCTGATATGTGGTGGTGGCATGGACGATTTACAGTTGTTGAACATCGGGTGAGGGAAATACAATTGAATCACTCCAGCTGTTAGCTGTGAATTCTGCATGGTCTTGTGTCAGCGATGTGTCATCATAACGTTCTTTCTCGAAGTAAATTTGCTAATCTGGTTATTTCATGGAGCAATTATACATGTAGGATGGGATCTGAGACATTGCTTTGTGCTAGAACAGTGTTCAACAAACGGTCCTTTGAGAGAGGTACAGTGGCGGAGGTGCACGTGACATCCGCCGCAAGGATGTACGTCCAACATGATACCATCGAGCCACAGGGACCTGGGCGAGAAGAGTGGCGACAATTTCCAGGATGGTTTGCACATTATTATATTCCGATACGGAGAGAAGTGAACACCGTTTCATTGCAAAGAAAATCGGTACGACCCAGCAGGAACCTGTCACGGTTGTGAAGTTTCTATTCATTGAAGACGTGACTTGTTCAAGTGTGATTTCATCGTCAGGAAATAATATTGTCAGCTGTGAAGGCAATAAGTTACGTTCATCGCACAAGGTTATCTAACATGATTAATGATGCAAATAAATTATGAAATGTGATTGAGACCGGAAATTGATATTGATTATGCCGTGATTAATATGCATGGTGATCAATGACTGCGGCAGCATCACGGCGACTAGAAGCATATTATGATTAGGTCAACAAAAATACGATTTGCGTTCTCTAATTTGTGACAACATAACGTTATATCTCAAATTATAGAATGATTGATGGGATCCACAAATGTAAAATAACATTTATTGTCCAGCTTTAATGCAGCCAGGCGTTGTACGTCCACATATACTTTAGCAAGATCTTGGTAGGCTTGCAGTGTACAATTTTTTACAAATTTATATCCACACAGTTGTACACATCACTAATATTGATAGCCTTAATATTGAAAGTCCCGATATCGGAGCGACTCTGTTTTGATCCGACAGCATATCTTTACGGATTTGAATATTCATCAAATGTAATTCTTAGCGGCTGTCACAAATAGCCCAACATACCAACATTATGCTTTATTAGCTTGTCAAGAGGGAGAGCAGCTCCCGCGCTTGGTTCCATAGGGCAAGTCACAAATACTAACATACAATAAAGCACCAATGGATAAATGAATGTGTGATACAGTGTACCGCCACTAGAAGTAATACTCTACTCGTCTTTCATAAGCTACCAATACTTTAGATATTTCAACATTAGTGGATTAGAAAAGTTAGCTCGAAAGTTGATAGTTTTCACCATATGTTAACAGATCAGAAATATATAAATTGGTTGTTAACTACAGCCGTAACGACGTGAGTTATTGCAGGAAGCCTCGATACACCGTCACTCAGGACAAGTTAGGGTCAGATTGTGGGGCTAACATTGTTGTGCGCTCCATATGTCGAATCCTTAGCATTTTAGTTTTGGTTGACTAAAATACGAATAGAAACGTTACGTTCTTAAGCAGAATAACGCCAGTAAAGTTTAGCCACCAGCTTGAATTATTAAGTTTACAAAACCGATCTAGGGTTGCATGGCCCACTATCAACAGACGTTTCGTTCTTAAGAAGAATAACGCCAGCGAAGTTTAGCCACCAGCTTGAATTATTAAGTTTACAAAACCGATCTAGAGTTGAATGGCCCACTATCAACAGACGTTTCGTTCTTAAAAAGAATAACGCCAGCGAAGTTTAGCCACCAGCTTGAATTATTAAGTTTACAAAACCGATCTAGAGTTGAATGGCCCACTATCAACAGACGCTGAACTTTTGTCGATCGCTCATTCATAAGATATAAGTTACATTAGCTCCTCCGGGCACCCTTAAGGACCTATCCCACAATGCTCGACAATTCATGCACTTAAGCGGTATTCTTCAACAAGGTCAAGGCGGCAATCATCGCCCACCTGACTGAAACGCTGATGTGCGCTCCGTAAAAAACCCCCAAATACCGCAATAAGTCTTATGCATCCACCAATCACAAGCCTATTGACCTCTTAGGTAAGCCGGATTGAAAGGCAGACGCTTGTTGGGTATAATCGATGCCGTAATTGGCCCATTGATTAGCGAATCATGCGACTTCAGTTGGTTTGTGGGGTTCATTGTGAAGTGGGGAAACCGCCTTCTAATTATAATGCGCTAGGCCATTGATAAGGCCTGGTGCGAACATACAATGGAGCGGTTTGAGCGTGTGGAAGCTTCAATGATCAAACTTTGTACGATGCGTATATTAAATTAATACGATTTTGACGGTATTATTGTCGAGTTAGTGAGATGGTCGATTTTAACCAGCGTTTATTTGTACGTGTTATCCCCGACACGTCGAAGCCGCTACCGAATCCGGTATCACCAGCGAAATTGCCATCCCATCTTCTGGAAGACAAATAATAAAAGCCCTAATGACTTTTTTAATAATCTTTTTAGCTATTTATTGGGTGCAAGATAATTGTCAAAGACAGACACTTACCATGTGATTTTATTGCGCCGAAAATTATAAGGCCAACTTCTTCACAATCGCTTATGTAGCAACAAGAATACTAGAAAAGTGTAGAGGTGCGAATCCTTGTTTGGAACCCATCACTGGTACCACGTAGCGTGGATAGTTACACTGGAGTTTTTTTCCATCCCCTTCACGTAATCACCGGTTGTAGATTTCGCTTTTCGTGACAGTTGTCGTTGACTTATTGGCGTTCGTGTGGCGTCTCCTCACTCAGCGGGCCGCGTCCACCGGTGGGGACACTCGTGAGTAAGATATGTCATGGTTCAATATCTCCGATACTCATTCAACACGTCACTCATTCAGAGCTGTGTGAGAATCAACAGGCCTCATAAAAGTGTGTCAAGGTCACCACAATAAATTGCACGTTAACTTTCTATTAACCGAAGACAAGTAGCAAAATGGCTGGTTGTTGATAACGAAGGGTAAAGTTTTTGTAACAAATCATTGTATCAGCTCGGGGGCTTGTCCTGATGAGGGTAACGTGTCGCCTTGTCAGGTCGACCGGAATTACGTGTTATCGGATGAGTTGTGGTGTCACCTCATTCACCTCATATCGAGGCCGTGAAGCTATTATAAGCAATGAATTATACGAAACAAGCGCCCACAAAACAATCACCCAATCATTTCTGTCTGGTCAGACCTTGACACCAAGACGGTGGTTCACTGGTTACTGTTGTCCTGTGGGCATATTTACACACCCGTCCAAATTTTTTTTCCACCATAACAACGGTGTGAGTTTTAATTTTCAAGGTTTATTGGAAATAGATTTCCTAGCTGGTAATGGTACGGAAGAGGATAATCTTTTCTCAGATTTCTAGCATACGTTCCCGGTGGGCTTAATACCTACGTCTCAAAAGGCAATGACACCTACATTTTAAACTGAGGGTAAAGTGCAAACAACTGATTTCCACAAAAGGCGATAAACGTGTAATAAAAACTGAACCTCCTTGATATTGCTCATTTGGTACCCTGGATGCTTTTTACACACTCGTAACTGTTTAAGTGGATGCAAGCATATGAATGATTAAGTATTGGGTGCCGCACCGCACGTGCCAAGCTGTGTTTTTTACTACCTGATATTACTTCTGTTCATGGACATGACATACTGCATACCTCGTGGGTACATTTACGTGAATATCAGTGAGAGATGTTGACGTGACGTTTGTTTAATGGCGTTGAGAAACGTAGCTGGCAGTATACAACATGTTTTGGGGGTAGAGGTGTGCAGTTTTATCATCGCTATCTTTTCATCCGTACTGGTCCAACGAATACGTTGAATAACTTATCAAGCTCTGTACACAGATCACTCTGAAGATTACTAGAACCCAGAAAAGAATGCTTCCCCCTACCCCCCGCTGGAAGCAATCGGTCAACAATGACCTTAATTAACTCAAGTAACCCCACCAGCTTTTAGTCAACCCAGTATACGGCCTAAAACTCACGCACCGTCTCCCGACAAGCTACTTCGGACGCAAGAGAACGGGAGTCAGTTTTTGCGTTGCAGAGAGCATGTATGTAGTTCATTTCTGTCGTTCAACTTGTCACTGCTAATGTCGGCTCGACTCTCCCATGATGAATGTTGCCGTTAGCTGGTTAGCGATCCGTTCTCTGGGTGCCAAATAAAGGCGGATATAAATTGAACGGCCGAGGCTCGCGGGAGATAGTTTGAATCTGCGCGAGGTAAAACAACCACCTGTGGAGAAATATTGGCTACACTGAAATTATCAAAAGGAGATACAAGTCCTATTCTGGTGCTTCATTTGGGCTAGTTATAGATTGATTGAGAACAGTGAAGATATACGTTGCCAGTTGTACCGTGGCGGATAGTGGAAAATACGGTATATATATGAATTCAATCTACCGAGATGCATTCCAAGAGTAAAGTCAAAAGGTGAGATGTGTTACAGTTTCTTATCATAACCGAAAAGGATGGCGTAATTTATCATTTATTTCTACTAGATACATGGAATATGGTCGGTATCGGATTTAGTTTAACAGGGTGGGGGTTTCGGCGGTATATTACCATCCCATTGGTTGTAATGACCACGTCTGGCTTATCAGGGAACCGATCCAGGTCTCATACACAATCGGGCAGTGTGTATGCAATAATTATCAGTGATTGTCAATGCTTATCGGCTGTAAATTAACTCCAACAAGTACTCTATTTGTACTGCAAGTTCGGACATCTGTTAAGAACGGCTGCGTTCGAAATACTTGTTAATGTTGATTTGGTATTGAATGTTGTTGACTTTGTATTGCACCGCAGAGGTTATTCGCCTTACATACGTATCCTACCGATCGATCGTAGTCAGGCAATAACAATGGTTATTAACCATATCGGAATTAAGCCTTGTTCTGTACATGAACTCGGAATATATTTGGGGTATAAAATATTTAAAAAAAAAACATTTAGTGTTGGTAGTTGGCAGAATTTTTCTGAGGCGATCTGAATGGACCATGAACTTATGTAAGCTGACATATATCAGCCACCAATGCACTGTACACGCTTACATGCGTTTATGCACTGCGATTGATCCATATCTCTATATTTCAAAATCGTTTTAGGATCGTTGGGATGTGTCCTGCTGTTAAAGTGGCCACAGTCTTCCCCTTGCATAATAAGAAAAGCGCCTTGAAATGAAGAACAGGATTGCAAATTGTAACAGACCCTATTGTCTTTTTCTAGTTTCTCTTGCTTCTTGCTTTAACAACTGTAATCAACATGTCGGTGGCAAATTAGGGACGTCTTTAACTGCGCCCCACTTGCTGATCTGAGAGAAATAATTGATAGAACAGACGAGTCGGGGATGAAACGCTGACAACAGCGTCACGTGCGGCTGTGGTTAAAATGGTTTTGAATCGCCGGGTTATTACTTTTTTTCATGCATTCCTGAACCAGTCTGCCTTTTAAAGCATAGCTCACTTAGGAAATGATACATTTTAACGAAATTCAGAGAAAGTGTGTGTTAAATAACATATGGGTACATGTAGTTGAAGGGTAGGCAATTTTCTCAATTAATAATTGAACAGTTTATAGAAAGACAGATATTCTTGACTATATGTAAGTTATAAAGACTTTGAGGCATGTTATTAATATATCTATACTTTTAAAGGCAGTTTTCACATAATCTTCAAATCACATCTTCACATACACAGAATGAGCTCATTATTCACATTGAATTACCTCGTGAATTGTAATAAGTCGGCCAAAGGAGAACACAAATATTTTCCTAACTTTAGAAAACTGGCTTTTGAAACTCCAGAGGTTTGAAATGAGATCATGAGGCGAATGGACGAGACGTGTTCTGTGCGTGTGTCGGGATGCCGTAGGGGGCTTGCTGTCCGACTCACCTGTTCATTAATTAAGTACAGTAGAAATACCGGAGTATGGTAATGACATTTAACTCGGTCTGGAGGTTAAGGTTACCACTTGGTACGGCATGCGTTGTTTGAAGTTTATTATAGCGATATCGCAATCTTTATAGCTTTCGGTTTACAGGATCCAACAGTATGTTTTGTCATACTACTTAGCATAACGTGGCCATGAAGTTGGGAAAACGTGTATACGGGGTTAAATGGCTATTAAACAGGCAGATAAGTTCCGTACTCGTCAAAAAACTGTTGATTTAATGGAAGAGATCAGATATGAGACCGCACGCGAACTTCTCCTCCACAATCAGGTCTGGGAGCTTTAC
>CM067344.1:42821349-42923849 GCA_034190875.2 Urechis unicinctus | reverse complement strand
TTGGGTCTTTGATGACCGCATTTTATCGTCGCTCCGATTCACGTTTGTGTCCAATTCATGCTTGTTGTCATATATGGGGGAAACTCGTCATAGTTTTAACGACCCTGACTTCATTTGGCCGCAATGCCTCCTGTAAATCTTACGTTTTTAATGGTTGCATCACGGGAGAGCATGTTCAGTGGCTCCACCTACTGGACACATGCCAAACATTCCTTGCTTAACCGCACCGTGAAAAAATTTGGGGGACAAAAACGAGATAAGTGTTCGCGTCAACAAAATGATGCGAAGTCAGCCATGCGTTGTTTAGAACTCGTCGGCCCACAACGGCCCGTGACGTCTTCAGACTATTTGAAGGTGGAATTTGAGTAGCGTTTAAAAACACTGCGCTCTGTGCGGTGTTAAATTGACGTTGCGTAGGTATGTTGGCGGTTGGTTGTCAGACTTCATGACTTGACAATGCTACCGCGTTATTTAGAAGCGTATGTGATTTAAGAAACGTTTCTTAGTCTTCCATAACTTGTCTTACCGACCCCATTCCACTTCCTGCCACCTCATGTTGTTATATCCACGTGGAATCGGAGCGGTCGATTTGATTTTCGTTTTAGCCTGAACTTAACTATTATTCTTCGTATATCTTTCAGTTTAGAAACAAATAGATTGAAGAGATCCAGTCACATTAAAATGTGTAGAAGGGTGGAGGTATGAGTTTTTTGGGGAAGTGCTTGAATCTGTGGAATTATGATACAACTTTGAATGGCGGTAAACTCGACGGGTACCAGGTCCACTTTACACAAGCTACGCACCTTGTGACTCCTGCAGGGCGACGCGATTCTGAGATGGCTGTCGACGCGATTCGATGCTAACCATACGTCATTCATTGGCGTCATAGAAATAAAAAGCACAAACGATGGTTACGTGCTTACTGTGCCGTGAGGTGGGGGTGAGGTGGGGGTGGGAAGGAATGAGTGCTATTGGTTACATTGTAATTCTAGCGGCGATATCGCACATATTACTACCGCCATTAAACCGATGACAGCCGCGTTCGGTGCATGTAACTAGTCATTAGCAATAAAAAACGTTCATACTCAAAGAAATGGGTGTTGGTGGGTTTAGATTCACTGGCTGTAACAACATGTACGTCACCAGCTCAGAATTGGTTGAGCTACTTAAGGCGGCGTTTAAAACCAACTATCGAGTATTTTCTTTGATATATATGAATGTGTGTGTGTTTGTGGGGGGAGTGGGATTAGATTGTTACGATGCGAATATGGAAGGGGTAGTTTTGGTCTGTGGTTGATCTTGATGGATCCTCATTATTGACGTGACGTGACGTTTTCATTACTGTTGTACTTTTTCTTCTCTCTATCGATTTATGTTTCAGTTTATATTTACGATCTATTTATCTCTAGCGAGCAGATGATGTCATATAGGTCTTTATAGTTATCTGTAGTTGTGTCTTATAACTTATAATATCAGTCTATCCTTCAGTTATCCTACTTTCTCTGTGAGCCTGTCTAGTATCTTCACCTTCCTATGTGACCTCTGTCTAGTATCTTCACCTTCCTATGTGACCTCTGTCTAGTAACTTCACCTTCCTATGTGACCTCTGTCTAGTAACTTCACCTTCCCATGTGACCTCTGTCTAGTAACTTCACCTTCCTATGTGACCTCTGTCTAGCACCTTCACCTTCCTTTGTGACCTCTGTCTAGTAACTTCAACTTCCGATGTGACCTCTGTCTCTGAGTCTGTTGTACCACGACCTTTCCATTTGACCTGTCTGTGTGTCTATGTTGTTCCGTGACCCTCCCATCTGACCTCTGCCTGTGTGTGTTACCAGTTTAGAGCGATGTATCTTGGAGAATAACCATAAGCGCCTCGGCAAGCTTCTGGCCAAGAAGGCGGGCCTCCACCTGGATGAAGATGACCTCATTCACTGTCTGTGGGACGCCATCTCCCAGCACAAGGACCAGTGTGTGAAGCCCCTACTCTGCGCCGGCGTCGACCCTAACGCCCACCGCCCTGACGGCCGTACGGCGCTCACCCTACTGCTAGAGACCGGTGGTAACCCTGTCATCTTGAACGATCTGCTCCAGGCGGGCGCCTCGCCTAACGTATCGACCATCGGCTCCCGGTACGCGCCGCTACACCTGGCCGCTAAGAAGGGGTTACAGGTGTGTGTGAGGCTGCTTCTGTCAGCGGGCGCGCGCGTCGACGCGCAGGACGTTCGCGGGAACACGCCGCTTATGTATGCCGTCATGGTGGGAAATATAACCTCGGTTAACATGTTGTTGCGGGAAGGCGCCAAACCGAACGTGCACAACTTACAGAATGAGACAGCTTTGCACATGGCAGCGGCCAATGGTAAGGGCCAGTTCGTTCGGGAGTTACTGTCGCACTCAGCCGAGCCGAACGCGAAAGACGACCGAGGCCAGACGGCGCTCTTCCTCGCCTGTAAGGGCGAATATCTCGATGTGCTCCTGCTTTTACTGGACGCTAACTCCGACGTGAACGCGCAGAACTTGGAGAGCGGAAAGACTGTTCTACACTGGGCCGTGGCTAACGGCAACGCGCGACTGGTCGAAGTGCTGCTGAAGAAGAAAGCCGATCCGAACGTGCGCGATAACGCCTGGGATACGCCTTTTATGAGCGCCCTGCAGGCCGGTCAACTCGACATCCTGCGTCTGTTACTGCGTGCCGGATGTGACGTAGCCGTGACGGACCGCTCGTTTAACACGGCCTTGCACGTGGTGGCCCGTGACGGACACGATCATCTGGTGCCTGTACTGGTCAACGCCGGACTGGACGTCAACCTGAAAGGGGCTGGAGGGGTCACTCCCCTGATGCGCGCCTCGTATAACGGACATATCTCAACTGTAGAGATTCTCTTGTCTATGGGAGCTAACCCAGACGCCGTGGACCGTAATCGGGCCACGGCGTTTGTGTATGCCATCATGTCAATTATGGATAAGAAGCGAATCAATGCTATAATTAAGTTGCTGATCCGCGCTAATTGCTCCGTGGATATCCAGGCAAGCGCCAAGACCATGATGCAAGCTCTTGGGATCAAGATCGACCAGAAGTTCCACTTGGGTTCCGGTTTATATAGTCCACTTGAGCTGACCTTTATACAGGGGGAGATTGTGCCTTTCATGTTGCTGCTGCAGGCGTGCTGTACGCTGAGGCACATTTCGCTGGATCGCCTCATCTCCGTGGAGGCCGGTGATGACCGGCGAGGTCCGGAATGGAAGACTGTGATGTACCTGATAAAGTGCTTTAAGAGGGAGAAATCAGCGGTGAGACCGCTCAAGGAGCTGTGTAGGAGACCAGCTCTCTCTGCGCCAGGCTCCCAACAGGTTGACCAGCTGCCCATATCCAGTCATCTCAAACGCTTTCTGGATTATGAAGATCTCGATCATCTCGAAGCGTCTTTCCAGATGGTCTTCAGATCCAAGCGAATCTCGTCTGATCCCTGCCCTTCTCTGCAGCCAATCAGAGAAAAACAGCTAACGGGCGATAATAAGGCGTTCATACGATCCGGTCGAACGCGGCAGACATTCCACGGCCGAACCAGCTCATCTTCATCAATAGCTTCTAACAAGTCGGATTCATCACAAAAGCCTAGTAAAAAGGGCTCGACCTCGTCCATATCTGGACCTCTGTCGCCTAGCAACAACAATAAGCAGCCTGTTTTACGCAAACCCTCGACGATCACGCGTTCTATTTCCCTACGAGCTCCCAAAACTAACGTGAGCAGATCGACCTCTTTGAAGGACTTTGATAAAACGACTCCAATCCCCACCTCACCGCGCAACCACTTACCTGCCATGGGTCTAAGCAGTAAAATAGGTCAAGGAACTGGTGCTAGTAATAAAAGAACAGCGTCATCGTTACAACACCTAGGATCACTACACCCGGGAAGCTGGGAGGCGAAGACAGGTGACAAACACAAGTCATCTCCTCATCACGTCGGCTCACCTGATACGGGCTACGGTAGTACATGCAGCTCATTAGCCGAGTCGGGGCGTACGTCGCCTACCTGTAGTACGCCCGGTGAGGTGTCCGTTAAGAGACAGGCGCATAATCTGACGCTAGCTATAAGCAAGTGGTCGACGCAGGAGGACGTGGGATCTGCTAGTCCCCTCTCAGATCACTCGGCCTACTCACCAGTCTTTCCCGCTAGCGACCAGACCCCCTCGCCTGGGGTGTATTCTAACGGAGGTACCCCCGTGCGGAGCCGGATCCCCCTCCCTGTGAAGAGTCCCGCTCCCTCACCGCCCGTTCGCAACGGCTTCCGAGATGACTTCGGCGTCCAGAAGACACCGACGCTAGTCCAGTCTAACTTCACAAGATCCAAGTCATCCCGGAAGTACTGATCCTACAAGTCTGTCTGGGGTAAATCTCAGACGCCAGGTTCCGGTGGAAGACATATAAACTGACGAGCAAGCTCATGTTAAATTGCGCATACCTGAAAAGAATTATAACCTTTTCGAGTCCGTATTCTCGAGAAAGGTGAAGAAGAAATTATGCTAGATTAGCAATACGCATGCAAGAAAAAGGTCATGATGTATTTACCGAATGCGATATTTACCATGTACGGTGTTTTAAATTATATTTACCATTTTTTGTCCGATTCAGATGTTTATTCAATCTTTACATTTAATTCATAACAGCCAAAAAGGGGTGTTTCTAGGTAAACCTTTCCCGCAGGTGCGATGTCTATATAGCTTTATTGTGTGAGGGTTGTGTGGACAGCTCTTTTGTGACCTCTCCCTCGAGTGTTGTCAGATACACTTCCTACCTGTATGGCTTGTAACCTTTGCAATACTTGAGGACTTAATATAATCTTACATATACACAGTACTGGTGCATTTATGTATTGAAAGTTCTTGCCGTAGTCATTTTAACTCTGTTCCCCGTGTACGCGGCTGGGATCGGATGCTCGGTCAGCGTATTTACCTCTTTAAGTTAGATACTGTGTGTTGTTCCCCGAAGCAGCCTTGTTAGGTCAGTGTTCTACCCATTCACCTCTGATTGACAGCGAGTGTCACAAACACACATAAACAATGCATTCTGATACTGCCTATATCCGCATAATACTCGCCTCGCTGACCCGATATCCGACAGACAGCATTCCTAGTGCAGATCGTATACCCGACTTGCGAATATTTGAGATGTTTGCTAATCTAGACTTGTTCAGAGCGAATTCCGTGTGTGTATCGCGGAGTTTAACTTGTGGTGGATTGAGAGGGTGTTCAGCGACGCGAGCATCTTTATTTATGATTGAGGATTCAGGGTGAATACCCTTGTGTAGTGCATACCTTATATTTTACTTGACTTTATCATTGTCATATGAATCGTTGAGCTCATTATTAATTGCAGTTTTGCAATAAAAATCTGTAATAATTATGGCTTTAGTAATCTTTCATCAGTATGTTTATATTTAACCCGATAGTATTTTCTAGTGGTGCCATGCACTTTTTTTGCGACCAATTTGATTCCACTTAATTCCATTAACTTCAAAGATGCATTTCATCAAAAACTTCCATTATGAAAAAAAAAAATCCTCGACCGATTCCCTAATACTTTTAGTAAGGATATTACAAAACTGGAGTCGAATTGATGCTGTGTTTGTAAAGTTCGACGTCTTAATTTTGACTGGACTTGAATTTTAACCCATATATGACACACGGTAAACGCTACAATACATCGAAGCTGAAATAGAGTGAAGTTTGAGCGACAACGACAGAAAATGGTAGAGTTGTGTAGTGACTGGTTCAGCTAACCAAAGTTCTGAGGCTCAAAGCGCTTTTTGTCGACTAATCATCGATGATTTGGTGTTCCAAAAATCATGTAAGGATTGTAAACGAGTCATTTTAGCAACTACACAAAAATGGAAGCAAATTGCACCAAATCGCCGTAACAAGCATCTTTAAGCACCTCTTCAAATATGTATATATATATATATACATATATATATATTTATATATATGTATATATGGATATTCATGTATATAGATGTTATATATATATATATATATAATATATTTATATATATATATATATATATATATATATATATATATATATATATATATATATATATATATATATATATATATATATATATATATATATATATATATATATATATATATATATATATATATATATATATATATATATATATATAATATATATATATATATATATATATATATATATATATATATATATATAATATATATATATATATATATATATATATATATATATATATATGCATGATGCTATGCAATAGACTTTAAACGTAACGACACATATATGGAGTCTGCCTTTCACATAATTGTTTCTGATTTAATGAAAACTATTTCAGGTGAAATCGCCCCCGGGGGGGGCACTTGGCCTTATTCTGGATAGGGGTGTGCCGCGGGACCTCGAAAACCCCCGTACCCGTCGTACAAGGTCAAAATGGCCAAAATATGCATACCCCGTCGTACAAGGTATTATGCGAATGTATATACCCCTCGTACAGATTGAAGCTCAAAAACATACCCCGTCGTATATATATATGATATATATATATATATATATAAAAAAAACCCCCCGTCGTACAAGTCAAGAGGCCGAAAAAAAACGACAAATATACCCCGTCGCGCGGCACATATGTACTACCTCTATACCATTTAGTGCCCCCCCCCGGGAAATCGCCTCGCCAGATTGTCCTCGACACTCCACAGAGATCATAATGTTCGTAACTAGCCGGACGAACACATGATCGCTCAATGTCGTTATGATATCAATGAATAATCACCACGTGGGATATATCATAGCGTGCAAATCTTCTTGTTTGACCAAGTCCTTGGTTGAACGCTTTACTAAAACATGCCTTCACAAAAAACATGAAATTTAGAGTTGCCCCACATAAACAATCGAAACTATGATATGTGGAATATTATTAAAATTGACCATTAATAATATTATTTGTAAGACAATTTAAAAATGCTCCAGGCACATGAACATTGCAATAATCTCACAGAAACTTCATATCAATTTCAATAAAAATGTCTGTGGATACTTGTCCCGCAAGCAGTCATGCACAGACAGTAACATTAAGTGACAATTATGCTGCTATTGTCATTTAACAGGTCACAACAAATGCACTCTTTGTTGTAATTAACTACTCTGTATACAAAATGCTCATTACAAACAGGGTAAAACATCACTCAATAAAATTATCTCCAGAACCATTCTTTTAAAATACTGCATAATAAACTTATAAACAATCCAATTAAAACCATTTGATTCAGATGTAGGGCTTTGCTCCTGATTGGAATATTAACCAAATCCTTTTGGTCAGTAGCCAATCACCTCACTACAATGTATCCACATGGTATGACTGATCCTGCAATTAATCAACCTTATTTAACCAGAAAACAAGGAGAAAATTAAGAATTTCAAGTAGAGTGAGACCTGCTACAGATGGTTCCGAGTGAAAAAAGAAAGTTGATCACTTATTTTGTGTATGCTGTGCAACAGATATGTGTGTGTGAAGCTCTAGTGCACCTCATCCGGGAGTTTACAGTAACAATATCACAATGGATTTCATGGAGAAATGACAAATTGTCTCATGACATGAGGAAGGAGCTTTCTCAAGAGACAACACATGTGGAGGATGTGTCTCCTTCATCTTTGTCCCAGTCTCCCTGGGGCTCAGGATGGACCACATTATCAGCATCCTGATGAGGTATGTCATCGAGCAGCTTCAGCTGTGGCAGCACCGTGAACACCCTGATCATACACAGAGTACATCGTTGTCACATGGAAACTGTAGGTAGCTAAATAGGCCAACATGGTAGAGGCAATATGTTACAAAACTTACAGAGAAATTCAGTAAAATTGCTAATTACCGATGTCTGTAATTGAGAGAGAAAGCGACAGGATTGCCTCGGAGATCGAGGGCCTCTAATGAAGTCTTCTTCAGGCGCTCCAGGCCTGAGAGGTTCTTGATGTAGTTGTCTGTGAGGATTAGGATCTTTATCAGGGGCATCTTGGGAAGGTTCTGAAATATCAGGCAACTTAAAGGTAATCTTCATCAGGAGGCTGTACCAGTAAATGCCATTTCAGGTTGTAATGTTCATATATGATTAGTACGTTAAAAAAGTAATTGAAACAAATATTAATACATGAAAAAGATTACCTTCAATGATGGAATGAAATTCTTACTCAAGTTCAGGAAAGTAACACTGCAGACATCAATAATACATAGCATTGAACTGGTGGGGTGGGGGCTTTCAGAAATTAACGAGCAGCTCAGAAATTAGCTTTTTAAGACTGTTTATAATCCTGCAATATTATACTGGGTAAGCTGATGCATGGTTATATTTTCTTGATTACAGTTAACAAAAGCATCTGACATGTGTTGCATGGTATGTTTGATATCTTACCTGGGGAAGGTGACACTAGAGATGTCAACCAGACTGTCTTCTATTGTTGTCAAGTTCTCAACTTTGACCAAACGTTTCAACACCCGGATAAAATTATTCTTTTGATATGAATGCTGCAGTTCTTGGTAGGAAAGATTGCAAGTCTGGTAGAAAAAAAACCCCAAAAGGTGACATTTTCATGTTTTGTGATATACAACATATTATTGATCATGGAAGTTTTAGACTTTACAGCAATCATCAAGGGATATGAGAGAACACACCACAGCCTCTTCCCAGTTCTCTGTCTTCTGGCGATAGTCAGACCTCTCCTTTCCCTGCCGAGCATGGTGAATGCGCCGATTTGTATCATCCCTCAAGCGATAGAACAGAAGCTCCTTTTCTTCAGGACCTGAACATCGTTCATAAAGTATTGTAGCAGGAAACTAACTCCGCACATGTTACTCAAGAACAGCAGAAGACTTCACCAATCTCACCGTCTCTGACTCGAGGTGCTTTGAGTTGATCACCAGTAACTGATGTCTCACTCAGCTCATGCCATACTGTGTATCTGTACCTGAAGGATGGTAACTGGCACCAAACAGAGTAAAGGTACCTTAGAAACTAATAAAGATAGAGAAAACGAAATGAAACTAGGGTTATCATCATGATGTAATGTTAACCAGCTAATATTGCAATATCTGACTCTCAGCCTTCTTAGGTGTACCCCACATTACAAATGCTTGAGAACAGTATTCAATATGAATATGCCATTCTTCAAATCTGTATATGGTCCTCTACTTGATCTTACTAATATAAAGATTGTGTATTGGGAAGTAAGATGTGTGCACAAGCATAAAGATATCTTACATCTGGGAGGGTTTGAACTTTGTGTCTCTGCTGCTCGTCCTGATAAGCACTGACCATCATGAGAGGTACATTTGTACCTCCATGATCACCTGATGTTACTTCAGTGCTCAAGGACGTATCAGTAGTCTGAGATAAGCTGCACACATAGGAATGAGGGCCACATCAAGATGAAGCCATGTAGGGCTAGTGTAATCATATAAACCAAAGATTTAAGGAGAGATCCACAACACCCACCTGTCAGACATGGTATCAAATAGGAAATCTGTCGGTGAATTCTGGGTGGGTATTCATTCACTGTCTTGCCATCCTGAAAATCAA
Source organism: Urechis unicinctus (assembly GCA_034190875.2). Lineage (NCBI taxonomy): Eukaryota > Metazoa > Annelida > Polychaeta > Xenopneusta > Urechidae > Urechis > Urechis unicinctus. Next base: position 42,914,240 of record CM067344.1, on the reverse strand, counting down.
GTTAACTAATTAAAATAATTGGCTTGGGAATCCCAGATACTTACATGGATTTGCATCAATTCAGGAACTAGTTCTCAAAACATCATCAGCATCAGGCATGATAAGTAAATAGAATAAAAACCTAGCAGTGATCTTCCCATTACGTCTCGGATTGAATAAGCCCATTTGACATTCATTACGTCACAAGACACGGACGAGCATAACTTCTCATAAGTTTATAACCTGATAGCTATATTATATAAACATTCTGACGCAATTGTTACCTCTCTTGTTCAATCAAACACAAAAACAATGCTCAAACATACAACTCAGGACAGAGTTTATTTGAAAATAATCTTGCGACAGAACGACGACATATATTTGCGAGCCATGGAAATAACAAACCTTGTACATAGAAGCCTGTCGTAGATGGACTTCTTTTTCAAAGCAGTATACATGAATTAATGACGTCATCAGGTTTTGCGCAGCAACCCATAAACAACTGGCATGTTCACATCATAATGTTATTATCCTCTATCATAACGCAACATAACTAGACTCAAAGGGTGACAGTCTTAAAACGCCCCTCCTCTCAAAACAAATAGTCATTATATGTAAGAGGTAAAGAGCACAGAATGTTTGATATTATTCTTGTCTCGTAATAGATCACTACATTTCATCTTGGTGAAGAATTCTCCACGCCCACAAATAATACCGTGATTATGTATAAATATGTTGATACCTCCAGATGTTTTTTCCCTTGGGCACTGTTTCCGGTGAAAACAATCGGGAGTGCTGCCGGAGGTGAACGTTTCTAGCATTTTGTTCGGACTGCTTCTGTGTTATCGGTATGTATTGTCGCTAAATTACTTCTTTCAAAATGTGACCACTTGATTTGTCAGATGTAAGCTATTATGTTGGATGTGTTGATTGCGCCAATTTGTCAGGCTTTTTTAGAAAAAAAATTGAGACAAGACTAAGTAACTTCGCTTCTGACACTGACGGCAGTGACGAAGTTCATCTGTTCACATTGTATGTTACTAGGGATGTCAGCTGAACGTCGCAACAAGCTGCCGCGCTTGTGCCGCAATATTAATTGTACATTTTGCGAACTCGATAATAACAGTATTTACAGTTTACTCCCATTCATGTATGATACATCGGTGCGCGGTTGTTTCGTACACAGGCGTTTCATACACAGGTCGTTTCGTACACAAATGGTTGTTCCGTACACGCTACTGGGAGTCGTTACGCCCAGTTTTGAATATAACCAACACATAACGTCCCTTAAAACCAAGTGGAATTCTGTAATAAATTCGAGCGGTGGTCACCTCGACCAATCAGAAGACTTCTCTTTAACAGACGCGGACCCCGAGAAGTCGGATAATCAATCTAATGTGCCATTGTTAATTTCATAGTATTGTCTCCTGATGACAGGTATTTCATGTAATTTCATAATCCCCACGCTGCTCAGCCATACTCTGTACTCGAGTTCTTCACATCTTACTGGCAAGTAAACAAATGTTTAAGTCTACACCTGGCCAGTTCTCTCGCTCCAGAAGGTTGTTTACAATCTAATATCACCTTCTACAGCTCGGATATTAAAGATCGAGAATAGTGAACGGTGTGAGAGGCGAACTGTTTTCGATAGGTCTACCCGTGCAATTTATTTAATATTGTAGTTGTTATTTGCGCTGTGATGAGATCTCAAATTGTTCATAAACTTTCATACATGTGAAAATAATTCTTCATATGTACATTTGTGTGAGTATCGTGTATAATTAGAACTCTTGTATCGATTACCACGCTTTTGTTTAGCATGTGGATCAATTCATTTGTTGAATTGTAGAGGTTATGGAGATTTAAGCTGGGTTATATATCGAGAAAGCACACATATATCTACTTCCATTGAAAAAAAATATGTCTGCATTCAAAAATTTTACTATCGATGACAATGTTTCATATTTGCAAAATAAATGTATAGTTTCTGTAATCATCATGTGGGTAAACAAGAGGTGTAGTGATAATCTGTGTTTCTGTGTGCAATTTTGCAAGAGCTGCATCACAGTGCACATATTTTAGTTTCTTGACTTTGAAAGTTATTCTGGATAACCTCAGCAGGCTAACAGAATTGATTTTTTTTTCTCCAACATGTCATGACATGCGACCCACAAACGATTCCATCAACAAAGCTATCAACGATGTCATGTTCTCTTGCTGTCCACTGAACTGTTGTCTTGGAACAAGCCTTGCTTGATGAATGCATGCTGATCACAATGGTGATGTATACCTAGCCCTAACACAAGATATATTCCATGATGAGTATGGCAAATGCACAGTTCCAGTATGGTACGAATTCACCATGGGAAAGTCCTAAATCACTTGCATTCATGATTTCAGTTAGTCATGTTAGGTCAGAGGTCCTACTGAGAGTTATGTTGCTGTTTAACTTTTTTACATAAGGTGCAATATTGAAAGCAATTTTAAAAGCAACACATCAAAATCATGTTTCATGTTTGGGACGTTTCCATTGTTTATTTTCAATAAGACCCTGGCATGTTTGAAAATTGTGGGTAAGTATTTATCATTTTTAATTCTTGTGATGAAAGCTGGAGTGAATGGACCTGTTATCCAATAATTGAATAGACTTGTCTTTTTTATTAGTTGCATGACAAAGTGGAGTTAGTAAAGAGGGCAAATATTATTGCTTTTCATTGCGAGCTGAATGATGTATTGGGAGGTATAGCTTTAAGGATCCTCACCCTACTGGGAAGAACACTTCAGGGGCCTAGTGCCTTGTGTATTTGTCAGTTCAAACTGCAGCTCATGGCTTATAAAGTTTGTTGATTTCCTACTAGTTATATGGTCCATACTCCTTAAACACTCAGATCTCAGAATTTAATAAAAAAAATAACCTTACCCAAACTAAGATGAATCATAAAAAGGGTTTGATATTGGCGGGAGTATTGGGGCCTTGATCCCAAAAATTCGTCTCGGGCCTCGTGATTTCTCACCACATGCTCGACTCCGCAAGCAATCTACTGCAGATTGATAGGTAAACGTTATTTTAAGTAAACACTGCAACTATATTGGAAATTTTACTATATTAAATTTTTATCATTTTATGGGTCACTAAATAATTCATTGGGCCTCCAGCTTGCAACCAACAAAATAAGTAAAGTTTGACCCCCGATAAGCTGAGATTTTGATACACTGATATCTATCACATTTAAGCTTTTGATTTTTGAACACACTCAGATGTAGAAACAAGGGTCAATAAATTACACTGGTCAGATGGGTCTGACACCTAAAAATGGTACAAAAGACCAGGAGAATCCCCAACATAATGTGTGACTGCAAGTTAAGGAAGCACCTTTGGACCCTGCAAGACCCAATTAATGTTTCAGTACACTCCTAGATCATAATCTGTGGGTAAAGCCAAATGCTAGGTGACAAATCTTGTTGCTTCATACCCTCTGACAATGATCTTTAAATTCCTCTATCACACCTGTATTAGGTTTATAGCTGAGTACAGTATGTACACCCATGTCTGGCCATGCTGATCCTCTCTGGGAGGGGGCGGCACTTTTGCTTTGATGCTGATGTTGTGCTGTAACTTCATGATTCGTGTAGAATGTGATGCTACATCATTCCCTCTAGATGCCATCTAATACCATCTGTATTTGTTGAGTTTGTGCTGGAAGATCAGAGGAAGGGAATTTCGATTAAGATGGTGTGAGGGGAAGGTGGGTGTGAGGATGATCAATATTAGTTAGCATCATACCCAGTCGTTAGTGTGACAAAGATACTGACTCTATGATATTAGAATATATGGCTTCTGAGCGCTGATGCAGTTGTTATACAGGACAATACATTGTGTTTGAGCATGTGTCAGTATGATTGTGTCAAAACATTGCACACTCATTCCTTACTAGCTAATGGTAAGCACCCTTTGTAGACATCACACAGATAAATAATCCATCATCTTGTTATAAGTAAGCAATGTGGAGAGGCACTCCATTGGTGTGGATTGGGTTGCAGCAGATAGTCCTGGATTACATCCCTCCAGCATAAACACTCAAGTACCCTACCCATTACCATTGACCCTGTGGTGATGCAATGTCATTATAGTCTGTAGTTTGGTGAAGTCAAAGCTTTGAGTGACCTAGAGAGTTTTCCCTCATTTAGTTGGCATATATAACCCTGAGTCCATCTAAGGTATTTCTTACTGGGTCATTGGGACAATTTTGCTGACAAGGCATTCCATTAACTACAGGCAACATTTTGCGAATGGCAATGAAATAATAAGGATATCTGGAGATATCGCTTTGGACGCACCATCTGTTCTCATGGACTAATTTGAATAGCTCTGTAGCTCGAGTAACGTTGATGATTTGGTTTGTCAACAAAAGCTCTGGAATTTCCAAGTGTGATCTCAGATTTGCAACATCGTTCAACTAATGGCAAATGAATGTCTGTTACTTTTCATACAGAAATTTGTTTACAAGAGAAACATGAAGACTTTCTGCAGTTTTACATATTTTGATTTATTATTTGTTCCATGTGCATGAATATACATTCCAGAGTGGCAGATCTAAAAACTGATCATTGTTTTCCCAGACATCCGAACTTCTTGAACTATTTTGCTTCTAATATATTCTGCTTTGCCATAAGCCCTCAGTGTAACTAGATAAAGAGGTATGTGCACTTATTGCCTCCAAAACCACTTGGGCTGCAAAACATTTGTAAAATCCAAAGTTCTTAGTAGCTCTCGGCCCTATGCCAAGTATTGTGCTGTGGAAAATAAGATGATGCGATTAATGAATATTGTGTGTATGAATCAGCCTTTCATTAGCATGTTCATACAGTACTGAATGAACCATATGTTACCCTTTGTAAAACTATAATTTGTCAAAACTCAGACCATAAAATACTTTCTAATCTTGTGGTGCTATTCGTAAATCAGCAATTATACAGGATGCTTGTCATCACAGGCGCTCGGTTCCCGATGCCAAGATTTCCAGCCCCAGACTGCTTCTGAGCCGATTATATATAAAGCAGATCAGTGCTCGGAGGTGGCCTGGCACTAGCAAGCTCTGCATCGCATGCTAGAGCATGCTTACTTGTTTCACATGACAGTTGCTATCAGATCAAATCTGTCAATTGTATCCTACATGTTGTTTCAGATACACCAAACAGCTGTTTTGTCATTTGGAAGGGGTTTTTGCTATTTGGATTGTGGATTACAGTTTTATGAATACAAGTTATTATCAACTAGCTTTGAAATATATCCTAACTGATGTTGATAGTCTATGTGTAGAAAGCTGGTGAGTCTAAGCGAAATGACAATTAATGTAATTTTGGCTCCCCTCTTGATGGGGATCATTGCTGCAAAGAATGGGTTGTTGAACTGTATAAATCGAGTGGTGGGGTTGTATAATGCATTGGGTCCACTTTTGTCAATGAAGATATTTTTTGTCAATGTTAGTAACTTTGACAAATTGTTAATTATTTGGAGTTTGCACAGATCTCGTTTGCAATGAGAGTTTTAACAAATTACTGTACCTGGGGGGCATGGCAGACACTTTGTTTCAGGTACATAAATTTCCCATCGTCCTGTTACGCCAAGATTAATCAATCATTTCTGTGGCCAAAGTTGATTATTTATGAAATGATTGATCACAGCTTACATCCTCTGTATATGATGCATCTTGTTCTAGTTGTTGCTACAAACATTCCCTGAGTAAATTTGCAACGTTCCAGCTCATGACTGTTTAACTGATGAAAGGAAGCATCATTGTTATTCTCTGATAAGGGAAGATAGAACTGATCTGTTTTGCAGTAAAGACTGGGTCAAGCCAACGAAGGTCTGTATTCTGGGACACCTTATGTATTGTGCCTGTGATGGAAGATGCTGCTGTGCTCTATGTACACGCATTGACGTGATTGTGAATCTCTCTAGAGCGCTTACGCTCCCAAACTGAGCCACACTCAATTATCCTGACTTGCAATCACCTGTTTTAGATGTATGATACATGCTTACTTTATTGTTGTTTACACACAGCTGGTAGTAACATCTAGCGGTACCTTTATGGGAAGAAACAGGTGATGTTGACAGTCATATTTTTCCCATTAAATCTACCTGCCAATGCACTGGACTCATTAGTAGGTATCTGAATGCTGATTTTTGTGACATCCCTCGATCTGCTAGATTCGCTTCTACTGATTTGACTTGGGCGTTAGATTGAGGTTGAGCTTGGTAATCTGATAACGCTTGTAGCGGTTACATGATGTATTGACAGTTGGCACCGTGGAGTTTGGAACTTATTGAGACAGTTGACAACAGTAATTGGAAACTAACGCCAGTTGATGATAATGCCAACGTTTGCCCCTGGTAAGTTATCGGTAGAGTTTTGTTTTGACTTTTGTGATTTTCTATCTTCTTTTCTTGTCTCCCTTTAGGCAGCATGAGTAGGTGCAGGAGGGGTCAGACGCTCTGTTATTTACCTCAGCCCTTCCCAAATATGGTCTGCATAATGGAATTATCCCCATGTAATTCCATTCGTATAGCTGTCCATAATTAGTAACGCTTGGCACTGGACGCGGGCACGGCGTGGCGAGTGGCTGTGAGTTTAGCGCTGTGGTGTATTATCTCAACCAGCACGAATTGCAATTATTAAAATTGGACCTAATGTGCGGTCTCTGCTATTATTCGAGATATGAATGAGGCCATTGGGAGTTGATAGTCGCTGGAACGTAGTCTTGTGAGACTCCGTGTAGTGCCAGATGGATACATATTCCCGCCTGTTACGCTCCATCACATATAACCGTTGCCTAATTACCCGCGGCCTGTGTACTTTCTTGGTCTAAACATATTCCGAGAGCATCATGCGAGAACACGCATGGATGTTTTTTTCTATCTCCCCATCCGCTGATGTGAAGCTAACGGCGTGACGTATCTTCTCCGAGTTTCGTGCCTGTGAAACTAATGAGCATCTTCAAGCTTCGTGCTAGTGTCGGTTTCATCTGTTCTGATTCCGCCCCCCCCCCATACAAGCTAACGACTTCCACAGCTACACCAGCTTTTGCCTCTCTCTCACTTATGCCTCTTGTCCATCAAAGGTATGTGTTACAACATAGGGTTAATGGGATACGGGCGCAAGGACACGTGGCTATGTGGCACCGTAAACGTTTATGTTGTGGAACGAGAAAGAACGGCTGGTGAGGTTTGGGTGGCTAGACTTGCTGCTGGAGGTTTTACGTGGGCTCTTTCTTTTATAACCACCATATTGTGTGTTGTTGCCAATCTAAGGCTTTTGTTCCATTAGTATAAGTTCATAAGTACAGAACAGACCATGATGTAAGTGGTATTTTGGTAGATTTGGGTTGTTGAAAATGGATGTTGGGAGGATGGTACAAACCTGTTAAGGGGTTTAGGAGACTCTAAACGTGGTCACGTCGTTGAGATGCCAGAGGTTAATTGACTGTCCAACGGGGGACAGTGGCGGTTGAAAATATATGTTTATCTGTAATGGTGAGTTTCCCTATGGAATATGTATCATTGGCGGGGTGCTTTCCGGCAGTATTCACGATGCCACGTTCCTTATACAAAGATGAATAGTCTGGGATGATTATTGTTTCATAAACCCCTCCGCACAAAACATGCTTTGAATTGCACTGATCCATCATTTATTATTATTTTAGATCTCTGTTTACGTTCAGTCAATCGATATGAGGCGGTGAATTCAGCGCTTGCGTTTCATCGAATGGCAGAGCAACACGCGCCCATGAGGTATATGTCCCAGTACTCGTGTGGGCGCAAAAAAGCCACGTGACTGACTAGATGTGCCACGCGATCACGCCATTATCAAATCGGCGGTGATAACTTATCATCGCCCGCTGGGGACTGTTAGCTTCCACTGCAGACTCAGCCGCTGTTGCAAATCATTGGCGGGCAGATTGTTGTTGCCGTGGGGTGCTCTCGGCCTCATTGCTCCCCAGACACTCTCCGCCATTGTTGCATCCACATCCATCCCGCCACGAAGCGCCCGTCGTACCAACCCGACACGCGGCTCGCAACTCTCTCCAACTTTGCTTCGTGGTCGTTTTTATTATCTCCCCGCAGTCTAAGCTTCTTCGTTGTTTTTTTTACGGCTGAATTCAGTTCCCTTTCCCTTGTTTGATCCTGGGCGGTCAATATTTGTGAATAATCGTCCATTCACGTGCTGGACTAATACCTGGAGATTTTTGTGGGAGAGGCAGGTTTATTGATTAGAGGCGGTGGGGAAAACAGCATCTGGTAATGAATATGCTCATTTTTCTGCGGCATGATGTGATTAACGGAGGAAGGTTTGGTCGTCAAGCCCGTGATGGCTGCAGCTCGCCAGGTGGCGCTTCTGTGCAATCCTGCTTGGCTTCGTGGCGTGCTCCTATCCGTGATACTCCAAATTCAACCTATAGCCCATTCCTTTTCAACTAACAACCATTCCTTGAGAGTCAATTATTTTTTTTTAAATTATGTTTTTAAGAATTATTTCTCTGTCGAATGAGCGTGACCTGCGATTGCAGTCTTTCCTGGCTGCTTTTAATTTCCGGGTTCCAAAAAACGTGGAGTCAATATGCGCTGGCGACCATTAGGGTGGCGACAGCAATTCAACGGTTAGAACGAGCCAAGTCATTTATAGGCTTTTCATCATTTCCTATCACGAGCAGCCCATCTATATGGTAACATGAAAGCGTTTCTGCGTTTCGTTCGACAATTGAACCGTTGCATGACAGTTTCTTCCAGGAGCTGTGTCGTGCCTGTGCTTTGCAGTTAACGGTAAGTCGCACAAGTCGCAACGGTCGATGAGAGGTCGCTAACGGTGACAGCGACGTCGCGCGGCCTCGCGTAACGTTCACTTCAATCAGGAGGAATTACCTTTGATTAAAAAGAAGTGCGCTTTATGATAGTTGTAAAACAAGTCGTCCACCAAGTTGATTAGCATCATTTAGAGCAATCTCTTGGACGTAAATACGGACATTAGTTTCCTGATCAGCCGTTCGAGTCCGTATCGGTCTAGGTGATAGATATACATAGTGCCACATAAACAACTTAAAGCTGTTTCAACGATGCATAAAACCACACAGCGCGTGTACGTGGTGAAGGATTAGGTCTGACAAGGAGGTTTACGCAGACGAAGCCACTTTCATCCCCTGGTGATGAGGTAGTTTGTCTCCTGTTGCAACTAACTCTGAGGCGCTGTTGGATACATAGGTAGGAAAGTTATCCCGAGTATTTCGTCACACCTGACACTGAATGAAGCGCTGCTTAACGGAACTAACAAATCTTACCGCCGAACAGGCAGTTATATTGCTTCTGGTGGGCTACACTCGCGGTGAGCGGGCGGTATATATATATATATATATATATATATATATATATATATATATATATATATATATATATATATATATATGTATATGTATATATTGAGAGATATATATATAGGTACATATACATATATATATATATATAGGATAGGGATATATTTATATATATATATATATATATATATATATATATATAATAGGCTGTGTCCCCGTCCCAACCAAATGTATACATATCTTTGGTTGTCTAGGTAACATATATAGATATATATATATATATATATATATATATATATATATATATATATATATATATATATATATATATATATATATATATATATATATATATATATCTATATATATATATATTTTTATTATGTATATTGAACAAGGGGCTGTGTCCCCATCCCAACAAATGTTTATTATCGACACCATAGCTAGTCTTTGGTTGTCTAGGTAACATTATTCATATTTATACAGGTCCTATATAATTTCTTCCTTCCCTTTTTATCATTCACCAAGCTGTAGTTTTGTAAATGCCTGGAATAACAAGTGGGATGGCAGACTGCTGATAGCGATCTTGTAGAAATACTCTGTTGATTAACTGTACCACCGTGGGGTTGTCTGTAATGGTGTGGATGGACTCCTGACGATGTCTGTGGAAATATAATGCAATGATGGATCATGGCAATTCAAGTTCTCTGTCTATACTCTTCCCTCAGTGTACATTCCTCCTTAACTCCACCATCTGTGTGTATACCTCCTTTACTCCTTCCTCTGTGTATATTCCTCCATTTATACATCTCTGAGTATATGCCTCCATCTATACACCTCCCTTAGTGTACTCCTTCCTCTGTGTATATTACTCTACCAACACTCCGCCCTATGTGTATATTCCCCCGCCTATGCTCCTTCACTTATATTCCGCTGTCTCTACTCCTCCAGTTCTAAATACTCCTACATTGATACTCCATCAATACTCCTACATTGATACTCCATCTATACTCCTACATTGATACTCAATCTATACTCCTACATTGATACTCAATCTCTACTCCTACATTAATACTCAATCTATACTCCTACATTGATACTACATCTATACTCCTACATTGATACTCCATCTATACTCCTACATTGATACTCCATCTATACTCCTACATTGATACTCAATCTATACTCCTACATTGATACTCAATCTATACTCCTACATTGATACTCAATCTATACTCCTACATTGATACTCCATCAAAACTCCTACATTGATACTCCATCTATACTCCTACATTGATACTACATCTATACTCCTACATTGATACTCCATCAATACTCCTACATTGATACTCCATCTATACTCCTACATTGATACTCAATCTATACTCCTACATTGATACTCAATCTATACTCCTACATTGATACTCCATCAAAACTCCTACATTGATACTCCATCTATACTCCTACATTGATACTCCATCAATACTCCTACATTGATTCTCCATCAATACTCCTACATTGATTCTCCATCAATACTCCTACATTGATACTCCATCTATACTCCTACATTGATACTCCATCTTATACTCCTACATTGATACTACATCTATACTCCTGCATTGATACTCCATCTATGCTCCTAAATTGATACTCCATATATACTCCTAAATTGATACTCCATATATACTCCTACATGGATACTGCATCTATACAGTATAGATGCAGTATCCATGTAGGAGTATATATGGAGTATCAATGTAGTAGTAATAAAAAAGTTATATAGTATACTCCTACATTGATACTCAATCTATACTCCTACATTGATACTCCATATATACTCAAGTCTTCTATCGACACTTCAGTCTATACTCATACCTCTATGCTCATAACATAACCGAAAGTATCTGCCAAGAAAAGTACGGAAGATTATAAAACGCGCTGCAGTGGTCCTGCTATATCGCGCCTGTGTGTGATAAGCCGTTAGATAATGCAAAACGTGGGTTTAATCAAACGGGAATGCGAGATGCGCGATACATTCATCTCAAGTGTTATGCTTACAGTGCGTAGTAAATTTATCGTTCAGATATTGCTAGCTCTATCGCGGACCTGAAGAGACCACTAATATCAGGCTTGAGGCTGGTTTATGCAAAACTTGGCCACACGTGTCGATCTTGATAAATTGATAAATAGAATGTCACAAGCTTGCTTGTGTTGTCTTTTTTCTTGAAAGAAGAATATAAACGAGAGAGATATTTATTTTTTGGTTGATGCTAATGAGGTTAACATCACTTTGCTTGTATCAACGCTGCTGGATATTGATGGCATCTCTGTTGTGAAAATTCCAGGTAATGATTGCTCTTGTGCTTCCTATACATGACCAGCAAAAGCATTTCCTTTCCTCGTTCCAAGCCCTCAGAATGTTCTCTTCAAATGATCTTACGTGATATCAAATAACTCCACGTGCACGTGAGATCCAATGAGGTTATTTGAATCCATTAATATTTTTTTTGAGACGCCAATTTTTGAGTCTTGTATTGTCTAGGATGGTTGTTATTTTACGAGCTCCACATTCCAGTTCGGTCGTCTGCTCTGTCGGTTTCTATGTATCCGCCGCGGTCGTGTGTGGTGGACAATATGCTGCTATCCGTCGTATCATAGGCGTACTTCAGCAAGGCTATCACGAATATGTAGTAGAGGATAATGACGACACCCATGCCGGTATTGAGGCGCTGTGGCTGCTCCATTCTGCGTTCAGGCAGCTGCTTTTGACAGCTTATTTGGGTCGACTGATGCGTCTGTCGTCGGTGTTATGTGCAAGATGTATGAGGTCAGCTCTTATTGATAATGGCCGTGCCAGTTTTCAATGATTGTCACTAGCGTTTGTCGATTACAATGGAACGCTTACCAACAGTTAAAACAATTGGGTGAACATAGTTGCCCGGAGCTATTATGTTAAACGCAGTCGTTATCGTTTAATATGTATCAAACAATTATTTGCGATCAGCAATTAATTGCATCGGTGTGAATATGGGAAATCCTATTAGAACGGTCTTGTAAGTTATGGCGAGCTATCGCAATTATGAGTTTCCGTATGAATTATCTCGACTTCCGCACTGGCTGTACCCACTAACTACGCGGGCAATTTCTTCAGCGGTCGCAGAAACAACATCGCTTGCTACTGACGGCTTAAATTAGCCCTATCAATTGGGTTATTGAGGAAATTTCTGGGCTGTTTGCCTCTACTTGGGGATTCTCTGCTGGTCCGACGTGATGTATAGGACTGGGCGACTGGTACTATTGCTTCTTCAGTGAGGCACTTAATTGGCCCTGTTGGCTTGCTGTGAGTGCTCAAGTGTTAGAAGAAGAATTTTGTGATGAGCTATGCCGTAGAAGCGGTGCCTTCTGGGGTGGCATTCTTACATCTTTATTTTCTTCTCTCTGCCCCACCCCCCTACCCCCACTTCCTCTCTCCTTCCCTCTTGTTGGATATTATGGACGGTAAGTGGATGTGATGATCTTGTCTGGGCGGTAGGGTTAGAATAGTGTGGTTACTTGGAGTGTTTATGCTGGATTGTGTTTTCGTGGTCGGGGAAGGGTGTGGAATTGGGGACGAGGTTGGGGTAGCAGTTAAGTTGTGATTGTGTCTCGTGGAGGCAATTGAACCCTGGGGACCTATCAACGACGTGCTGGGAGGTGCAGAATGGTAGCTGGTATTAGCATAGGTGATGTGACACGTCTGGCGATCTATGGGTGCAACACTTGTCGCCAGGCACCAGACTTACTCTCAGTCCCCAAAAACATGTCCAACTGCTGCCTTATAAGAGGATTCAAACTGCGTTTCACATCTCGTCGACAGCTTATGGGGGTGATCAATGAGGCAGAAGTGATCGGGCCACTCTGGGTCGAGTGGCGATGTTGATTAGCGTGCCAACCTGGAGGACATTTCGGGGTCTTGTAAGCGTCACCTCGTGCTTGCCAACGCCTTGTTAATGGATGAGAATGGTGCTAGCGCTGGTGGAGGACTTGCAGAGAAAGATGGGGTCCACGAGTCATTGATTACTCGAGCTGATACAATTTCGCCGAGGCTCCGAGTCGATGTAATGGCCCATGCGCTTCGATGAATACTGAAAGCAATCTTGAGGCCCGCTTGTGGCGGCGCTGGCCGCGGCAGTGCTGCCGTCTATCGGCCAGCCCGGTCATGGCTATGTATACCGCTCGCAACTCTACAGGCTATAGGAGATTTGGGGGATAACCAGGCAGTTTGGTTAGTGATAGCCAGGGATCATTGTCGTTGATTTGATTGACAAACGATGTCCCTCACACCGGGCAGCCATAGGTGGTGTATATATTAGCAACAAACGAGTTGACTCTTTGTCAACTGCTACTCCAATTGAATCGTGACCGATAATAAATTCAGACAAATCAAAGCGGCGCCAGAAAGTTGCGGAAACTGATAAAAAGAGAAGGCTCCTTGCTGCTAACCGCGTTAGTACTTCGAGTTAAGTGAAAGGACTGTTTGGTCTCCAGTAGCTTGTGTTCCGCGCTGCTGTTGTGCTTTTGGCAATGAACTGGTAAGTTAAAGGCTTATTATTCCTCGCCTTCTCATTCGTGCAAAACCCAGGTACAAAGCGTTGAGCTATTAAGCTATTAACCAGGGAAGGTTCAAGATTTCAAGTTTTGAAAAGCCACTGCACCGGTGTCAATTTTGCTCAGTAAACAGACTTTGGCCGAATGCACGTATTACGTCAGTTGGTCTGCTAGTCAGACCTGGCTAGTTTCGTTTCGTTGAAGCAGTCCTTACCTTTAAGATTGTCGATAATTCAGTTTACAGAGAGTGACAGAATGAGTAAATGTTTATTTGGGGTAAATGTCTCTACTTAGATTACACTTGCATTCCTGTGGCTGCAGTGAATGGACTAGAACTCTTGAACAGATTGGTGCTGCAGTTCCGCACGTCACCCACAGTCGGCTGACGGTGCAGCTCTGTCGAGAGTTCTAAACTTCTTGTTTTCGTAGGGCTTTGATCGGTGAGTAACTTGAGCCAATGGGATCACAATTGAATGGATGGAGACGTTCTCATTGGTTTGACTTTTGGTAGTCTCGTCTTATACTGATCACTGAACTGGCGAGCAGTCTGTTGTGCGTCGGGTCATGTAATCGATGCTTCTGCTTAAGACTAACTGTTGCGGCGTGTACTTCTTTACTCATACATATTAACATTGTTAACTTATCTTGAGAGCAATTGACTAGTGCCCGATATCTACTGACCGTCTTGTTCTTAGGAGAACTTCGCCTCTACTGGTCCACAGCATCGTTTATTCTAATTTAACAAATTCGCTGATAGATGTGAAACACGATCACTGTGGACACTTGAATTACCACGGCTTGTGAAACGTTTAGCGCATCGTAGTAAAATTGTACATCTTGACTGTTTGGATTTAATGCGTGCAGACGGCTTATATACACGACTAAATTGGCCAAGTGATCATGATTCAGTGTAGCTGGATCCTTATGATACAGCTGGCTCATAATCCAGTGTAGCTGGATTCCTATGGTGCAGCTGGCCCACGATTTAGTATAACTGGATCCTTATGATACAGCTGGCTCATGATCCAGTGTAGTTGGATCCCTGTGTTGCAGCTACAGTATAAACAGGACCACTGACAAAGAGCCTGTTATAATCCCCAGTCTCGCCCGATGAATAATTAGCATCAATGTCGTTCTCCAAGCAGTAGGCACGACCTCGCTGAGAAAGCGATCGCTCGCGTGACTTGCAGGCCTGGGCCACGGCACTCTACAAAACACTTGATGGGTTTTCCATTTTGTTTCTATCATTATGCAGTCACGATTCTCTGCCGTCATCAAATGCTCACACAGGTAATAGGCGGCATTTCCGAGTGGAATAGCGGGTTGCATCCCGTCTATTTAGCCATCTTCCGACAACACTGACCTTTATTCATGGCCATGCCTGGGCCTTGGGTATACTAGAATCTTGTATGTGAGAGCGGCTCCTTCCATTTGGACTCAGAGGAGATGGAACTGAATTAGCTGTGTGGTTGTACCTATTGCATCAGTGACATTTATGAAGTCTCTTATTCGAGTCTTATTCAAAGTTCGCTTTGAGGTCTGTAACTGTGTAAGCCCAAAAGAGATACAATTCAATAGCAAGCGTTTTTACCGGTTGTTGAAAGCGGCACATGGGCGTCGTCACCGATGTCGTCTGGTTACTGAGTAACTCAGCGAGGCTCGACACTCATGGTTTCGCGTTGCGTTGTTTCACGGTATTAGTTACGTTTCCCATCTCTTCACACTGTTCCATGGGACGAGCGCTCCCATGGAATGTCATTTACGATTGTTGGTCTCTCTCGCTTTTTGTCCGATTCATTGTTTTTCTCGCTTTTTCACAATCATGAAATTGTTCTCTTTGTCGGCACCTAGCAACAAACGTGTGTCCTGGGCATAATTGACAGCTTGTGATAGGTCTTTTTCGTTTGGTCTTTTTGGTCACTTGACAAGAAACCAGAATTGAACAACCCATTTCATTTGGTTATGACCCTTGTTATTTCCATACACAGTGACGTTCTGTAAACCCCAACCCCCACCCCTCGACAAGTTTACTCGTTGACTTTGGTATATGGTAATACACAAGGGTTTTTGCTCGATCATTGTGATCTTACCATCACGCTTACACGCAGTAGCATTATGAACTTGAAGGTAGGGTCGTAATGGTCTAGCCCAAGCACCTTTCATCGTGAATTTGGTATTCTTTATGGTCGTAGTGATGAAAACGAGACGTCAATTGAATGGTAATTAGAAAACGGAGGTTTATTTCTGAATGTGGGGGTACGGATTCCGTATCCCGCAAGTCCGAATATAAATTGTAAAACTATGGTATGGAGTTACTCAGGTTATGTCCAGAGCCTACTGCTGAGCTGGAATTCCAAACTGCTACGTGCCGTACGGAGTTGGCCTTCCCACTTGGTCCGTACGACGGTGACTGTATCTTTGCCCGAATACTGAATGTCTTGTGTTCGAGCGGAGCCAGGTATTATAGGGCAATGGATGTAAGGCATTGGTAGCCAATTTTGAGTGGTATGAGGGTAAAGTGTTAATTTGGAATAAGGGCCACCGAACATGCGGGTCTGAATGAGGGTCAATTTTGCCTGTCCCAACGTGCCGAAAACAGAGGTTGTAAATAAAGGTATTTGAATTGTGGCGTGCCTTGGGTACACTGGCTGACGACGCTTATTACGATATCTTATCAATAAGGGCGGTCACACACCTAAGTGGCAATACTGCATTAATTGATGCCAACCATGCAGTTGTAAATGGTGCTGGCTTTTTAGATGTAATATGAAATAATGTATGTTCCAAGGGTTATTGGCGTTTGATAATGGGCTGCATTATAGTAAATAAAAATTGTTGGGGAACGACTAGCATGGTTATTCATCTGAACAAATAAGTCGAATATGTCGGGCCGACTGTTTGAACAAGTACGCTGCATTGATAGCTATTTTTTTACGGTAAGGTATATTTAAAATTTGTCGGAAATAGTTGTAGGATGGGATGATATTTAATGTATCTGGCGCCTAGCCCAGGGTAGCAGGCGGGGGCCGAGGGGTGAGGGTTGTTCCTATTGTCATGCGATAATTCATGACGTTCATGTCTGGGCCTCAATTACCACGCCTTGTTCGCAATGCGTACAGGTAAATCCGATCACCGACGTTGTCGTTTTATCTGCTGCGATAAGCTGGAGGAGCGATAAGATCTACCAATTAGGAGACAAAAAGTTCACATCATGTAGGTACATTAACATAGGTAAGACTGCTGCGGTGGTTTGTGACTATTTGAGGAAATATGATTGATCGAGCGATATGGCGAACATAATGGTCAATTGAAACCGCTCCGGAGCACTCTTCCTATCACCACTTAAGGAGAATAGATGTTACTGTAAAGGTTGGGTATGAGGGTGTATCTTTCGCTAGTAAACAATGGTTGAACGCATGGGTCGCTGTTCCTAGTCTTCGTGAAGCTATGGAGGGGTTATAGTGGTCGAGGTGGTTGCGGACCTGGTCGATCAGAAGCTACTGCCAGGCTGACACCTGTCCCGTGGTGTCTAGTCAGACAGCACCACCTGTCAGCCTCGATTACTCCCCTGCATCGTAAACACCGTATTGACAATACACTGCTCTGCTGTTGCCAATCAACCACATATTTATTGCAAACATATTTATCTCGACGTCTAACCTGCATGTGATGCGTGTGTCGGAATTGGCAAAGCGATCTCTTGTCGAGTTCTTTCCCTAAAAACGGACCCTTACTATCATGCGCGAAAAACCCACCTTGTTAGCTTCAGCACATCCTTTAAATTGAACTTGAACAAAGCGGAAATATTTGTCACTAGATTTAGTCATCTCAGATCAACGCTAATTTGCGTGAGGCACTAACGGATGCCACACATACGACACACGAAGCAGCACGTTGATTGTAAATGACTTGGGTATGTGTTGAAACTCTCTGAAGAGACTTCTCTTCGTATTGACATGGCATGTACTGCACCGGTCCGGGTCGTTTCCAGTACAGTAGCGCAGTGGAGTAAAAAAACATTGTCTGTGTATCTATCCCCCGTAATGCGATAAGTACCTAATGTATCATCTTGCTCAAGCACCGCGGTGTACAGTTTTAGGTTAGGTCTCTAATCCTGTAAGTTCATCTTCTTACTTATCAGTAGAATTGGAATACTATTCTTGCTTGTATATCAGTTGCTGTAATTGTGTAGTGTGTATTCTACTTCACTGGAGTTCCAACAGATACGCGCTGCTCAGGTTCGCCGGATTTTAGTTGAGTACACCGGCCAGTCGGCTACTCTCTATAAAATGTTTTATTTTGACTGCAGCTGTCCGTCTGTTTTACTTCCAAGAGAGTCAAAATAACCTAGTTTTCTCGGCCATATGTGCGTTTCTGTTTCCCACCATTACGCACGGTATGGGGAGGGGTGGGGAGGATTGGGGATTTGTGGTTGGGCGATCACGTACGGCGATGATGTAACTTCGTACTAGATATACTTATGAGGATAAACAGACAACGTGTTTTCCGCCTCATTGCCGGCTTCATCAACACCATGTGATATATTCAGCGGATGGAATTATTTGCAATTGTGCGTTGAATACGTTCCACATGACAGCTGTGAGACTGATCTGCTCCGCGTTTGCTTTAACCATAATAACCTCGCGCACTTGACAATTTAGGGGCTGCATAACGATACGTTCCTTTGTATTCCTCGCCCAGACCGGCGGGTGATAGCATTATTCTACTCGGCTGGCTAATTTGATTTGCTGTGCTCTTCACGATCTGCTTTCTTTGAGAATACAATCATGTATCCTTGTATGAGCTGCTGGTTTTATCAAATTGTATGTAAGTGGGGACATCTAGGCAACCGATCTAATACACTTTCCCTGTGTTTTCAACTCTTGTCTGTAGATGACGATAATGTTCTCATGTATGTAGAAGATTATAGTGTGGTCCTGTCTGTAGAGGAAGGTAGTGTGGTCCTGTCTGTAGATGAAGGTAGTGTGGTCCTGTCTGTAGATGATGGTAGTGTGGTCCTGTCTGCAGATGATGGTGGTGTGGTCCTGTCTCTAGATGATGGTAGTGTGGTCCTGTCTGTAGATTATGGTAGTGTGGTACTGTCTCTAGATGATGGTAGTGTGGTCCTGTCTGTAGAGAAAGGTAGTGTGGTCCTGTCTGTAGATGATGGTAGTGTTCTCATGTATGTAGAAGATTATAGTGTGGTCCTGTCTGTAGAGGAAGGTAATGTGGTCCTGTCTCTAGATGATGGTAGTGTGGTACTGTCTCTAGAGATGATGGGTAGTGTGGTGTGGTCTGTCTGTAGATGATGGTAATGATGTGGTGGTCCTGTCTGTAGATGGTATGATGTGTGTGGTCCTGTCTGTAGATGATGGTAGTGTGGTCCTGTCTGTAGATGATGGTGTGTGGTCCTGTCTGTAGATGATGGTAGTGGTCCTGTCTGTAGATGATGGTAGTGTGGTCCTGTCTGTAGATGATGGTATAGTGTGGTCCTGTCTGTAGATGATGGTAGTGTGGTCCTGTCTGTAGATGATGGTAGTGTGGTCCTGTCTGTAGATGATGGTAGTGTGGTCCTGTCTGATGATGGTAGTGTGGTCCTGTCTGTAGATGATGGTAGTGTGGTCCTGTCTGTAGATGATGGTAGTGTGGTCCTGTCTGTAGATGATGGTAGTGTGGTCCTGTCTCTAGATGATGGTAGTGTGGTCCTGTCTGTAGATGATGGTAGTGTGGTCCTGTCTGTAGATGATGGTAGTGTGGTCCTGTCTGTAGATGATGGTAGTGTGGTCCTGTCTGTAGATGATGGTAGTGTGGTCCTGTCTGTAGATGATGGTAGTGTGGTCCTGTCTGTAGATGATGGTAGTGTGGTCCTGTCTGTGTAGATGATGGTAGTGTGGTCCTGTCTGTAGATGATGGTGGTAGTGTGGTCCTGTCTGTAGATGATGGTAGTGTGGTCCTGTCTGTAGATGATGGTAGTGTGGTAGTCTCCTAGATGATGGTAGTGTGGGTCCTGTCTGTAGATGATGGTAGTGTGGTCCTGTCTGTAGATGATGGTAGTGTGGTGGTGTCTGTAGATGATGGTAGTGTGGTCCTGTCTGTAGATGATGGTGTCTGTAGATGTGGTAGTGGTCCTGTCTCTAGATGATGGTAGTGTGGTCCTGTCTGTAGATGTGTGGTAGTGTGGTCCTGTCTGTAGATGATGGTGGTGTGGTCCTGTCTGTAGATGATGGTAGTGTGGTCCTGTCTGTAGATGATGGTAGTGTGGTCCTGTCTGTAGATGATGGTAGTGTGGTCCTGTCTGTAGATGATGGTAGTGTGGTCCTGTCTGTAGATGATGGTAGTGTGGTCCTGTCTGTAGATGATGGTAGTGTGGTCCTGTCTGTAGATGATGGTAGTGTGGGTCCTGTCTGTAGATGATGGTAGTGTGGTCCTGTCTGTAGATAATGTGGTCCTGTCTGTATGGTAGTGTGGTAGTCTGTAGATGATGGTAGTGTGTTACTGTCTCTAGATGATGGTGGTAGTGTGGTCCTGTCTGTAGATGATGGTAGTGTGGTACTGTCTGTATGTGATGGTAGTGTGGTCCTGTCTGCAGATAGTGGTTCTGTTAATAAAAGGATAAACATTTACCACCATCACCATCATCATCATCATCATCATCATCATCATCATCATCATCATCGTTGGGGAACAACGTGGACACTCATTGAGCTTCCAAATTGATAGACTGCTTAAAAGATGTTGTTTTATTGCCTAATCTTCTCTCATTATGACTGGCACCATGAAGTGACTGTCAGTTTGGATGAGTGAAGCCAACCTTGATGAAGCCGTACAGCATTGTGCTTAATGGGATGGGGCATTTGCTCATAGGGATAAGGCATCTGGTTTATAAATTTTGTCCGGCCCAGAAAATGATATTAATGTCCAATGTTTAACTCTATGTGTGTCTGGGGACAGTTCCCATGTAACTTATGGCTGTACTTCAAGAGATATGGTTGTCAGGGAATTGCAAAATTGCTATTTCTTTTTAAAAAAAACAAATGTACTTTTTCCAATTTCAGTATGGTCTCTCAACTGGGAAAGTTGTCTGCGTGTGTGTTGGTATTTATATAACTGTTTATCTCTTTAATGGAACACACATTGCTGGCTTTAATTACTTTCTTTTAGATGCAGCGAGTCATCAATATTATGTTGATGGGTTATGCTTCACTTTAAAAGCACGATTCCATTTGCCATTGGGGATTTGTGCAATTTCATTTTCATGTTCATGGCAAATTAGTTTTATGTAGATTCTGCTTATTTTCAGCTGAGGATATATCATTTGTTGTTATTGTGTGAGTTCTCTATTGCTGTGTAAGGGCAGCTGGGCAACCGCTTTAGTTCCCAATCCTGATGATATATGATATCATAGCCTGATGACTACCTTGTATAACTCATCAACAAGCGATTGCTCCAGCCCTGGTTTATACAGCCAGGGTAAGGTCTATTGTGAGGCAACTCAGGGATCTGATTTGATTTGTGATGGTAAACCCTTCCATTGGCTAGCAAATCCTCTTACAGTATTGCTTCAGGCGGAGATTTCCCTGGAGGGATGGTGGGAGGTAGGATTGTGATGGTGGGGGATGGGGCTGGTGTGTGAGGGTGTGGTACAAGTGATGACCTCAATGTTATCTCCCTACTTTTGTCAGCAAACAAGCTGGCCCCAGGACACACTTGGGACGGCTGATAAATCTGATTCACAGCCTCTGTGGTGGCTCGATAGAGGGCTGTTTGGACTCACCGTCCATTCAAAGCTCCCACCCAGCACTATTCCCAATATCGGTTGGGTTTAGCGGTGATGCTGTATGGGGTGGGTGTCATCGATAAGATGGGGTGATTCTAAAGCTGCAAACATTGTTAAGACAGCGTGATGCACTACCATATCACTTGCAGAAAAAGCCTGTCAGGGTTGTCATGTATTTGTTGTTGAAATGTCATTTCAATTTTTAATGTTAGGTACTCAGAATGTATGTTTGTTATGAGAGGTTAATCGAGGTTGGCGCGATTTAGACAGCGTTTCTGCTGTGTTATGACATCTTGATGCTTATTAGCTCCATCAAATAATGGGATTTCTTCTCAGCTTTATGATTGGTAGTAGCTGTTGGTCTTCTCCCTCGCTCTGACATGCATGTGGTGGAGCGTGTGTCCATACAGCTGCTGCCTGGTGATGTGATGAATGGTGCCGGCTTATTTTTCCCGCCTTTTTGCTCTGTGAAAGGATAAAAAATTGCAGGAAATAATGTCTGTGGCACGTGCAAGTGATAATACACGAGGTGTTGTTGCCACGCCAACAAAGATCTGTATTGTTGGCAATATACCTGAAAGAGTGGCATTTTATCAGTTAACAATCATCTCTCCCCTGTTTGCTGCGCGGTTATTTGATTTGATGTAACCTCTCTCTGTTTTGTGCTGACAGTATCATTGGCCTGTCCACGCGCCCACCAACCATCACCCACCATGTGGATAGATGACCTTGACCTGCCGATGCGAGACTGACCACCCCCCTCAGTATGGCTGCATTTGACCAGCACCGGTCAGGCTTCTGGCACTGGCTCAACCACGTCAAGCTCTACCGCCTCGTCATCATCCTCATCATCATCCTCATCACTGTGCCACTCGTTGCCCACTACTACATCTCTAAGCTGGCAGATGAATTAGCAGGGGATGGCATGACGTCGGCTGGTCATCACTCGCGCACCAAACTCGACCATGCTGACGAGATCAGCACCAAAGCTTCTGATCTCAGGGCGCATATTGAGGAACTGAAGAAAATCAAAGCCTCTGTAAATAATGAGTTACGGGAACTGGAGAGCAAGCGACAGAAAATGATGGCTGACATCAGTGGCTATACTAGCCATATTGATGCCCTCAAAGCCACTTATGAAAGTACAAATGTTGAGCTGCGCAAGCTGAAGATCTCCATAGAAAGCACACGTTTGGAGCAGGAGGAGTTGAGTTTGAGGAACATGCCTGATGTCCGCGCTCCCTACCGCATCCTTCCCTCACCCCGACATAACGAGTATACCCCACCTCTGCATTCCGCTGCCACCTGCCGAATGTTCAATTGTTTTGACTACTCGCGCTGTTCTGTGTCTTCTCAGTTCCCTGTCTACATTTACAACACCGAGGAGCACAACTTTGTAGATGCTCCACTCGATGTATTTGTCAAACACTCAGTGAGCGAGGCACTGGACGCCTCACATCACCTTACGCATGACCCCACCATCGCATGTATATTCATTGTGGTTGTTGGGGATGTGGAGGGTGGTTTACAGAATGTGACATCGCTGCAGGACAAGTTGCAGAGGCTTCCCTACTGGAATGGCGATGGCACAAACCATATCTTGCTCAACCTGGCACGCAGCATGGCCAACCGGGATGTCTTTGCTGGTGTCCACACAGGCCGGGCCATCGTAGCCCAGTCCACTTTCACAGAATCTCAGTTCCGCTCGGACTTTGACATCATATTGCCGCCGGCATTAGGAGTGTCTCAGGGTGACGTTTGGCAGGACCTTCCTCCTATAGTTCCTGCCAGGCGTAAGTTCCTCCTGTCCTTCCAGGGGGAATACCGCCTCGTCACCCATCTCTCCCAATTCTCCCCCACATCCAATACCCATAACAAGGTAGATCTGCCCTCAAAAGGCAGTAATTCAGAGCGTGCCAAAGATAATACGAGTGCCTTACATCCCCCAAAATCACAACATGGTGCTATACGGAGTTTGTTTGGTTTTGGAGACACCAATGAGGGAACGAGGACAATGGTGGACTTGATGGAGCTGGAGAGGACTATAGTGGAGACGCTGGAACGGATGCAGTCTCAGTATCCCAGTGATGGTTTTTTGTTTGAGTTCTCTTGTAAGCAAGCGGTGTCAGGTAGCCTGCATGGAGAATGGGCCCTGTGTGCCTCTCCAGAACACCGCCAAGATTTACTTCAACATTCCACTTTCTCTCTCATTCTTGCCCCGTCTAATTTCTCTGTGATATCTACAACTCTCACCCAAGTCCGTATTTTCGAGGCTCTGCGTAACGGTGCCATTCCAGTTGTGCTAGGTGACTATGTGTCTTTTCCGTGGCACCATGAACTGTCACAGAGCTGGAAGAAGTCCACAATAACGTTACCCAAACAGCTGATCACTCAGCTTCATTTCTACATTCGTTCGATATCAGATTCGGACATCTTGGAGTACCGTCAACAAGGCCGTCTTTTGTATGAGACCTACCTTGGCAACACACAAAGTATTATGAACACTTTCCTCATGGTGGTGAGGAGGCGTTTGCACATTCCAGCCTTTCCTGTCAAGGAAGAACCCACACCCAGTGTTTTTAATGCTACATATAAGCCATTAAAGGAGGCAGTGGCCGATCCTGAGCCTGATACAGAAACAGATATTCTCGGTAAATACAATAATTTTTACTGTGTCATTTAGAAGTTGTCTGACATCTGTTTTTTAATGCTAGTCTGTAGGATATTTGAACTTCAGCAAAGGTGCAATATACTTAGAGTAACTTGAATTAATAAAGAATGGAATTGTCTATATTTTTTCCCTATTTTACTGGCCTGTACTGTACTGAATTTGTTTCAGTATTCATTCCACCTAATCTAAAGTAGCTTCCCATATTCAGTAACAGCCTATGTTACATTCCAGTCCCACCTGTGTTAAGTACCTTTCCCAATTTAGTATTGCCCTATGTTAGGTACCATTCCTTACTTAGTACCTTCCTTTTTTAAGTAACAATCCCTATATAGTATTGCCCTATGTTGAGCAACAGTCCCATTAAGTACCACCCTACATTAAGTACCAGTCCCTATTTAGTACCACCATATGTAAACTACCAGTCCCATTAAGTACCACCCTACATTAAGTACCAGTCCCTATTTAGTACCACCATATGTAAACTACCAGTCCCATTAAGTACCACCCTACATTAAGTACCAGTCCCTATTTAGTACCACCATATGTAAACTACCAGTCCCATTAAGTACCACCCTACATTAAGTACCAGTCCCTATTTTGTACCACCCTATGTTAAGTAACATTCCCTATGAAGTAGCACTGTTTAGTAGCAGTCTCTATTTAGTACCACCCTATGTTAAGTAACAGTAGTTTTTAGAAGAACCTCATTGTCCTAGTAGGCTGCATGGACCTGCATCAGCATCCTCCTAGGTTCACCCAAGAGAGGCATCCAACTGGACCACAACATGGTTCCATTGTATCAAGACTGGTTAATGTTCTTGACTGTTACCTTGTGTTTCTCGGAAAATTAAAAAATATGTGTGTTGCCTTTTAGGTCCACCAGACAGTCCCTTCCCTTCCATCCGCTACCAGAGAAACTTCACTCAGACATCAGACCCCTTCACCGTCTCAGGAGACCCCTTCCACCTCTACCCCTTCTCTCCGTTTGATCCTGTAATGCCAGGAGAAGCCAAATTTGTGGGTAGGTAACAGTTGTCTCTCTATAATCTGTAATGAATTGTGGATATATATATGTGTATATATATATATATATATATATATATATATATATATATATATATATATATATATATATATATATATATATATATATATAGCTATTTATCACAGGTCTGATGTAAATTATAAGAATCATGTGTTAATGTAATTGTTAGGCATTGACTTGTAAGTTAGCGACAGGCAGACAGTTGGAATTGTTTTTTGTGGTCATAATCTGTGCTCTTGAGCACTGATCATTGGGCCAGGTTGTTTTTCTGAGCTGACCTGTTTAAATGTTGGGTTCATTGAGTACGGTATTGGGTATGGCTTTAATATGTCTGTTTCCTACCTGTTATACTTGATACCTGTTCTAAAAACTCCTTTGATGTTAGTCCTTCTGCGTGGAATGGTCCTCATGCCTGTGTTCCCACCAAAGTGTTTCTGCTTCAAAGCTTTCATAACCTGATCTGCTTCCTCATGCATATACACTGACACAAAGGCCTCCTCCCTCTTCAAGGCGCGTCTTCTGTCTTCTTAACACAGGTTGAATGGGAACCTTTAGATGTCTGTTTTACATTTCATAGGCAAACCTGGAACCTGAATCCTCATGTAGTGTTTTTATTTCAAACCTTTCCATCACCCTGCCAGTGTTTAGAGCTGCATGTGAAAGATGACCTTGTTGATGTGAGGTTATGTTGATAATGACATGAGCGTGTTGAGGGGAAGGGTGGCAATGATGAAGGAGCTTCAGGCATCAGATGGGGTCACTGACATGCAGCATCTCAGGGGAAGATGTGTGTATAGAGCCATCATTGATATAGTGCCTTGGTGTGGAATAAATGGGGATTTATGGTGATGCTGGGAGGATTATGAGGAGGCAGTATAGAACATGTGGTGACATGAATCGATGTCGGTTACTCTAGGAAATACTGCCACTAAAACCTGATGTTTTTATTGACAAGTTTGAGCTGTGTCATCTTAGACTGCTATGTGTGATGCCAGAGGGATTTAATAAGAGATAAGTATCATCTGTAGTTGCTTCTATGTGCACAAATGATAAAGGTGACAGTATTGATTTTGGTGCAGATGTTGGTGGCAGGGTGGTGTATAGTTGATGAGCTAGTTCGATCCTGCCTGGTATTCACGTGTGTGTAATTATTGTGTGTCGTTTCTGCTGGGGTGACACACTGAGCTCAGCAGTAACTGAACATGCTTGCCCCCTGGGAACCCTCTTTCAAATTACTCACTCCGTTGCTAATTCATAAAACTCCTCTCTCGGGTGTTGTTGAATGGCAGTGTTATTGTCGGTCTCCATGGGACATTAGCAGTTATGAGGTGTAAAGGCATTGAGAGAAATCCATTAGCTGGAACACCTCCACGCCATGCCTTGTCGCCGCTTTCCTTCCGGCCTCACAATGGACCTGTCACATTGAAGGCAATGAACGCCTTCCTGTAGAGTACCTGTTCTGTGATAAATGATGTGCATTAAAGTTGATTTTTGGGACACTCCATTTAGGCCATGAGAGGTGGCCTTGATGAGTAGTTGTTTCATTAGAGATAGATGTTCCTCCGGTGGATGTCCATGGCTGTTACCATGGCATTTACATGTTGCCATGGTGTTGAAACCTATATTTTTGTCCCTGTGTGGTTATTAAATTACATGTTCATTTGGAATGGATGTCTGATTACAACTTCTCAGTACTTCATTTCTTTAAGGGAATAAGCAGAAATATGTTATGAAATATTTATTTGCATCATTACAATTGCAACCTATTCCATGAATGTGGGAGTAGAGCAGTGAATTATGACTGTGGTGTGACATTGATATGAATCTTTTACAGGATCTGGGGTTGGATTTCGTCCAATAGGACGAGGAATGGGTGGAACGGGCAAGGAATTCGGCGAATCACTAGGGGGCAATGTCCCCCGCGAACAGTTCACCAGTAAGTAGCAAGCTGTCGTTGCTCTTTTCATGATATAGATTTTGTCAGTTTCATTGCACAATTCCGATGGCTTGTCAAAACTCATTGTATTTGAGTCATGGATTCAGGTTAATGCCCCCTTTTACATAGAATCTGGGTTAGTGGCATAGAAATCAAGACTATCTGTATATCATTCCTCATTAGGGCTGTTTGTCAGGCATTGTGGATGAATTCAAAGAATGCTGTGTACTTTGATCTGGTGTATAGACTGTGTGGCGTGCAAGCCTGGGTGGTTTTTATGAAGCATTGATTGTGATTGGTGGTTGTCATGTGTCTCAGTCGTCATGCTTACGTATGAAAGAGAGGCCGTGCTGGTCAGCTCGTTAGCCCGTCTCAAAGGATTACCTCACCTCAACAAGATCCTCGTTGTGTGGAACAACCCAGCCCTACCACACACGGACCTCATCTGGCCTGAGATCGGTGTGGAGATCATAGTGAGTTGCCACGGACGGTATGGGAGGGTGGGTGGTTATGGGTATGTGTGTGGTGGTAAGGGGTGGGTGTGTGTGTGGTTGGGGTGTGTGTGTGGGTGTGTCTGTTAGTGGTGTGTTTGTGAATAGGTATGTGAGAGAGAAAGAGTGTGCTCCTGTGTGCTACTGTGTGTGTGTGTACATGGGTGAGTATGTTTCTGGGTATATGTGAATAAAGGTAAGTGTTATGGTGTGGGTGTATGTGCAAGAGAAAGAGTTTATTGTGCATATTTATGTGTGCAAATGATATTGATGCGAATGAATGTGACTATGCTGTAAGCTTGTTCATTGGTATCTCTGTGTGTTTTATATTGATCTAGTATGTTTTACATTCTGTCAGGGTATTAATTACAGAACCTTGTGTTGATGGTTAGAGCAGCATGGGCAACTATAGTAATAATTCATCACGATGATACCCGCCTAACACTTTACCTCGGTATCAATTTCCTACTCCACGTTTTATGTCGGCCCTACAGGTAGTGAAGACGGCGAGAAACAGCCTCAATAACCGCTTCCTGCCGTACGATGCCATCGAGACGGAGGCCATTCTCTCGTTAGACGATGACACTCACCTACGTCACGATGAAATCATGTTTGGATTCAGGTATTTGATGACTTGAGCACTAGGTTCTATGCAAGGTACTTTTCTGGTTTCATCGACTCTTTTAGTCAGAATTGTATAGAATACAGTTTGTTGTGGGTTTTCTGCACTATCACCAGTTAGACTGATCCTAATAATCTACTGGGATTGTTTGTCATTAAGAATGATTTTGTTAGCGTTTGATCAGCATCCAGGTTGTGATATGTTTGCAGAGTGTGGAGGGAGGCAAGAGACAGGATTGTTGGTTTCCCTGGTCGGTTTCATGCCTGGGATATGAACAGTCAGAGTTGGTTGTACAACTCAAACTACTCGTGTGAACTCTCCATGGTTATAACAGGAGCTGCTTTCTTCCACAAGGTCTATATCAAACAGAAACCTTCTCCTCAAATGATACCTAGGATATCTGTACTATCTGTGTAATGATTACAAAGTCAGAGTAAATACAAAATCATGCCAACATTCCAATGGTAGTGTGTATTGTTTGTTAGTTCTGGTTCAATATGTGTTTGGTGTAACTGTGTGTTGTCAGCACTACACCTACATCTATAGCTATATCATGCCCCAGGCCATAAGAGACAAAGTAGATGAATACCTCAACTGTGAGGACCTGGCCATGAACTTCCTGGTGTCACATATAACACGCAAACCCCCTGTCAAGGTCAGTCATACCGCCACTAGTAATTGGCATCCTGTATGAAATGATGGGTACATGTGGGTCATGTTTGATGACACACCGTCTTTTATATGTGATATAAATTAGCTTTAAAATTGAACTTATTCATCTACCGAACGTTGATATTAAGGAATTCAATTTGTTTCTTTGATCATGACATAGTTTCTTATGGATGTGGTGTCAGGTGACGTCGAGGTGGACGTTCCGCTGTCCTGGCTGCCCAACTGCTCTCTCCGAAGACGACTCCCATTTCCAGGAGCGACATAAATGTATCAACTTCTTCGCACAGGTGTATGGCTATATGCCCCTACTGCACACCCAGTACCGCGTCGACTCTGTGCTCTTCAAAACCCGTATACCACATGACAAACAGAAATGCTTCAAGTTTATATAGCGCCCCACGATCCGTAGCTAGTGATGCGGGTTGTTTGGTGTTATTTGTGATGCAAGACTATTTGTGACACATATTGTGATTGATCCCTTGATCATTGCCATTGATTATCATCAGCAGACATAAGTGTACATTAACTGCACATATTCATCGTGTTCCTTGATCGTGTTGAGATATGACTGTCCTATGAAGGATGATAGAACTATTTTTTAACACGATATATCAGGTGCTTCATTAAGTTGTTACACAGTCACTGCCGATAATCTCTCCCTAGTCACTTGCATTATGTTCCACTATATCCAACCATACTTGTG
Organism: Urechis unicinctus; assembly: GCA_034190875.2. NCBI lineage: Eukaryota > Metazoa > Annelida > Polychaeta > Xenopneusta > Urechidae > Urechis > Urechis unicinctus. The sequence goes on along the minus strand of CM067344.1, from coordinate 42,884,391 downwards.
ACTTTTGGTTGTGAGGTCTGTTAGACTTTGAAAAATATGGCATTCAGGAGTATTTGTGGCACATCTTCAATTTGCTGCAAGAGTTTATGAAATTGGAATGTAAGTTAGTGGATATATGTGTTGTTAAGGCATGGAGTGTTTGGATAAATCACAGGCAACTTTTATGCCTGTGTCGATAAGGCTCAATGATTGTGTTGGTCTGTTGCTTGTTTTTTATATATGTATTGCGACTTAGTTATATTTGGCTTAGTGTGAAGCTGAAGTATTATTTGAGGTGATTGATGGCTCAGGACCTTCTACGATTCACGCATTGTCTCCAGGATTGGTTCAATACGCTATAATTCTTATTTGATTCCATCTTTATTTTTGTTTGTAGTTGCTGAATTTACTGTGGTGCAGGGGTATATATTGGAAAATGCTTAACCAGTCCAGCAATCTTTGTCAAAGTTCAAAACCTTTGGTGTTTACTGTTGGATGTGTCAATTCGACATTGCACGAGTACTTCAGTTGTGCATACCATCTTTGGGCATGTAGGACTTCCTTAGGTTAGGGTAAGACAGCGTTTTCAGTCAAACCGATTTACTATTCATGGAATACAAGATTTTCACATATTCCACACTTTGTTGCTTTGCATGGTATGGATGGCCAATCCATTGCATCTGTGACAAGAATGTGATGGGGTGGGCGAGGCTTAAACTTGGTACAATATGTGGTACCTGTAGTCATTGATTTGCCAGGTGCCATTATATTTTTTTTGCCCATAAATAAATAAATATCCTTGCAGTTTACTCAAAGAACTGATTGGTATTGATGAGGCTTTATGTACTTAAATGTGCTTAAATCTTTGCTGTCCAATCTCTGGGGAGTGATGTTATAGGGCTGCTGTGAATAAGCCAGACTTGATTATCATCTACACTTCCAAGATCTTCAGTATATCTGTAACAGATCACTATTCGATGGTCCGCACATATGAAGAGCCAGAATAATCTGTATTTCCAATGAAGTAATACACTCAAATAACACAAATGGGGACTTGCAACTTTAATAACAAATCCATGGGTTGATGGGATGGCAGAGCACTTGATGAGGTGTGGTCCAGACGGACAGCACTAAACGAGGCGAATGTATGGTGAGGACAACACACGGCCAGGCCAACATGCACAGCCATTATATCTTGTTGAAGGCAGCTATGTCCATACTTTGTACCTGAAAAACAACCACATGATGGTATTCCAATATACGTCTGCTATTAACAAAAGACGGTTGCTATATCTCCCCACATTAATCAACATTATGAGGAAAATGCAAGTGTGCTTACCAAGTCCTCGAACCCAGTGATCTTATCTTCAAGGTCATCGGTGCTGACTTTTTCATCCTCAATAACGGCATTGATGACCAACTTCCTGATGCCGTAACCAACTGGCGCCAGTTTAGCTACACACACAAAAACACATAAATCAGCATAATTTTTATCATTGACAGCTTTGTTGGCCACTGATAATCCTGTGTTAAAAGACATGGCAGTAGTGCAAATGAACACATACAGGCTCCCCACAGCAGCCCGTCCATCTTGATGGTGCGCACCAGTCTCTCCATCTCCACCATGTCGGTGGTATCATCCCACGGCTTCACGTCCAACAGCAGACTTGATTTGGCAATCAGGGCGGGCTCTGTACCCCATCACCATGCATATTCAGTTCAGCATACATCAAATCATGAACATTGGAATGGCAATTAATGGAGGCCCCACTTCTGGGAACATCTGATCATTTTGACATGGTGGCATGGTTAAGTATACTGGTAAGGAGAACTGACTATTGGATTTTTTGGCTTGGTAGGCCTTCACTCTCTCCGCCTTGATTCTCTCCGCCTCCTCGTCCTCTTCCTTCACACAAAATGCACACTCAGCATATTTACATACTGAACAGTCAACATCTCATGCCAATACATGACAAAGATAAGTTATTGAGTATTTAAGCCTTATTACAGCTATCAGCCAACCTTAAACCATGACCACAATGTTCATCATGTAATTTGGTCGCAATATTTGGAGAGGAATTGATGATTTTGGTATAGACAGGGAAGTCACATGAAGGTTTATGGTGAGTTATTGAAGAGATATCATTTGGCTGAATATTGGAAATTTCTGTTACAAGCAAACTCATTCTTACTTCATCACTGCCAAACAAGTCAATGTCATCATCATCATCATCTTCATCATCATCATCATCAGCAGCAGCAGGTGTCTTGGCAGGGGCCTGTATAACAGTATGAAGCATGGGATCCAAGTGTGATTAATGACAACATATCTAAACATGAAAACTGCAAATTGATGGTGTCCACAGCAGGATATTTAGGCGATTTAAATGAAACAGCTGAGCAATTGACTTTCCGACGCCCAGTGGGTTAGGCAATAAGAAGTTGTCAGCATCTTCATTAGTAGGACAAGGACACGTGACTCACAGCAGCAGGAGTGGAGGATGGACCGGACACTTCCATGGCTTTGATTCTCTGCTCCAGCATCTTGACTGCAGCCTGAAGGTCACTTGTGACTGACCCACACAGAACCCCAACCACATCAACACTTGATACATCATTCAGAGATCAAGTATGTAGCACATCTACTCCCGCAGTACGAAAGCCAACCAGGGATCAAACAAAACGTTGATTGACAGAGCATTTCCATGTTCTATCTACTGGCTTGAGATATCATATAATGGCAATAGAACTCACCTTGTTTGAGAGACTTGTTCTCGAGTTCCAGTGACTGAAGACGATCTGACACGGCGGAGTCCATGGCTGCTACTGCAGGATTCTGGAAACAAACGAAAAGACCGTTATGACACAATTTGTAAGTCTTAACTTGCAACATCATTAAGCAACCCATGACAAGAATGACCGTTATGACGATGATTCCCATGGTCACAGAAAATGCATAAGTGCACTATAACAGTACTGATAACAGGCTTCTGAAAAACATACAATTCTTCTCTATACAATTTTTAACAGGTAACTACACGACTCATAACACTGCAGGGTTCAACACAACTCAAAGGTGATCTTAACACAATGCGGAACAGGTCTACTCAACTATAACGGTCTCTTCTAAAATATAACTGGTCTTTACACTACTTGTAACAGAGGTCTTTACACAACTCATAACAGCTTTATACACAAATATTAACAGCTTCTCTAATACAAGACAATCTCCAGTGGGTGAGGTGAATTATAAAAAAAAATCATCAGTCGTACACTTACTCACTATTGTAACAATAGACCAGAAGTGACATAAAACACCATGCAGAAAATAACTATCTGCAAATAGACCAACACTCACTTCCATTGCTCTGTTGGTTGCATAACATACACATTGTTGAACAGATAGCGATCACAAACAGGTAACACTCAGGACAACACAACATCTTACAGAGAGACCCAAAGTAGATAAGAAGGAATGACAACTCGCCTGCCAGCCAAACCCACTGGTTCACCTCAGAACAACACCGAACATGCTGACAAGTAACCCCAAATAAAACCACATGCCTTAATCCCCATACCATTATAAGGTTACACAATCAAATAAGATGCTTGATTGCTAGTCATGCTCTACGATTCACAGGCCAAGATTGACACAAGTCTTCTTCCAGAGAGTTGGGCGGAAACACAACACAGCTCAATTGAATCTACAACTAACAGGTCAGCTCTGGAGATGTTCAAGCTTATGACACATAGATAGCAGTGGCTGCTGAGCCAATAGACAATACATGAGAGATTCACAACAAACTCTGTAACAAAGTTACCTTCCACTTGTAGGGAAGCTTCATATGAGAGCAGACATGACATGACATGATGGCATGGTGTCAGTAACATTGACATCACACTGCTGTATTTACCAGGGTGTAGATCAACATGAGATCATGTTGGTCATACACAAGACAATTTTCCAGCCCCAAGCAATTGTCCAGTCTGGCCCATTAATACATGTATTTCACCAAAGAACTCCTAAGATTCTTTAAGGTACATTGGATAGTAATGTTTATTCATAACTATCAGTACTTCATTATGCTAAGTTACCACAAATATGTCAAACAGACATTGAGTCCTATATTAAAAGCCAGTCTTTTAATTACAACATTCGACACATTAATACAGGCAATGAAGCGGGAAGCTATTCATGTGGTTATTAACTAACATGTAACAATCAATTAACTCCAGAGATGAGATTGAGAAATGAAAACTTGTCAACACTGATCAGCTGCTACAATGATGCTGAATGCAACAAGTTGATTACAGCAGTGAGTAACTAATGGCAACAAGGAAACAAAAGCTACTAAAAATGTATGACAATCTGCAAGCAATTGGACAAAAAAAAACAAAGAAAAACCAACTCTAGCAGCACTAATTAGGAATATCTAACAGCTAGGTGCCTAAGATGGGATACCACTGAGCTGCTTGCTGTGAGCAGCTTGTTATCAGGATTTGTCATGGCGTTTTATGTTGGGGTAATTTACCTGGAGAAAAATCGCAGTGCAGGTTGCATGTGTGGAAAATGTGTTTAATCACAGTAGAAGACAAATGAGAATTCCATAGAGTTACGGTTCACTAACGTAAACATGCTTTAGTCAGGGTAAGCATATGGTAGCCAACACAAAAGGAAAACAATGTCAAATCAACACCAAACAAAGGAAAACGCCAAGCTTAATAATATATACCACTCAAAAAATGGTGGGCCAAGGTCAGTGAGTGTAAGTATAAAGTATTGGAGATGAAAACAAATACTTTTAACACAGGACTTCAGAAGTTGGGACATTTAACTGGAAAGCAAGAAACTTACTTCAGTTTTCAGTGACTTTTGAATTTGCTCCCTGGCCCTGGCAATTTCACTTGCCAGTGATGAGCCTTTGTTCTGAGATTCTTTGGTCTGCCAAGAAATTTACATAATCATGAAAGCACATGATTGGATTTTAACAAAGGGGAGACCTCTCGTAGAAATGAACATGCATCATAAAATGCTGTCATATCTGTCATTAAAATGGTGGGATTTTAATGCCACAAGGAAAAACCGAGCCTCAGATCCTCTATGGTTTTTAAAAGTCCATTGAGCTTTGTCTGATCATTGAGTCAGCCTGTTGACATTTTGTTGTAGCAAGTCTAACGGAGACAGTAACAATTCAAGAAGCTGAGCTGTAATGCAAGAGCAGGACAAACAGGAAAACGGAGTGAACTGCAGATTTACAAACTTGATCCGACAGATCTATCATTCTGACATAATTATTATCTACATTAGAAAAAAATGACCTCAAATGAATTGCACCAGATCCCGACAGAGGTCAGACTACAGCAGGTTAATAAATGCTCGTCAAAACAAAAAACTACTGCCATGGGTACAGCCGATTGGTGGCAATGTCTGTTGGTATGCATTATGTGTATCATAGAAGCATTACCCCTCACATCACAAAGATTAGGATGGGCAGGGCACAGTCATTCTTAAGTGCATCTGGTACTGCAACTCACAAGAGCCTAGAGGTCACATTATTAAGACCCCCTACATGGTGAAGGAATATGCGATTGACTTTCACATCAAATGCAAAATAGATGTTAACTTAATTGAAACTGTCGATTGTTGTTCACCAGGAAAAAAAGACTGAATTTTAATTCCAACTGTTATGATCAAATTCAGAAATGTGGCTTAAGAAAACAACTGTGAAACTACAGAAGAGACAATTGGTAGTGGACTAAAGATCTACCTGAGAGCTATTTGTACCAGCCAGTGACTCAAAGTAAGCCTTCTCTGCGTCGTCAGCACGGAACTTGTCAAACCACTGTTGGTGGACGCCAGCATTGGAAACCATCTTCACTGGAAGTCCATAATATCATCATATGTATTGCTCCAGAGAAGACAAGACAGAAGATAAAGAACAGATAGGTATGCGATATACTATTAGGATACCAAGCAAAGGTGTCAACAGTCGACTGTGTGGGGTGATAGAGGGCAAGTAACTGTTCTAATTCATGGAGAGAGACTTCAGTCAGCATCTCCAGCAACTTACCATCCTAAATATAGATCACAATGATATATTATCACCCATCTATCTCTATATATAATAATGTAACATCAGCCCTGAGACAAGTCAGTTTTTGTCTAGCATCTTGCACCAGCATTATTTTATGAGCAATCTGTTCCTACCAGCTTGAAATCCAATTTAGTTGCAGAGATATATTTGATACATAGGACCATGTTTCAACCCTTCACATTAAATGCAAAACAGACAAGAAATACTCCAGGCAGCTAGAATCGCCCTGGTTAATTAACTATAAAATATTATACATTCAATGATTCTGAGGCAAATATTGGAACCATTCATTCAGTACATGGGGCGATCAGTGTGAACAGAAGCCGGTAATGCTACCAGAATACTATGTACAGGATGAATTAGCACAGACAAGCAACCCTTTAAGTAATCAACCCTTTATATACAACACCTGTACATCACCTGGCTGTGTGAATGAGACACAAGTAGATTCTTCTTTATGAATTCCAAGCTAGTTTGTGATTTGGATCCACACACCAGAAACGTTTGAATGTTACTTCATTGTGTCAATGTTGAACAGTAAGATGAGATTGTATTTCCTTGTGTCTATTCCATTGGAAAGTTAAGGTGTTATGGCCGTTAAGAAGGGTCAGTCCGAGTTATGTGTCAGGTGAATGTAGAATACAAGGTTATAACATTTAGCAGTTAATGAATCAGAATGATTTATTTGAGATCAGAGTTAAAGCATGTGGGGCTGATGGAAATATAACTACTCATACAAAGGGATCTCCTCTCAATGGATTTATATGTGACAGTTGGGCTAAAGGAGCTAAAATTCGACCAGCCCATGACAGATGAGCAACGCTTTGGAGTAAGCATGCCTCGCATGTGAAGCACAGCATGAGAGCTATGCTGTTGAGCCAGCCAATCCTTGTGAAAATGAGACCCAGACCAAGAGATCATGGGAAAAGCAATACCATGAGGCAGACATTTCAGAATGATGATCCAATCGGCCATGCACAATGTATAACAGCCTTCTAGTTTTCATCATTCTTACAAACCTCGAACAAATTGTGTATCATTTTAGAGAAGGTATAAAATGGACATGGACTGGGACCTTGTTTTGCGAGGAGACTAAGCTGGTCGTAACTCCATTCACAATCATTAAAGTATTATGACGTTGATTAAACCCCATGCGTCATAACTAGCGTTATCAAACAACAGTATTGATCATAGATGAGCGTCCAGTACGGCAGGGCTCCAAACTAACGCCCGCCCGCCAATGGCAAGTTAAAATCGCCTCAGGCGGTTGGAAATTACGAAACTGGTCGCCCGGGTGGTGAGTGAACAATTAGCCTGTATTAGGTATTTATGATGCACCTGCAAGAAACAGCAAACAGCTGAGCGCCTGACCTTTAATATAAGTCGCATTTAAGCTTCAGAACCCCCACTGAGATCGTAGGGTTTGTTTACTCCAAACGCAGCGATTGTTAATCAAGACTTCATCGAAGTACTGAATATACAGATTTGGACACTTTATACCACCTTATCGGGTGTCCCCATTGGTATTGTTAATTGGGCGCTAAAATACCGTCCATTACTAAGCTGACCACTTTTTCACATAGCTTGCCTACCCTACGCTGCAATGTGACAGTTATACTTAATGATGCATCCCAATTCATATGTTTTCTGGTCTTTTATATATAATATAACTCTTTGTTTACATCCCAACTCCGCCAAACATTATCATTATCTCTTTACACCATCCGATATGTAGCGATATTTTCCATACTAATGGAGTAAAACACCCCTCACGAGCAGCCGTGATTTTTTGTGCAAGAATTGTATTAGAGTACTTTATCTTTGCAGGTGTTGCAGTGAGCCGGGATATGCCACTTAATTGTTGTTGTTTCTGGTAATAATGTTAGTAGGTGCACAGAGGTAATACTCAAAGGTTAGCGTAGGCTTTTGAGAAGCTGTTACAGGAACTCACGCTTTATATAAATATATATGTGTGTGTGTGTGTGTGTGTATATACAGGGGAGGAAATTAGCACTCGCCTACCTGCCAATGGCGAGTAAAATCAGTCTCGGTAGTTACCCAATTCAGTCGTCCGGCTGGCGAATCGATTTTTCCCATGGCAAAACCTCACGTCAGGATTTATTTTGTATGCTGCCACCGTTTGAGTTTGGCCGCAGCAAGTGGCAGCCTGGCGTTTGCGCCTTACCTTATGAATAATTAATAAAAATCGTAACAGGTTGTTGGTCAGCGTGTGACTATGGAAGAATGATCACGCCAATCTCGCATTGTTTGCGCTATTTGCTTTTAGTATCAACCAGCCAATTACTCATGAACGTCACCAAAAGATTAAACATTAGTGATACAAATTTATCACATCCAGTATGACGACACTGTAAGCTGGGTTGTTATCTGATCCGTAGCAAATAAAACCGACAACTTTCGCAGTGCGAAACACCTCATTCGAGCCTTACCTAGTAAGGTAAGGATAGGGTTTAATGGCACACCAACACTCATGTGTTATATGGTGCCAAGAAAGTTTAATAGATATGATTGACCTGATTAAGCAGCTGCCTTCTAGGATAAATGAAAATAGAGATGGAAAAGATAAAAATGGAAACGATTATCCTAGGGCAAGTAACCACCAGCTGATTGACTGGACCAGGCCATTTCAGCCTCTCGTCTAGGCGAAATCCGGGCCAAAGTAGTGTGTTGCAGATACGGCCCTCAAAGGGTCGCTCCACTCAATCACTTGGATCCCATTGTTCACCGACACGAGTCGCAACCCACGGCCAACAGGTTGCCCCCTATTAGTCGCCTCTTACGACATGCAGGAGGATACAGTGGGCCTATTCTACCCCCGCACCCACATTGTTTAGGTTTATGTATAAGCAGTCGTATTTGAAATACTGTGACCACATGTCATCTACTTGCTGAGGTTTCAGGTTTTTCATGTTATTTCTGTACATGCGTTTTTATTCTGTTTATAAGCGATTTTGTTTGAATAAATTTGACACTCAGGGAGCAGAAAGTCCTCAAACATTTTTTGGGCCGTCGAGTTTATAGACAGGCCGGTAACTTTTTTCAGGTACAGGCCCGGGTGGCCTGTAGCTGAAAAAGTTGTTTTGACAAAGATCCTGATTACCAAGGCCAGAAGCTCTCAGAAACTGATGCCTCCTTTAAATCATCAAGACAATGCCTTCTAGGAGACCTTAGCAATACTTAACAGCAATGTTTCCAAGGCATGGATATTGGTATATCACAGGCAACCCACATAGCCCACCTCCCTTCATGACCTGTTGAAAAGAATGCCCTTAAAGATATCTAATGACCCATAAAATACATTTTGCCTTATTTGCCAGGTTGCAAGTTATGTCATGTGCCATATCATGACCTGTCTGAAAATGCTTTCAGAATTTGATGATCAGGCAGCAGACAAACTTGCGGACCATTGCATTGTGGTACTCTCTGGCACAGGTGTTGACACTGATGATTGTGCTTTTTGTCTCAACCCCTATCACTGACTATAACCCTAAACGTGCTAAAGGACTGTGATCGATTACCTATCTACGCCACAGTTACAAGGAAAACATTCAATGGGAAAGTGAGGAGGAGGAGGATGCACCAGAATAAGACTTGGTTTACGTTGGTTTGTTGTTGAGTAGGGTGGTTTTGTTGTGTATTATATGTTCTTCCCCAAGTGTCAATATGTTTTTCATGCTGTGTATGACAAGTCATTGATTTTGGCACGTGTTTGACACATCAAGTTGTATAGATTTTTTTGGGCTGGTTGAATTTTTTCAGGGCTGGTGGATTTTGGAAACTACCCGCTTGGACGGCCGGTGGCAAATTTTCATGCCCTGGTACGATATATGAAAATATGAAAATGAAATATCACTGTTCAACCGTAGGCAAAGAAACAGCCCCGCGCTATTTACTACTTTCGATCTTTCACATCCGCACTCTAGAGGCAAAGAGCCACCTGCGAAATTTCTAAGGTTCCGAAGTCAAAATGACAGATGAACTCGCTTATAACTTACAAAAGCCCCTCATGCCAAAAAAATTTACAAAATAAAAGATTATATCACAAAATGACACAGGGACTGTTTCTATTACTACATTTTGTATAATTGTTCTGTTTGAGCACCAAAATACGGCACATCAAGAAACTTAGTTCAAAATCTCAACATGGCCGACTCCCATATTGCAACATAATTAAGTTAATTCGCGGTGATAACGCTCACGTTTTCGATTCTCACGGTAGCCATGTTGGATTGTGTTGGATTTCGCTGATTCTGTTAATAAAGGAGTATGATAGCCGTGCACAACGTTTATTAACGTCGTGCAAAGATCGTAACCGAATGCGCGTGAACGATACATGAGTTCCAATTATACACGATAATTACAAATGTACATATGAAAAATAATTTTTCACATAAATGAATGTTTATTAACAAGTTGAGTTAGTTTACGTGTGAGATTTCGTCAAAGGCGATTTAATCCGGCCACACAAATTCTGAAAAGTTCATGTTTATTTTGAACGACAAGATCGGTTTCTGCGCGCATGCGCAGACAAGGTTCCTCGCAAACGAACTTTTTCTTTCTGAATTTTATTATTTGAGTATATGTGTCATTTTGTCAATGATTATCTTTTGGAAATATCTACTTTGAAGGGCGATATGTATTCAACGATATCACATTGACATTTAAAAAAAGATAACACTTATTGATTCCCGTAGTCTGGAGAGGGCACTTGGCCTTGTCTTACGTAGGGTTGTGCCCCGGGATCTCAAAAACCTGTACCCGTCATACCAGGTAGAAATGGCAAGAGCATACCCCATCCTACAATTATGAGGTCAACAAAACCTGTCGGGAGGCCGAAAAAAAACTACCCCGACACATGTATACTACCTCTATATACTTAAGTGCCCCCTCCTCCGGGACCTGCAGCCACATGGCGAGTGAAAATGAAACTGCGTAATGTGACGTCATATCTCCAAAACTGGGGCTGCCGTGAATGAAAGTTGTGATTCTAAATGTTCATTTGACAATTGCTAAATAATAACGAGACAGTGGATAACCAAAATAGTGCGGAGAAGCGGATATTCATCTCATTTGTCGACATATATATTTACGTAAGTACACAACTTGGTGGTAAGCCGCGGAGACGCGAAATAACAAAAATTGCCACACGACCCACATATCCTCAGTCACGACGGTATATATTTATATTACCGTCGTTCGCGGCTAGGAGTATGACTATTGTTGTACTCTAGGCAAGATTGATGTTAAGACATTTATGGATATGAATATCATGTTTTTTTAAACAGTCCCTTGTCTGCACTGCGAGAAGTAGCATATTTGCTTATATCCTTAAAGATTTTGTCATACGGCCCCTCGCCCCGAAGGTGGCATCAGATCATCAAAACACCAGGGCAGGGGCAAATGCCTGTTGCCTACGACTACGTTCGACCGGGGCTAGTAGTCAGACAGTGAATATAAGCAACTTTGAATATTATGTACTAGCAAAATTGATAGTAACGGCAGCAACTTAAATGCGTTTTCAGTCTGTACACTGACAGCATCCCGATTACAACCCACCTGCGGGGAAAGACTTTACAAAGCTGCTAAGACCAAAGCCGTGCACGGAAAAGGAAGTTCGTGAACGATGACATGAGTGACCGGGGCATATTACACATACAGTCGCAGAGAATCGTATTGAGGCCCAGCGACTATGGTCCGCCGCGTACTTTTCATAAAATAAAATAAATTAAGATAATTCATTTCGTTATGTGTTAACAAGAACAAACATAAGTTGAAAGAGAAACATAACCGGACACCAGAGAGCCTTGTACCTATCAAGCTGGTGATCTTAAAAGTTTGTAATTGATTTTAAAAAAACAACGAAAATTGATTTAGCATTGCAAGGTGACTTGCCACAGTAGCAAAGCTCGGGAGCAATACACCGAGGGTTTTTATTGAACAATCCCCCAGTGGGCCCGAGGTAGAATAGGTCCACTGTATCATTCTGCATTTCGTAATAAGCGACTTATAGGGGGCAAACATGGGGAGGTGGGGTGGGGGGCAACCTGTTGGCCGTGGGTTGCGACTCGTGTCGATGGACAATGGGATTCTTGGCACCATGTAACACATGAGTGTTGGTGAGCCGTTAAACCCTGTACTTATCTTTTGTGAACAAAATTTATCTGTATGGAAATAGCAATAGATTGTCAATGATTGCTTTCTTCGCCATCCATAAATAAGCATCATATTCATACAAGTATATCTCCTAAAACACGTCAAACTAAATGCAACGTCAACGTGGGCAGTGATAATTTCACTATGATAATTAAATTATCAAGCGTGACAGAAATATGCCTAACCTACCAGTCTCACTATTTTTATCACTACATCTGTGTGATTATTTTCGTGCTCATGCTGTTCCTATTCTATGTAAAGTATCGCTTCTTTGTTTCTTTTACTCTTGTCTAATTAAGAAAGCGAATTTGCAATTTCACAAAAAATAATGTGCCCCCTGGCAGTTAGAATTTGAAAATATTTCCGCAAGAAATTACGCATAGATCCTGTTATGTTATTTGTTCAGTGATTGGTATATTAAATAATCTAATGCAATTGATTTTTTGTGAGATGGATTTGGCGGGAATTCATCATAGATGTGATCATCCGAAAGGTCATGACGAGTGTTGGCATCAAATTTCTGATAAACGTCTTCACTGGCGCTTTCACACCTTTACTCTCTAGTCTGGTAGACAATATCTCAGTGATCACAAAGATGATAACTATCAAATTTCCGAAAAGCCCAGAGGATCGACGTATTGTATACTTTTAACAACTAGTGAAGTATTTTGTCTTTAAAAAAGTTTCTAAATTATCAGTGTGATATACTAGCCCAGTCATTCTCCTAATAACGATGTAAATTTAACAACAGTGTCTCCCTATAGATGAACCTACCCTTGCAGCGTTCGCGTCTTTTTACGATCACGTTAACATCAATATAAGCCATACGATGTATGCAACTGCGAAAATTTTTAACATGCGTTATGATTAAAGACGCTTGGTTGTTTGCGGCATCATCACAATGCTCAAAATCCCCGCGTAAATAACCATGGATGAGAAAGAAAAGTATTGCAACTGTTTGCTCCCGTCATCGCGGGTCAGAACAATTATGAAAAGTTCACCAGAAGTTTCAAGCATTTCCCAAGAGTCATTATTTATGGTTACAAAGGCTACGGTATGATCTATTCTTTTCTCTGGCTCAGTAATGTAACAATTCTTATATTATCGACGGCCGCCTATTCGCCTTGTTGCTAAAAAACTGCCACTTGCAGCAACTCACCCGCGCTGGTTGACTGAAACTACGCGCAATATATCATGGAATATTGTCGAAATATAGCTACATATACCTCAATTAGGTATGTGGCAATCCCAAGCGGTAGGCGTGGGCCGATGTCCGCAGACCGCAGCTTGGGTCTCTCGCTTATCCTGCGCAGGGCGATTAATGATATCCTGGCTACAGATTGGCTGTTGTAGAGATTTCCACAGGGAATTCTTCTATTACGTAGATGGAAACCCCTATTTTCCCCTCGTTTTCGAATTTTTTGATTCCGTCACGTCATTGCGGAGATATCGAGATTTACAAATTGTCGTTAAGTTCCGACGCTCCAAAACCTACTTTCTCACGCATAGACATCATCCTAAAGTTAACAGACGTTTAAAACAACATTTCATCTAATAACTTTAGATCTGACAATCTGAAGGTTTGAATTATCTGCTTCTGACAAATGCATCAACATTCATTTACATTTTGATGTTTGTTTTATTACTCCTAAAACAAAAATCAAACAAGATAATCACTCCACTTTATTAACTATGAATTAATCTCTGGGGCATCAGCGCCTTAATTGTGCTAAAACGCTGTTTTTGCATCAATTGTGGTAAATATCTGGAGAGGGTTACATTAAAATAGAAGTGACACACTGGTTCCAAGATTTGTCTACCGTCCACACATTGCAAGATTCAGGCATGCCCATGCAGGAACTATGACAGAATTGACATGTTTTGACTCCATCCCCGCAGACTGTCTAAGTAAAGGCGATATGTTTTCACTGAGATTGTGTAAACACACTGTTTTCGCATCAATCCTAGTAAAATTCAGATTAACTTCCCAGTCTGGTTTTTAAAAAAAATACACCACAAGCTTCAATGGAATGTCAAATTGTCTAATGCATTGAACACAGAATGACTGCAAACTAACCCAAAGCAACATCGAAAATAGATGAGCGACCTGATCTCAAAGGGTCCACAAATCTTCCCGCGAATCTGGCGAATTACTTAACTAAATCACTTTTTTCACCTATTAATAATTTAACCCTCTCCTTTCGATTGACGTATCAAACATGAATGGGAGTAATTTGTTTTGATCAAGTTGGAAAAATGTACAATTAACATTGGTGACACCCTTACTAGTATACTATATGTTAGTAGCATCAATCAAGTTTTGATATGTGTCTAATTGATAGCTCCCAAGTTGGGATGTTTTCAGATGATGTTGGTACCGTATTTTTCCTTGTTTTACTGTTTACCACTGGAGTTACAGTAATATAATAGTGATCCTGGTTTGTTTGCAACAGGAGTTATTTGTGAAGGAATTAGCTCAGTCATTATACAAACAGACATCTGACAACTCTGTGGAGTATAGTGACCTGGCTGCTTTAGTTGAAAAACAAGAGAAATTACAATTCCTGCAAGGTGAGTGCACACGTTGAGTTTTCAATTTTGAGCAGTAATTTTACGTTTTACTATCTTATGTGATTTAATTATGTGCTGTATTGACTAATCCATATTTTCAACAAATTTTTAATAGGGCTGGATTGAATTCTGGGCCATGCTCATTGTTGGAGACCTGGTTTAACTATGATGTAAACTAGCACACAGTTGCCATAAGCTACTGTTACAAAACAGTAAGCATTAATATATAATCCGCTGTTTATGCCTTTCCATCTGAAAAGAAAATACCTTTCTATTGCTTCTGTATTGACTTAGGTTTATTTTATTGAGCCAAACCATAGCTATTGATGATGTGTGACTAATGCATAGCTTTGAAGCTTATCCCAGATGCATTTATTGTGAGGTGATTCTGATGACCGTAGTCACAACCGAGGAATATTCGAGAACCGAGATGGCACAGACCTCAGCAACCATATTTCATGCTTCACTTGTTTACCTCCTTTGACCCTTGCTGCCATTTGAATTTATAATGGTCATATGAAAATTAACTTCAACTTCTGGTGGAAGTTAATGTAGGGTTCTGTAATGCAGAGAGAAGGGCATTTCATGGAATAAGTGATTCCAACAGGAATCCTCTAGGTGATCAATACTGTTTACCACTGTTCAATGATGATAGTTATGAATGTGTGACAGATATAATTCCAAAAAAGATTAAGTATAGCGAGTACCTAGCTATGATGGAGAAGAAGCCACGAAAGTCAACAGATGCCATGTCACCTGGGTCATGATATCTAACCATGTGATTGAGCTGTCTGACCCCAACAATTATTTGGATGAATAAGTTAAGATACATACCTGAAAGATGTTGATAACAATGAATTTTATTACAATGTATTGTTTGGTTTGTCTGCTTCACAAGGATAAAACATATTTTTATACATCCCAAATCTTCCAACATTGAATCATGTAGCAAGTGAAAACCTTCAACCAAAAGCATGTTTGGTCGCAGTGTGAAAATAATTTAAAAATGCTTGAGAACAATGGAGTAATTGGTTTAATATCATTGTAAAGATACCAGCAAAGCCTTTTATAAAATTAAACACAAATGAAAATTTCAGGTGCCTGGACAAACATAGAAATAAGAATGTGTAATTTGTAATGCAGTCCTTACAGACTTACTATACAAAGCCATGGTTTGTAAACATTTGAGAGAACAATTCTAAAAAAACCACTACTAGTATGATCATGAACACAAAATTCGTTAGAATTAATTTGATTCCTATTTAAAGGAACTGCACTTTTTAAGACGTACCACCATGACCTGCAGCCACCAAACGGGTCGATTGTTACATCTCATATGCTACAATATTATTCGTGATGGTATATTTGAGTGCAATAAGTTCATACGAATTTGTCATTATTTGACTAGAAAAAATTGAAAGGAATAATTAAGCTTTACTGTGACCCTGCGTTGACACTATCTTCGCCTGTAAAGCTGCCGATCCTCTTCCGTAGCTTCCACGACGATGCAGTTTGAAATGACATCATATGCTGCCCGGTTATGTTGAAAGAAGAAGACCGTAAAGCAAACGGGGAAGAAAAACGCCAGCGAAAAATTCTTGATAATTGATCTCACGAAAGCACTGCAACACAAACAATGATCAGCCTGTATAAAGCACAGTCCATGCTTTATCAGTTTATTGCTGGCAATAATGCGTGTGAAGCACCTACTTCCATGTGCCAATGTTGCCTGCTGGTGTAACTCGAACGTTACTGCCACCCAAACTAGTGACTGTGTCGCAGGAAACACCTTTATCCCCATAATACGCTTGCCTGGGGTGGTGCCCCCAATCATACCAACCATACCTCGTCGCAAGCACAATGTCTGAAACATGCGATACACGTAACAAATCTGTATACGTATTTAATCCAATGCAAGATAGTTTAGTAGAATTTGTTTGCTCATTAAATCAAATAAGTAGAAAATGGTGGTATTTATAACAGATAAGGCTCATGAAACTCCTGCAGACAAACGGTGACTTGCTTGCTAACTTGCTTTTTGCTGACAACAATTCAGTTATCTTTTTATTCAGCCCAGGACAACTAACACAAAATAATACTATACCTCAAAAATACAAATAAAGATTCTGTTGATGATTTCCATAGCCACTAATTCTGATGTAATTGCAAAGGCAGCGTTATAGTCGAGGTTCTGTCTCATCAGCTGCTCAATGTCATATCTTTCAAGATCTCTATGATGGTAGAAGGAAATGCACAGGAATGATAGAGCACTATATGGCCAAAGATAAAAGATGAATGTTGCGATTGTTTAAGCATCTGTATATTCACTCAGGTGCAATGCATAATAATAGTCATTGATGTTCTATTGGTATCAGACCACAAGTTACTTATAATATATGACATAAATACTAACATGATGCCGACATATTCCACGGTCATTATTGTCACTGCAAGCTTGACAATAAACAATATAAAAAAGTCTATGAACTCAGCAACTACTCTCTTCCACAGGCGGGGGATCTTAAATTCATCATCTAAACCACATTTGAAACAGAACAACAGCAATAGTAATTGATGCAGAAATATATTCTAATACACTGTATAAGACAATGTATCGAATAAATACTTCAGCACCAAACAACATTTATAACCAAATGCTGGTTCCTTAAGGCTTTATTACATTATGATACATAAGACAAAATATGAATAGAATTTCAGTGTTGAATAAATATACCACAACATTACTTCTAGGCGGACCCTGCATCAGCAACCACAGTTTTCAAATAAAAACTTACGAGATTGAGGAGGTATATTTCTTGGTGGTGTACCCAAGTTAACTGGTGCAGCTGGGGCTGGTTGAGGGGAAGCAGGCGGGTTAAAATTGCCCCAGGAAGTAGAGCGCTGTGGAGGCCCCCCAGTGGCTGATGCTCCAGACATACAGCTCATTGCTTGTAAAGACATATTCATGTAGAACGATTGCATCTGGTTGTGCATGTGGTACTGCCAAATCCATTGCTGCAAAGCTTTTGTATATTCAGCAGCACTTTTGTAAACAGTGCCACTTAGGGGAGGTCCACTTTGATTTGAATTTGTTGCGGGGTCGGGTGGAGCAGAATCGGATCCATTTAACTGTCGTTGCCTTGCACCTCCAGTATCGGATGCCATTGCTGGAACAGATATATGGTTTGACAAACTCAAGTTAACTGTCTTGTCAACAAAACAATTCTACAATGCGAAAGTAACCGGATGTGATGAATGTTGCTAATAGTCTTCCTTCCATAGAAGAGTTCGCATTCATACTGGAATCATAACGCAATTGCATGTTTCGATCAAAAAGGCCGTTATTCACTGCTACAAGTGCAATGTATCATTCTAGGCAAGACAACTGGTGTTTTGATGATCTGATGACACCTTAGCTCGGATGTGAGAGATCGAAAGTAGTAAACAGTGCGGAGCTGTCAGAGGCGGAGTTTCTTTGCTTATGTATCATTCGTGTCCATTTTTTTTACCTCGATCGTCTTATTGTCTCTAAAGGCGACTAATGAGCCCGCTAATAGATTTAACCTCAGCTGCCAGGAGTGAAATCCGCTATTTTGAGTCACGGTGTACCCCTGGTATCAAAAATTAATATCAAGAAAATTATAAATATTTTTTCTTGAGCTGACGGTGTGTTCGGACTATTCTTTTACGTTAGATAAATTGTCGAAATTTGGTTATAAGATAATTGATCATTTTAAGAGCCTACACTGTTACACCATGCAACAATGTACCCCCTGCATAACCATTGCATCTGATTCCTTTAAACAGGAAGCCGTCGGAACAATTCGAGAGAATCGTCATCATAACGCCGTAGTCCATTTCAAATGCGCTATCATACAGTGCGCGATTTCAACCCCGATATGTAACAACCAACAAGTACTTCTTATACAGTATATCCTCAGCAGACTAGGTGTTCAAATTATATCTGGTTCAACATTCGCACCAGGTTTATGTTATATGTTAACTAGCTATGATCTTCCATTGAAAACCTTGAAACATCAGCGATCTTATTTCTTCAATGATAAATCAATTAAGAGCTATGTGCATCAGTTATATAATTTCCGATGTATTGTATCCGTACCAGCATAAATGCGGCAAGATATAACGATGTTTATATTTATAACCACACATTTATCATGGAATATTTTGACATCACATATGAACACTTGCTGTTATAAAGGACAAAATTGTGCGGTTGGTGGATTTTTGTTCGGACATCTCTTGTAACTTTAAGCACAAGCCGGTTACAGGACTTGCTTTACTGCAACGATTAATTTTTACGAAGCCCATCTAAATTTAAGCACGTTACGTTGATCAAGTGGAAACACTCCAGTTCAAAATGTACATTTTGTGACTCTGGAAGAATGCTTTATCATGCATTTAAAAGCTGTAGTCAAGCCGGAAATTACTAGACGAAGGACATAAAGCTAAGTTTTCGATTTAGCTTTTATAACTAAATAATGACTTTTGGGAAACAGTGTTAGCAATTAAGGTGGCTAAAATGGCATGTCTTTTTCAACGAGTGATCTATAGCCATGAGGAATTTATATATTTCTCTCTCACACTGAAATATAATAAGCTCTTGGCTATTCTCTACCCATGCACAATTCTCCCCTGGCTGTTATTGCTTGGCTGTCCCGCCTTTTGTCTTCCCTCCCTATGTAATCCCTCTCTTTGTCTTTTTCTCTCCTAGCTCACCTCTCTTCTTGTATCTACGTCACTCACGCTGTTGTCTTGCACATCGCCCATTCGGCACGCCCTTTCTTGCCTTATCTAAGACCTAACACCCAAAGAAAATTCGCGATCGTATGAGGTCTTCTGTTTATGTAATTGTGCAAGCGTTCATACTATGACGTAGAGAGTGGCGATGTGGATCGATATTGCAGTTATCATGCGGAACACAGGAACTGCCAACCAGATGATCATCAGGAAACGTAAATATGACTTGAGAGCGTACAGCTGCAGCACCAAACAGCAATAAACACAGACAGATTATTAAACAGAAAGTATACGGATATGTGCAATATTTCATTCAACTGGCATGGGAAACGCTGAAGGTTATTCTGTCCGGCAAAAACATGATATAATTCCCCCAGACAGGCCGAAATTAAGTTATACTGTTACATTACGCAGTTATCCGTTGCTATCTACAAAGTTGCTATGTCAGGTGATGAACAAGATTTCTCAACATACAACATTGTACCGGATGCTTTTTAGGAAATGGTATCACAAGTAAAATACAACAATGTGAGGAGTTTTGTGACTAATCATCGATACCCATTTAATAATCAATATTGTAAGGAAAAACTCTGACAACTCTACACTATCGTGCATATTCTAGTGACATAAGAACACCACAACGGAAATCAGACTTGGTGGACTGTAAAATGCGGTTGATAAAAAGAAATCACCATTTTTAACAAGCGGCTATTGATTTCATTGGGGACTGTGGCTAGGACGTTGGTCGTTGTATGGTATTGTTCCGGGCTAGTGATGTGGTTCTAATGCTATATAAAAAACAAAAGTGTTTTAAATTGTTCACAAAATGATTTCCGTACATATTAACAGACTAGGGAGTTGATAAAATATATACGGATTCTAGGCAAGGTTTGATGCCAAAGATAATCATTAAGTTAAATGCATGTTGCTTATTGCATTAAATTAGTGTTAGAGATGGTCGATATTCTTCCCATCACTGTGTTTTTCGAACACTGACATGTATACTTATGCATTGACCTGGCTTAAATTTATGTAAGAGTAGATATGTTGTCATGTTTGTGTATGTACATTAAAAGTCAATTTACTAGAGACTTTATCAGCATTGGAATTGCAATTGATGTGGATATTTAATTTATTATTAATCTCTACACCAAAGCATACAACAGAAATTGTAGCAGCAAAGCATCTTTGTTGCAATATGCATTAACCTAAAATACATGGTATTAATTAGGGGGAAGGAGCGTGGCCATGATGATTGGATTGATATCAACGTCGTTGGAAACCTAATATGATTTGTTGATGCTATTATTGGGCAAACAGCCATTGGATGAATTCCTTATGCAGTTGTGTTTTTGTGGAGAAGCTAACTATAGGTATTAAATGCGATGATTGAAAGCAAAACCGCCGGATGCCCTTTCCACATCACGAGCTTTAACATTCCACGAAAGCAACATTAAGTTAAGTTAGTAATGCAAAACTTCGAAGGCAAATGTTTCGACTGTTTGCATTATATTGCTTCGTTCCCCGAGAAAATTTCCCCTCTTTTCCACAATCTAGAACCTAGCTATGATGAGGTATTGTCACATTTTTCAGCCGTTTGTTAATTTTGTTGGACCGAAAGTTACCCCCTGGGAAAGATATATATTATCTAGTTTTAATTCGTTGTAGAGGTTTTAAACGGACATGTTTTGAAGGTCAACGAATTCTGGTTGTAACATTATGTTGAGACCACTAATAGCCTTGTATAGAAGCCCTTAATGTCAAGCAGGATATACATTTACCACCTGCCCATCCCGTGTGATAATATAGCTCATGTTTTACTGACGCGCAAATAGCAAAGTTTGACTAAAGATGGTACAATATTGCATAACTTTCCTTTCTTTATAGCTAACTTTGTCACATGGGAGATTTACAAGTTACCGTAAACTGTACATCCGTTGCTGTAACAAATATTAGGCCATGCAATTACATAAATAGTAATATATTGGACCATATTACCACTTGGATTATTGATTGAAAAACAATGCACCCCTGGATTTAACGTCGTTTGTTTTTGACCATAAAATACTGTGATTTGTATTACACGGAATGCTATTTGATCGAAAAAGGTTCAGCTAATGCATTCCTGGAAAATCATGATTACATTGTGTTGCAATAGCACAACCAACAGCAGCGAAGTTTTATAGGCAGCCATCTCTAAGGAGATAATACAATAATAAAATATGCAATTGCGTTCAAAATGATGTCATCCACATGATTCACAATGCAAAATTTTGTTATGGTGTTGCTGAGTTATGGGCCATTCTAGTATATTTTCTCATAACAAATCTGCCTTCAACCAACACATGCAACGCTGATGTTATTAGCCAAACTGTCTTGTTTAACAGTAATAAATATACATGGGGAATTCATAGAGCGGTTTAACATGATATTGTTATGGAAGCTAGTGTGATTGATTTATTACCTCGATGCAGTTCAATTCATACTTTAACCTGAGCTACGCCTCTCATTCGATTCGCGACTATACTCTATGACTTTCATCCATCAATTATTATTTGGTCTGTTGAATCATTCCTCTACCAAGTTCCCCCCTCCTATCTCGGCCAGGCTTTTGATGTGCCTTTCCTGGCTGACCAATATCTGGCCTTCTTCTCTCTGGTTCACTTGTTGCTCGACTCGCCCCTCCCTTGAAACAACCCAAATTAATGCTAAGCTGTCGATGAAATAACATATCATTCAACTCGCAAGTCATAGGTGACACTGATGCATTGATAGTCGCTTCTTGTAATGCCTACATACTGCATGTGATATTGCACGTGGATGGAGCTGGTATACATGCTGTCATTGACAATCATCATTAAGAAGATTTCTTCACAATTACTTAAACACGCATGTTGCGTAGTTCAATTTTGATTTGACTTTTCAATGTAGACAGCGAAATATCTTTACTTAATTCTGTCATCGCCATTGTTGTGTAAGGAGATGTGAACCATGAGTAAGAGATGTGATTTAAAACTGTTGTTTAACGTACCGCAGTTCTGCATTTCGTTTATTAGGGATGGATACTAGTGTGGCGGAAGCGGGTTTTCGCGCCAAACTGCCTCCCGCTCTAGCAGTAAATGATGGGTGAGATATTGTGGTCATTTGTTTCACTTGTATCTTAATGTACTTTTGTATTGATGCTTCCTGCGTAGGTGTATTGATGTTTCCTGTGTATATTGATGTTTCCTGTGTTTTTATATAATGAATAACTTGTATAATATTTTAATGTCTATGCATTTATTTTGATGTTAACATTTCGCATTGAAAACCGCGTGGTCACGTGACCTTGTATACATAAGCTGTGGCATCTTCCGCACACAGCAGATAGCATTTTCTCAGCTGAAATAAAGACTTGTAGTTCTGTCACGATAGCCTTCTTGAAGTTTCATTGGTGAGTTCCATTAAGTGGAAGCATATTGCAGGTATTCGAGTCAGTCAGGGGTGTTGTGGAGGTCCTGTAAAGCGGGACCTATACACGGCACCATATTCGGCTGGCTCGTATTATCGCCAATAGTTGTGGCTGATAACGATCCCATTTCGCTATTTGAACCATACCACTCGCACGCTACACTTGAATGACATATCATGACTATCCAACATGTGTGTATAAATATAGAATTTAGGTAATCCAGAAATGGGAAGGCAGAGACAAAGTGATGCTGTTATATGACTCAGGTATACGTTGCTATATAGGTGATCATAAAAGTGTTATTCTTCCAGTCTCATTGTGGATATGCGACTATGCAACATTATTAAAGCTGCATAGATGTGTATTATGCTATCACAAAAAACATAATTTGATAGTTTTTGTAGGGTGTAGTAACTTGCAGAAGCAATGGAAAAGCATAATATCATGTCTGCCATAATTTAGGAATTAGAATGAGGGAACGGACATCCAACTTTGTCGTCTGTAACCTGCATTAGGTAAAACGAAACTTGGATCCTTAATGCACGTTTGTCAACAGTATCTGCAAAATTGTGACTGAGGCTAGGACTTTGTAGGTTGTTGATGGTAATTAATAAGTCTAAGCCAAATGTAGGGTGATTGTATGGAAATATGGTATGCATAAAGGGGTCTAAGAATCGCATCTTTATCATCTAATGAAATATTTCCATCTAAAGAAAGTATTCAGAATATAATGAGTAAGTATTTGATGTATAATCGAGAGGCAGAGTGAAGAGAGATTGTTCTTCAGCTCTGACAACTTCAAAATAACTGACTCATTGACAAAACGAATCTGAAAGACAAAAGAAACGTTCTCCTTTCAATAGAAGAGTTCGCACGAATGCTATAACATCAATACATGCTTCACAATAACAGCCCGTTATTCAATTGAAAGTCATAAATTTAATGTTTCATTCTATATCGTGTCATGTGCGATTTGTGTTGGTTATCGCATGGTCACGTGGGTGATATTGGGAAAGAACACGAGGACGCGGAGCGATAATCAAGCGCACGACGCGGTCTCCTAATAATGATAATTAGCGTGAACCTATGTTACGTAAGGTATCTGCTTGGGACCTGTAAATATGAGAGGTATACCCTTTATCCCCCACTCGGCCTCAGCTGCCTGTGATGATGATTTTAACTATAGGATATCTGGGAGAGTTTTCTTTTTTCGACGCCAGTGATTTTTGAGACGGATTTTAGTGTTCCTGATGGTGCGTTTGTTGCTCCATTGGATCCATCTATAGATACCAAATGGGAAGTAAGAGGTGCTTCTTGTGCTGGTCGGTTCAGCACCAACACTGTAGCGCAGTAGACACAGCTCGGCAGGTGTTAAAATTTCGCGCCTCAGCATGATTCCGGGGAGATGAGATAATACCGTGACTTCCCGATGAGCGACAAGTAACCAGATTAGCGGCTGACAAGCAAATGACTCTTGAGAAAACCTTCGTTATAAGACTTGCAAGGTGTGCGTGATATTAAGACCCTCCGTAGTGTTGCCATGTTAGAGCAGTGGTGCTCTGTTAGGGACTTTCTCAAATCTGGTTGCTGCTTGGACATATATCGACACGGTCGCAGTTATCGCACGGGAAAAGATATGGGAAAAAGAGCTCTGATTGGCTGAGAGTAGGGTGCCATGCGATAAAGGTTAGTGTAATCGTCTCTAAAGGTGACTAAATAGACAACCTATAACCGTCACCACTGCAGTCAGGAGCTAAGTTCGCTCTTTTGAGTAGTCAGGAAGTTGGTTGTGTCTTCTCGTTAATCCTAGTGCCAAAAAGGAATAAAGAAAAAGTTAAGCAAATTAAGTATATTCTTCCTTAACTGACAAAGAGTCTGGTCCATCCATCTTCATTAAATCAATCTTGGACTTCCTGTTTACAGAATAAATATTGTGTCGGGATGGAGCCCTCTTAGGTTAGCTTTATATTCTTTGATACTACCAGCAATTCATAAGAGGGATTATCGCAACGCCGAAATTATCAGCTTGCAACAAGCACCACTAGCTCTTTTATATACCGCCAGCATATTTGGTTTGCGCATTTTGTGTCAGCGTAATAAACACAACCTGCCATATTCTATAGAATAAGATTTCCTGTGCGGTTGGTGAAATTGTTCTCAGAACATCTCATGTCGCTTGTAACAAGAATTATTGCCACGATTACATTTTACGATGCACCTCTGAATTGAAGCACGTTTCGCTGACCTAGTGGAAACACTCCACTTCTAGATGTTCATTTTGGGACTCTGGTAGAATGCTTTATAGTGCATTAAGTTGCAGTCAAGCCATAAATTGCACTAGGCGAAGGATATAACGTTAAGTTTTCCATTTAGCTATTGAAATTAATGTCCATTGAGATACAGCGATGGAAAATAAGGTCGACCAAAATATGCAATGTTTGTTTTCAACGAGTGATCTATGAACATTCTAACATTTAGATATATACTGATATTAATTAGATAGGCGCAACGTTAATGTAGCCAGTGCAGCCCATTCAGCTCTTGTCTGTTGTTTATTCTTTATTCAGGTCTTCCCTTCCTATATAGTATCACCCCTTGTTTACCTCTCTATCTGCATCAACATAACACAATTCACTGAGGCAGTTCGAAATAAACTAATACATGCGCATTCATCCATTGCTATCGACATAGTTGCTATGTCAAGTGATCAGAATTGGCGGGCTGTAAAATGATACCAATATTTGTTAACAGCGGTTAATAGTTTTTACAGGGGACGGGACTTAGAAGTTGGTCGTTGTATGGTATTGTTCTGGGTAAACAATGTGATTCAAACTGAAAAGGCAAAAGTGTTTTAAGTCAGTCAAAAATGCGAAATAAAAATGCTGCATGTTGCAGCCATTATTCGCCGTACTTGTTAACAATGTAGGCAATGCCAAAGGGAATTATGAAGTTAAATGCCAGAAAAGGTAGTCACATCACTGTGTTTTATGAACAATGACATGCAAGCTTATGAATTGACCTGGCTTCAACAATAGTTTTAGATTTGTTGACATGTGTGCATATGTAGATGAGTTTAAGAGCTACTATTTGCAATTGCTGGCATACCATAGATACTATATCAGCATTAGAATTGCAATGATGAGGATATTAATTATGCGTGAAAAATCATTTGATTTGTGTTACAGCATTCCAACGAATGTATAAGAAGAAAGAAAAAAAATGTCTTAAACCGATCCGGAAATGGGGCTTTTATTGAACCTATATTCATGTCGACTGTATCCTTCCCCAGATTCGATCTCAAAATAAGGGAGGTCACCATAACGTCCGATTTATTTCCCACCATGAGGTAACACATTTTACAGCTTGAGCTTTGCAAAGAGCATTATACAACTGCTTAGTATATATCACGGTAATAATTTAAGCATTAGTGACACCTTTAATGCGGAATTTACGCAGGGTGTGCATTCCATCACCACAATCACTCTCTTCTATCACAATCTTTATGAAAGACTTCAACATAAAGAATACATAGAATTGGCGTCTCCACGTCTGCATTACTTACGAAACAACAATCCAATTCCATCAATCTGTCGATAGTTCTTTCAATAATGTCAGAAGAAGCTCTACTACCAGATTTTTATTTACATGTCACCGTTATGGTGCCTTGCATAACATGGTTTTCCGTGAACAAAAAAGTATTAATCTCTACACCACAGCTTACTACAGAAATTGTAATAGTACCTTGGTTGCAATATGCATTCACCGACAATAGATAGGATTAATCAGGGAAAAGGGTGTGACCCCAAATGACATTCTCGACTACGTGGAAGGCATGAAAAGCTTATTCATCGTTTGTATGACATAAAGCGAATATCAATACTGGCGTAGACTGACATGTTTGCAATGGTGCGACATGGAATTCGCATTTAGTTCACCAAAACAAGTGATAAACTTTCACGCACATCAAGTGTGCCATGTCCAAGATGATATATCGCCACAGGCAACGTAATATGGTTATAAATATAAATAATAAATATCCAGGTGATCGATACAATCTACAGCCATTTGATAAACTCCTCATGTAGCTGTGTTTTCGTGGTAAAGCTAATAAAGTGTATTAAATACGCTTTCGATAAGTACGAACGGTAGGAGAACGGTAAAATGGCTTTTTCACATCACAAGTTTCAACATACAATATAGCAACTTCAACTAAAATATATAATGATGGAAAAAGTTGTTTCCAATTTAATGGATTCTCTTGCTGAAAGGCTGGTCAATCCAAATGCATAACAATCTAGTTTTTACAAAATATTACATCGTTCCCGGCAAAGCGTAATACTCTTTTCCACAAACTTGCTTCTTACTATAATCAGTAATTAGGAAAAGTTATTGTTTTGCTTTTGTTTGTCAATTTTGTAAGACAGATGATATATAGAAAATAGTTTACAAAATAGCAAATAGCAATGCTTGGCAATATATGGACTGATCATTTGATAGATTCGGAGCTGCGCCTTTGGTAGGATAGAACAATGGCAATACCGGACAAATTCTGTTGAAGCCTGATTATATTCAACTAGCTGCCACGTGTCCAGCAACACATCCATGACATTATATGGACAGTTAAAACACCCATAGAACCATCATCAGATGTTAATGCAAAACGCAGTGCTCAATAAGAGTTTCTTGAAACCATATGAATGTGTGATTTGCATCAAGTACAGCAATCGTGCAACAAATGGCTGTTACTAACTTGTATATTGATCGTACAAAGTTTTGATAGATTGGAAAATAACTTTGCATTTATGTATTCGGTTCCATTGCCCAATTGTATTAAGAGTCTGATACCAATATTACTCTCTAATCGGTGTTTGCCGACAGAATGGACCTAAACAATCAATAAGGAATGGGCATACCATTCCAAATCGACTTGAATATAGGCATTCTTGATGGCCCCGTGATGCTCTGAATGCAGCAAAGCGTTAACAATGTCTGAAGATTTATAGTATCTCTCCAGTAAGCGTGGCATCATTTTGCTCGAATGTTATCACACCGATGCACTTGGGGACTCATAAATGCCTATTATAGTAAATTACTTGTCACCAAACCGCACAATGGTGACCGTTCTGGCGAAAATTTCTTACTGTACAGGCACTCAGTATTTTGGCTATCTGCGCCCACAGTAACATTAATGCATAGAGCAAAATCGATGAAACTGAGGGAAGCTAAGGTGTATTCCATTACAAACGATAACATAAAAGAAGTAAAAATGAGAGATTACAACTTCATTGATATTCGCATTTAATCGCATTTTAGTGTCTACCAATTTATACATTATAATCCATCCTATTGCAATGTACACCATTATTAAGGTTTATTGTAATTGCTCTTCGTATTGTCATTGGTGCATGGTTGGCAGTCATGTATACAATAACAAAACTAAATGTTCTAATACACACAGCTATAAGCAATCGATATCCATGGTAAATGCAGTGCCAAGTTAGGCTTTGTTAATGAACTCATAAAGTATATATTCCAAAATAAACTGTTTCTTATCTCATTGCCACCAATGGATATGATTATTCGGCAGTTGGCTGTACTCTGGAGATAAAACTCTAATGAAGTTCGTATTATTTTGCGGTTTGTCTGAATATGCTCGTGAATAAATTTAAACCATATGTTATGTAATTAATCTTCGATATTGCACGAATGATCACAGTACATTTAATGCCCGCATTTATATCTACGCTACAGACACACACATAAGAATATATATGTATGTTTTATATATAAATAAGTACATTTATACGTAAATATATATATATATATATATATATATATATATATATATATATAAATTTATGCATATATTCATATATATATTTTGATATATATATATATAATAAATATATATATATATATATATATATATATATATATATATATATATATATATATGTATATTTATATATATAAATATGTATGCATATATATATATATATATATATATATACATCAATGTATATATATATATACATATATATACATATATATATATTTATATATATGTATATATATATACATATACTAATATACTAATATACTAATATACTAAATACTAATATGCTTGTATAATTCCTGACCTAAAAAAAAACAATATAGGCTTAAAAACCGTTTTATTAATGTAGATGCGTGGTCACCATCAGTATGTCAAGTGATTTTATTACACAACAGATGATATAGATGTATCCCACTCGCTTCTCGCAGCATGCAATCCCTTCCCAAATGCTATTTGCAGCCAAGCTGTCGTTACACCTCTCTCGCTTCTCATAAAATTGCCATTTTTCGGCCAGATATTGCGGAATGTCGAGATCATTAAAAATTAATTACACCACATTTATATTCCAGGCACAAAAAAATTCGACAGGCTACAAATCAGTATGACCGTAATACTTCAAGCGGCATGATTTCACACAACATATTACTGGTCTATTTCTGCCGCGGATGAGAAAAGATCATTGCATTTGATAGAATAGTGATAGCCGTGAGGCCGCAAAGAAACCCGCAACAATCCGGCAGAACTATAGCATAGGCTATATATATAAATATATATATATATATATATATATATATATATATATATATATATATATATATATATATATATATATATATATATATATATATATATATATATATATATATATATATATATATATATATATATATATATATATATATATGTGTGTGTGTGTGTGTGTGTATATGTAATTTATATAATTGGTAATATATAATCCACAGGTTTACTGCACAGTGGAATTTCTTACCGGACGAAAGTGATTGATAGCATTAGAATCACGAGAACATTTCGTTTAGATCCTTGTAAAGCACATTATTTTATTTTATATTTGTATCATGCCGTTTTAGGCACTCAAGTGCGAAATGCATCTATATCCAAATTTATTCTGATTGGCAATATTTTGCCATAATTAGTTAATCAATCAGCGATGCTTTGCCTTAATTCACCCTTTTAGTGCTGTTCCAATTATGTAGATACTAAAAATGGGCTTTTGAAAATCAATCCATTGCAAAACGACTTTCTTCCATTTACCTATCACTTACCTACCGCGGTCTAATTCGGCACTCATAAAGGTTAACAAAGTAGGATAGAGAGCAGTTCACAGCGTCTCCATTGGCAGATAAACTGTAGCTGTGAGTGTGTCTATATGTATGTCTTAGTTTTCTATAAAAATGGTTGCACCTAACCTACAAGATATTCGTGCATATATGCAACGTTTTACCAGGAATCCGTTTCGTGTCTTTATTATATCACGCATACAGTAATACACCCCCAAAATGCAGCTTCCTAGACCAAGATAGCACCTACAGAAGGAGGTCACTGTTCGGGAGGAGATTAGAAAAGTGAATAATTTGTTCATTGGTTATGTTTGAAGCGTACAAAACGTCACTCTATTTCATAGAGCAAAGGAAATAATCTGTTAAATATAATGTTTCGCTTGGTCATTGAACTGTTTGCGTTAGATTCAATTTTCTGCCGCTTGGGTACACTTGATTCATCGCCATTCCCAACGCATCTTGTTCGAAACTGGTAGTTTTAAGCTATACTGTTCACAGCGAGCATCGAAATTGTCATTCAACGGAGAGATTAATATGACTGATATAATATGAGTATCTGTTCTAAAACGGATCAACATTATTAATGCATCGTTGTTAACGGGTGTCGAAAATGGTCGATAAATGTTCCATACTTTAAAAAAAATGAATCATAAATACATAAACATAAACCAGGAATGGCCAAGTGCCGCCTCAGCTTCCAATATAAAAGCAATTAAGGTCTGTCCAAGGGATAAAGCAGCAATTTGTGTGTAACCACAATATTATCCTGATCTTGATATCTAGCGTACTGAAGTGCCAAATATTCGGAACTGAACCGAATCTACGGTCTACTGTTTCTGCATAGTCTTCTTTGTCTGTCAATGATCAACAAGAGGAAATATGTGCAATAATTTACATGCTTGTGTGCCATGGTATCGCAATTTTCATCGATGTAATACTATATTCATTAAGTGTGTGTGCGATATTTGCAGTGGTTCGATAGCTGAATAACATGCATGGTCCCAGATCGATACCTATTTATTAAAAACAATATTGTTCACCAGCAAGTCAACAGCAGCACTGTTACGAAGTGTAACCTATTGAGTGTTATGAGGTAGTCTGGATATAGACCCGGAGTAAATCACGAGCGACAGACTACGACTTCTGATACATATTGTCAAGCCTGATAAACAAAAATTCTATGTAACTGTGTTTCCAATGGATTCTAGATAACTTCAAACTAGAGATTTCCATTACCTCATTTATCACGTAGGGAGCTGAATAGTGGCAACATTCCCGATTTAACACCACATATGCGATGCAAATGCTCCCAAAACATCAAATATTCCACATGGTATTGCCCTTAAAAATTGTCTCACGTAAATGAGTACACCTCCTCATCTGCCATCCATCTGTATCCGTTATATCTGTCTTAACCTGCAAGTGCAATTACAGCATCTTCAGTATTCCCACGTGTCCAGTTCTCAGTTATTGCAACTACATCTAGTGAACTGGAATAGATTGCTGCCTCTAAAACCGGCATCTTATTTACAATGCTCACCGCGTTCACATAAAGTACTTTAAAACAGCGTTGTCGTACGCTTGGTTTATCCGCCTTATCTGTATAAAATCCGTTGGGAGAACTACAATCGCCCCTCCCCCCGTCCTTTTAGTTTAAAGCAACCGGTCGCTTGTCAGACTCTCTGAGACACATGTGCTCCAGTGTTAATACAGCATTTAACAACGCTGTATGCACATATACAGAACTGACAATTATGCTTTTTTGGCATCGCAGCGCATTAATGACAATGAATCCTCCTGATATCACCTCGAATCACTCTTGCTTTACAAGAAACCTATGATAACGTATTCAACTCATTTTCATATTGTATTGAATTAAAGTCCACGCAATCAGCACACTTATTTACATTTTCAAAACCTGGATTACATTATATTCGTGCTCGGATCGCTTGAACATCAATTCACCAAATATACTCCAAGAATATCTTGGAGTGATTTATTGTAGTTACTGTTAATCCCTTTTGCTTTGGTGTGATATCATTCAAGCACAGACGGTACTATGCTGAGTGAAGCGTACTTACGTGTCTATACACCAGACATGCAGAATATCATGGTGCTGTTAGGATGCATTGTTCCACAAAATTAGAAACCAACCAACTATTAGCCGTCGATTCAGGCAGCAAACGGCTTGAACATAGCAAGGGAAATGTAATCGAACACAAATTGAATTTATGTGCTTAAATTCTAGAGCTGAAGAAAATAATATCTACCGCCTCGTAGAATGTTTTTGACAGCATTATATAAATGTTTCATGCAACTACAATATTCAGCTTACCAGCCTGTAACCCCTTTCCCCGCAGCACACTTACGCGCCAGGAACACACGAAATTGCATAATGTATACCACCATATTTACTCAAGATGGTACTGCGTTTCAAACACCTCAGACATCGTCTACCTAAGTTTGTTCGGGGAGTCTTCGAACTCCCTGCCAATTCGCACGTTGGCTCCGAGGCCTTCAGAGTAGCTATACACAGCGTCTATATAGACGTCCTTCAATAGCTGAATCCAACGCAATAAAATTTCGTTAAGCACACACAGACACCACTGAACACGGAAAACCTGACGAACTATTTGGTTTCATCATGTATTTCTGATGGTATTAACCAGTTTGCACCCTACTCGTGAGTGATATATTTAGCTGTATTTCACTACTGCTATGGCTATGGTTTCGGTTAGATTATAAAGGAGCACATGGATGCATAATTTTGCTGATGGCTTTGATGATAGTATTGCTTGTACATTTCATAGCACAATGTGATGGTGATAAACATTTCTGCTCGCATGCTGAGGTTATCTACTTTGAATCCGTTCAATCAACGTCACGAAACTGAAGTATGGGTACTGCAGTGTATTTCTTGCAAGATGACACACGGCGGCAAATTGATCCTTTTTAATGAATGAAACGGATGGCAAACAAAAACCATGTGAACCCATTTTTCTTCTAAGATGTGATTAACAGAACAAAGTTCAGCCAAAGTCGTTATGTAGTCAGCAATAATTTAGGACTGAAAGTGTGCAAGCTTGTTGCACGTACCATATTTCGACTCCCCAGCAACAGATAAATGATCCTGTCTAGGTACACAACCCTGTACAACCCCGCGTACCGGCTCAACGCAAATGTTCCCGTGGCAGGCATTCATGAAATTATAATAAAATGGTGCTTTTGCGCAGGGCTTCATTCAAAGGTGAGTATGCCTTCCAAGGTCCCTGGAAAGCGCGCATACACACAATCAGTTGGTGGTCCTGTACAGATCTTTCGTTATCTGCTTGTCTACATTTTAAGACATACGAAGATATTGGAATCTGTAGAATTGTATCTTTCTTAACACCAATTATCATATAGTAATGCCTATACGAGCAACTAACGGCTGTTTGCTCCCCTTATACAGATGTTTATTTAAAATGAATTAAATACGTACAAGGTTGCATTGGCATATTGATTGTCATATCTTCTTAATGCTGCTGCTCATTGCCACGCATCACATAGGTTCTCCTTTTAAATTGTTTTTACTAATTATGTGAAATGGCATCTTTTTGGACATCCAGAGGTCAAATGTTGTGATTCTGCCAAACAATTGCAGTTTGAATTATTCAACTCAAACGTTTAAAGATTGCCATTTTAATATCATTCAAATAACCCCGATTGACCGATGCCTTACAAACAATAGATCTGGAAGCTTCTTGTTTAATATAAGTTTTCATTTATAGCTTACTGCCTTATTTGCAAGATGTATTCACGTTAAGAATTAAATCGATACCATATGGTGCACAGATAGCGATCAATGTTACGCCTGTATGATACGGGCAATATAAGTGAAAGTTGGCATTCTATAACTTGTTCGGTGAATACGCAGTTAGAAATACATAAACGCTTGCTCGTATTTGAGCAATTTCGAAAGTCTAGGTATCAGAAATCAGCAATATATCGAGGAAGCACATTTAAAATTTAGGCGCAACGAATCTTGTACAGGAATAACAATGAGTCTAAACAAGCTAAAACATCTTAACAGCAAAGCACTATTATGTTGCCAATAGACATTCTGCATATGCGAAGGTGGCAACGAACGAATAACTGTTGCAATAGAAAAACTGCCGGGTTCATACTATGCTCTCGTTATTAACGTTACGTAGGATCGCAATGCAAAAAGTGTTCCCGGTATTGCCTGATATCATTGTAAATTGACACAAAAGAACTACAAATGTTACCACAATAGTACCAGATCATGTATCTTGATCATGTTCATCGGTGATTTTCCGGGAAATAAAACGTCATCTCTGATACATGACATTGCCATTTTAGTCCATTTGGGCCAAAGCGATACAAATTACACAACTTATCATGGTCTCTTTGTGAGATTCTATAAGACCGAAAAACGCATCTGGAATAATGTTGTATATGCGATCTCTGCCTAGTACACCTGGAATGACACTGCGGCTGTTCTTCATATATTTTTAGCGTCACTCTGTTAGGCATTTATATCGCACCCGATAGTGAAGCGTTGGTTTATCTGTACTTACCATGACGATTCGCATCATTTTACTAGCAAGCAAGAATAACAGTAGCTGAAGCTTGTGGTATGACGCATTGTATTATTCATTTGTAATGATTCGTTGTATTCGTCACAAGCCTTGGTCTTTCCATTAAACTGGTTTAACATTTGCTACTTTGTCATATTTCGGTTGTTATTATCATGTTACCTTCTGCGTCTATCCGTAATACTATGTTTGTGAACATTTTGTTATTAACTTTTCATAAACATATATTGCCTATTTCTATTCGGTTTATAGTTAGCCTTGGATTGAATGACATTTTACTTCTGCCTAGTAATGCCTCGCCAACCACCGTCAACATCACTGTTTTCTAACATTTTACTCCCGTAGGTAATAATGGTGAATACCAAGCGTATGTATGTAATGCTGCGCATAGATGAAAGACTAATTAGTAAGGATGATAGAGGAAGATCAATATATTGTGCAGTAGTGAAGAATGAGTGATTAGTAGCAAGAAGGATGAGCCAGAGAAGAGTAGACCTGATAAGGAGAAGAAGAAACAAAAAACCGCAAGAGCGGAATGAGGCGGCACAATTAGGCACGCTCGATTGGTCACGCCGGCGTACGCCGAATGCGCCGATCTTGAGCGGTGCGCCTGGTGGATGTTTTTGATACCCGGCGAAGATGCGCGCGCGACATACCGGCTTACGCCGAATGCGCCGCGCCTTGAGGCTCGGCGGAGGGCGGGGCTTCACTAGCAGACGACGATAAACGTCAACATCCTGTGACAGCAGCGGAGTGTTTTGTTGCCGCTTCGTAATTTTTCGGCTGATTTTTGTCAACAGTGCCATCATTTAACATTCAAATATGTGAGTAAAGTATAACTTTGATATCATAGTTCCAAACTAAATGTTTACATAACCGTACCCGCAAAATTTCATTCATGTTTGTGGTTTACAAGTAAACATCCATTTAAATCTACCATCGAATCATAACGCAAAATCTATATCAACAAGTAGATAAGGACAGGTGAATATATATCTGCATGTATCTGTAAATATGAAAACACTTGTCGTATACAATGCAATAATTTCTTATTATAAAGGCATTGGTCATTGTAGATTACTTGAGTTGTAACTATGCATAATACTTTTGCATGAAACAAACTTGTTTCTTGATCATGTGCAGTCGCGCTTCCTATGTTGATCTGGCTTAGTCTGTACTCGTGTTGTCACGGACATTAAAATATCATATTAACATTTGTTGGTTGTATGCCTACAAATCTACATGGTGTCAGAAGTTACCTTAAAGGTTGAACGAACCCAGCTGAAGTCGTAACCAGTCAACGTTGGGTAATTACACTTCGATTTCTTGCATTCGTCGTCGCACGTGCTTTTTGTTGTTCGCACAGACGTCTCATCGATCTGTCGATCTCTCGATCCTCTCTTGTTTGAAGGAAATGTTTCGGAAAATTGGCGAAGATTCATTTTAGAATATGACATGTACATCGAGTGTGCTCGCAGCGACAAAAATGACAAGCAAAAGGCCATGCTATTACTCAGTCTAGCGGGGCCAGAGGCGATTGAGAAAGAACGCGCTTTTGTTTATGCTGATGGTGCTAGGGGTGAAGATGGTAATGAAATACCAGCTGAATCTAGGTTTAAACCACACGTGCGCAAACGCAAGTTCACCGAACTCCGAACACCGCGAAAAAATGTCATTATGGAAAGACATATCTTTAACAGCAGAAGTCAGTTACCTAGTGAATCCATCAGTAACTTTGTATCTGACCTTCGAATTAAGGCAAAACATGTGAATATGGTACACTTCATGATGAAATGGTACGCAATCGCATCGTAACAGGAGTCATTAACAATACTGTCCGCAAGAAGCTGTTAGAATAGAATAGAATAGAATTTATTCACTTGCAGCAACAGCAACTCATCGATGCTGATTAAAAAAACAAATAAACAAATCCAGTGCTGCAAGTAGGGACAATGTAGCCAGGGTCTGTCTTCCCATTGTCCCTAAGTAGTCCCTGCACAAAACAGTTTTACGACAACTATGCTGGTGACAACAACTACTGAACGGGGGCGGGAGCAGGGGGCCGGCAACAAATATCCACATGCTACCAGACCGGGGTGACTGACATTTCATTACGACCGGGGTGACTGACATTTCATTTGTTCCATAATCGGGGAAAACTACGCAAGGGTAGTCTGTCTGCAAAATGTGTTTTAGAGGGTGGAATTTCGCATTTCATATTGGCATTTTATTTCATAGTTTCGATGAAAACAGTCGTTAAACGATACAGGCAATTGATGGTTATTAAGTTGGTACATAAATACGGCCACGTGATATTCGTATAAGTGTTTCAGTTTCAGTATACCACAACGCCTGAACAGGGGATCTGTGTGACTGTTATAGGAGGATTTATTTATGTAACGTATGGCGCGTTTTTGGAGAAGTTACGTTTTTTTTAGTACAGAGTCCCGTGCATTACCCCATACCAGGACGCCGTATGTTATGTATGGGTGCACTATAGTGAAGTAAAGAGTACGCAAGGCTGATTGGGGGAGTATGTATTTGACTTGTTTGATAGCGAATAGAGCGCGAGAGAGTTTAGTGTTGATGTACATGGCATGTGGTTTCCATGATAGGAGCTCGTCAATAAATATACAAAGAAACTTGTAAGCTTCTTCGGGTTGTCCTCCACCTACTCTTGCAACGCATTGACCATTGATTTTCAGAACATGATCATTTATGTTTATGTTTGCAGATTTATAAGTTGGTCTAAATACAATATATTTAGTTTTTTTGGTATTGAGAAATAACTTATTGGCACAAAACCAGTCATGTAATTTTCCAAGTGCATCATTAGCCGTACAAAAGAGAGTATTTAGGTCACACGAAGAAGTCAGTAGTGTAGTATCGTCCGCAAACGAGAGAAGGTCTGCTGGGCATGACATAGATAAGTCATTGACGTATAATAGGAAAAGAAGCGGGCCGAGTATTGACCCTTGAGGGACTCCGCACTTTATTGGTTGTATTATGGATTTGTGTTCATCGACTTCTGTGTATTGAAATCGATCGGTTAAGTAGCTTTTGAACCATGTAAGCGCTATCCCTCTTATCCCAAGTCTAGACATTTTTTCCAAGAGTATACCGTGGTCTATCATATCAAAGGCTTTGGAAAGATCACAAAATACTGCGAGTGCATACTCTTTTGGCGAACTATTGGATGAAATATCGTATTTTTTAAGTAACTGTAAAATGGGATGAACTGTACAGTGATATTTTCTAAAGCCATATTGATGTTCATATAGTATGCTATGAGTATTTAAGAAATTAATAATTCTATGGTACATAAATTTTTCAAGAAGTTTAGAAAATGCAGGTAATAGGCTTATAGGGCGGTAGTTATCCATTTGACATGGGTCGGATGACTTGTGGATTGGGATTACTTTTGCAGTTTTTAATTTATCAGGAACTATACCCGTCGTCAGGGATTGGTTGAAGATATAGGTCAAGGGAAGCACTATTTGTTGTATAGATTCTTTTACAATCTTTGTAGTTATGTCGTCATGCCCTGAACTTTGTTTTGGCTTTAAGTTGTTGGCCACTGCAATCAGTTCATGTGGTTTAATGGGTTCAATGAATACACTTTGCGCGGGGCTATTAATGAAATAATCTGAAAAGTGTTTATTAGTATCCGGTAAGTTATCATGCAAATTGCAACTTATGTTTACAAAGAAGTTGTTAAACTCATTGGCGATCGTTGAATTATCTGTAATGTTATGTTTATCGATGACTATTGATCTTGGAAACTGGGGTTTGTTTGTTGCGTTTCCCATTGCCTGTTTTAGTACGGCCCATGTTTCTTTTATATTGGATTTATGTTCATTAATCAATTTAACATAGTAGTCTTTCTTTTGCTGCCGTTTTATTCGGTTATACGTGTTATTGTATTGTTTATATTTGTAAGTGTTATGAACGTCCGGTTTGGTTTTCATTAATTTATAAAGCTTATTTTTACGTCGGGATGATTTGATTAAGCCAAAAGTCATCCAGGGTTCACGAATGACTTTTCTATTTGTCTTTGTTTCAGGTTTTACTGGAAAGGCTTGATCGTAAGCTGATTTATATTCCTGCAAGAAATGATCATATGCTTGTGAAGGACATTTGTGATGATAAACTCAGGAAAAAATCAATATTTACCAGGGAATTCTTGAACGTGCTTATTTCTCCCGGCGTAAAGGTTCTGCACATTTTTCTGGGGGGAACGGTCCTTTCAACTTTGTGAATTGAAATGTGAAATGTTCCAAAGTGGTCAGCTAAGTCGGTGATGATTATTCCTGACTTACTTTGTGTTGATAAGTCGTTTGAATATATATGGTCAATAAGAGTGGCTGAGGTGTTGGTTACCCTTGTTGGTTTAGTAATCGTTGGTACAAAGCCATTGGCAAAGACATTGTCTACAAATTCATTGGTTTTACCGTGAGTCCGGTATTTAAGTAAAGCTATGTTCAAGTCCCCCATTATTATACATTTTTTGTGTTCAGCATTGATTAGTTCCATAAGTTCAAGGATGGTTTTGGCGAATACATCAAAGTCGGCTTTGGGGGTCGAGTTTGGTCTGTATATCAAACCAAGTATTGCTTTTGTTTTGGATACAGTTTCATATTCTACAAAGAGCGTTTCGATGACATGAGGAATAAAAACTGACAAATCTTCCCGTATTCGGAAAGTAATGTGATCCTTTATAAATAGACCTACTCCTCCTCTAAAATCATCTATACGATTGGGGGATATGAGGCTATGGTATCCCGGAAGCATCAATCTATTATCATCCTTGCAGTTGTACAATTCCGTTACACCTAAAAAATCGAATGCAAATGTTTTACCATGGAGATCACATATTAATTCTTTTAAGTTCTCCCAATTGGCTGATAATCCTCGACAGTTAACATGAAAATATGCTAGGTTATTTAGATAATTATTGCTTAGCTCTTGAAAACATTTAGGTTCATAGTATTTACACGTATTAGTTTGGTTATTAATTGGAGAGTCATAGAGATCATCAATGAGATCATAAGAATTGTAGATGGAAGGAAAATCAAGGTTAGCGTCATCCCCAGTCTGGCTAGCAGCGATGTCAGCCATCAGTATATATCATCCCTAACCCCCAGCCCTTAAATATGCGGACAATATGTGGAATAGAAACATTTTTAAGTTCAAATAACAATACGCATACAGGGGTAACATGAGGGTGCTCATAGTGTTAGTGAAAAAAAAATACGAATGAAATAACTTATGATTGTACTCCCCGTGATGGGTGATAGTGATCACATTTCTCTCCTTTGTGAAGAGGAGTAGTCTGACTCAGAATAAGTCACATGTTCTCGCAGAACTTGATATAGTCCGCATTTGAAATAATCCTTTCTATCGCACTGCTGTGCAGTTTAATAAATATGGTTCCGTCATGGGTCCAAGTATCTTAAATTTTGTCTTTTTTCTTCAACAATCTGCACTTGTATGCCAGCTCACTTCTTTGTCTGGTAAGGTCTTCATTGATATAATGTCCTGTATTTTTAAGCCGAAATCTTTTCGACATGACGTCTGCCTTTTTGTTGTAAGTCACAAATTTGATCAGAATATCTCGGTGTTTTCCAGTTTGCTTTTTCCCAACGCGGTGGTATCGATCTATGTCTCTGTCTATATCCATGTGGATCTCGAGCTTTTCTTTTATCAGATTGATGGGGTTAATATCCGAGTTTTCCTCCACTCCTGATATTCTGATTGAGATTCTTCGATCGTATTGCTCCAAGTGGTCTAATCGATTGGTAAGTGATTCATTAGTTTCTTGAAGTTCTTTAATTTGGGCGTCCTTTTCTTTCAGTTTAGATTCGAACAGCGCTTGAATAGAAGCGTCCTGGGCTTTAAATAAAGCTACCAGTACGTCAATGTTTATTGGCGCGGACTTGTCAATTTGCCTTACGCCCTGATCAAATGGATCACTGGTTTCCAAACCCGTTTCTTCACCTGCTGGCATGCTTTGTGCATCACAGGGCGTGGCTGTTCCCTGGCTGCCTTTTTGGTTACGTTTGACCATTGTTTCCAATTGTCTTTTGGGAGTTATATCCAGTGATTAATGTATAGTTTTGCTTTTCAGTGCAACCTATGTATCTTTATAAATTTCTCCTCTTCGTCTTGGATAGATTTACTATTCCATCACGGGGAAAAAAGCGAAGTTTAGTAGAGCCTCTCTTCTGTTACAAACTGCATCGAGATACGTTATGATCGTACCTGTTAAAGGAACCCAAACTGACACTAGCAAGAGCGTTTGAGTTGTGTCAGGTTCACGAGGTGTCAGAACAGCAAATGAAAAAGTTGTCTAACTCACTCGACACAGCTGACAAGGAGATTAAAAGTGTCCACGTCAAACAACCATTTAAACAACGATCAAATGTCAAGCCACATCCGATAGTGCAGAGGTCGCCTGCTTCACAACAGATTGTGGTTTGTAAGAACTGTGGTCAAACTCATGCTGTCAAGAAAAGTCCTGCATTTGGAAAACGTTGCCATCAATGTGACAAATGGAATCATTTTCAGAAATGTTGTCGCTCAAGGCCAAAGTC
Source organism: Urechis unicinctus (assembly GCA_034190875.2). NCBI lineage: Eukaryota > Metazoa > Annelida > Polychaeta > Xenopneusta > Urechidae > Urechis > Urechis unicinctus. The sequence continues at coordinate 42,843,038 of CM067344.1, read as the reverse complement.
AACAAAGGTCAACGAACTACAGGAAGAGTCTCAGACAACAGCACATGACTATGCCGGATTCCAACATACATTCAAGATTGACACGCTCAAAGAAATGTGTGTGTAGTTTTACATGTGAATGGTAAACCAATCAACTTCAAAATTGATACTGGAGGAAAATGCAACGTGATCAGCAAAGGAACATTTGATTTTGTGCGCGATCATGAACAACTGGATCAGTCTAGAGACATCAGATTAGTTGCATTTGGTGGGAACTCTATTCATGCTATTGGCTCAACCTCACTAAAGTGTCGCAGTGCAAATCAGACTACTATGATACAAGTGTATGTAGTAGACCGTGCTGTACAACCGATTTTAGGAATCTCAGATTGTGTTAAGTTGAATTTGCTTAGTGTGAGTGATGAAGTACATGAACAATCTGAGCCAGAGCTTGACATAGTGCAGGAATACAGTGACTTGTTTGATGGTCAGTTAGGCAAGTTACCAGTGTCTTATCAGATAAAGTTGGACTCTGATGTTCAACCAGTGATCAAGCCACCTAGAAGAATTCCAGTTGCCATGAATGATAAAGTCAAGGCTGAGTTAGAACGCATGGAAAATATAGGTGTCATAGCCCGTGTCTCACAGCCAACTGATTGGGTGAATTCTATGGTAGTCACCAAGAAAAAGGCAGCAGATGAAATCCGTATATGTCTTGATCCAAGACCAATAAATAAAGCTGTGAAAAGGCCACATTATCCCATGCGGACCATTGAAGATGTGCTACCAAAGCTAGCAGCTGCGAAGTTCTTCACTGTACTTGATGTGAAATCAGCTTTTTGGCAGATTCCCCATGGAGCAATCGTCTTCGTACTACACAACGTTCAACAGTCCCTTTAGCAGATGGCGCTTCTTAAGAACCCCATTTGGCATTTCATCAAGACCAGAGGTCTGTCAACAGACACTTGAACATTTCTTCACAGGTCAGCCTTGTGAAATCATTATGGATGATCTCGTAATCTGGGGCACAGTCATTACTGATCATGCTCGTAAACTACGACAAGTATTAGATGTCGCACGTCAGATTGGACTAAAAGTGAACTCTCGAAAGTGCAAATTTCGAGTCAAAGAAGTTCAATACATAGGACACGTTCTCACTGACACAGGTGTAAAAGCTGACACAGAGAAGGCCAAGGACATCCAGCGCCTCATGAGGTCAAATCAATGCAACGATTTCTTGGGATGGTAAACTATGTTGGGAAGTTCATCCCGAACCTCAGTAGTGTGACTGAGCCACTGCGTCAGCTACTGCAAAAGACCTGTAAATGGATGTGGTTAAAGCCTCAGCAAACTGCTTTCGAGGAACTCAAAAGATTGTTATCCACTTCACCAGTGCTTCGCTATTATGATGTCAAGAAGTCAGAAGTGCTGACAGGTGATGTCTCGAAAGGAGGCATAGGAGTAGCATGTCTACAGGAAGACCAGTCTGTAGCATTTGGTTCAAGGTCATTAACTCAAACTGAAATGGGATATGCACCCATAGAGAAAGAACTGTTGGCAGTGCTGTATGCATGTACAAAGTTCAATGACTATGTATACGGCAGAAAATTTATTGTGGAAACCGACCATAAACCATTGGTCTCAATCAGCAAGAAACCATTGCATTTGGTTCCAAAACGACTTTAAAGTATAATGCTCAAACTTATGAAATATGACTTCCAACTAGTGTATAAACGAGGCGCAGAGATGTACATACCAGATACCCTGTCCCGTGCTCATGCAGCTGACACTGACCAGTCATCAGATGAGGATGACCTAGAGGTGATGACTGTTTGGCCAATATCTCCAGCTCAAACAGAGAAACTCATACAAGCAACAGCTGATGACGATACCCTGCAGTTACTTGCAAACAGGGATGGCCCGGGGGAATTTGTGAGGTTCACCCTGACATTCGACCCTACTTCCTGATCAGAGATGAATTAGCCGTTGAAGATGGCTTACTATTTAAAGGGGAACGTCCCATCATTCCTAAAGCATTGCATGCTGAGTACATAGACAAACTCCATGCAGGTCATATTGGTGTGGAATCAAACGTAGAGCCAGAGACATTGCGTTTTGGATAAACATGTGTAAGGACATTGAACCAAGCTGAGTGCCTATTCTGTGTGTAATTGCACCAACGCTCATCAACAGAAAGAGCCTATGCAGATGTACCCTGTGCCAGATTCACCTTGGTCAATACTTGCATCAGACTTATTTGAATGGAATGGGATGCAGTATTTGGTCTTAGTTGATTCATATTCAGGATGGTTTGAAATTAACTATCTGAATGATACTTCATCCAGAACTATTATCACAAAGTTGAAGAGTCATTTTGCCAAATAAGGAAGTCCAAATGTCCTTATCATTGACAATGGTCGTCAATTTACAAGCAAAGAGTTTACTGATTTTGCCAAAGTATGGAACTTTGAGCATATCACGTCCAGCCCTACCTACTCTTAGTCAAATGGGCTTGCAGAGAGAGAGCAATGGAAAGTGCCAAAGGTATGCTTGAAAAAACCAAACGCGATGGATCTGATCCATATCTAGCTCTGTTAAATCTTAGGAATACTCCTCGAGATGCCAGTCTGGGCTCACCTGCTCAACGTCTAAAATCTTGGAGACTAAGAACTGTTGTGCCAACTCCATCATCACTACTGCAGCCGCAAGCCACGCCAACTACATTTGTTCGAAGTGCATTGTCACGTGTACGCCAGCAAAAGAAGGCCTATTATGATGAAAGTGCCAAGCCTTTACCAACCCTCCAGCCAAATGATGTAGTGCGTATGCAAGCCACTAAAGGCTATAATAGACTTGGCCATGTCGTTCGAATGGACAGTGCACCAAGATCTTATATTTTAAGCTCTAATGGAACTGAATATCGCCGAAACCGTCGACATCTCTTGCCAGTATCCGAAAAGCCAATAGTTACACCTGAACTGGTTTCACAACCTCAACTAATCTCGCCACCAGTGCCAGTTCCGCAGCTAAATCAACCAATCAATAACCAGCCAGATAATCAACCACTTATTGATCAATCTGTCAACCACACTCAAGAACAAGTGCAAACATCAAGAATAAGTGATGCTTCAGATGCACCAAATTATTATGTTACTAAAAGTGGACGCATATCTAAACCAAACACTAAATATAAGCAGTAATGTTTATTCTGATGTGACATGATATAATCTAAGTTGGATATGTCTAGCAGTGCGTTCATAACTACTGTCGAGTTCATGGACTGTTTCGCTTCATGTTACTTTATTGCTTGAGTGCATCTGTGCATATACAATTTTGTAGTAATTTACTTTCAAAAAATGGAAGATGTAGATTACTTGAGTTGTAACTATGCATAATACGTTTGCATGAAACAAACTTGTTTCTTGGTCATGCGCAGTCGCGCTTCCTATGTTGATCTGGCTTAGTCTGTCCTCGTGTTGTCACGGACATTAAAATATAATATTAACATTTGTTGGTTGTATGCCTACAAATCTACAGTCATGATGATACATACTAGGTTAAAAAATTACGCTGAAGATGACTGACGGCAGTAGCCAAGAATGCTTTGTTAGCAAGGAAACTGAAGAAGTAATGAAAGGTGGATCTTCATTCATACCTACATATATCTATAATTTGGAAAAGGTACCTCACAAAAAAGAAATTGAATTCCTTAATATATGATTGCCTTTTTAGGAGATAAACCACGACAGATTACCATTGTACCAAGTACAACCCAAATGGCAGCTTCTGCCATGCAATCCGGACAAGGTAATTTTTTATTGGTTGACTGAATTCATTAGATGAATGGAAATTTGCACAATATTTTCCAACAAAAATACTTTGGATCACAAACATTGTTGATTCTGCATCGTAGCTGCCTGCAATTCATCCGGAACATTTGGACAAAGTAAATAATGTTTTTTTACCGAGGCACATATGTTAAAGTTGTATATTTAGATAGATTTTTGGTAACTATTTTGGACATAAAGTAATTTATCATTTGTTTGGTTATTACATTCTATGCTCGATTTTCAGGATCAGACAGCCCTGTAAAAGGTAAATTTAACAAACCATTACAAAAACGATAAATATTGTAAGTATACATCTGGGTTTGTGATACAAATAAGAGGCATGTGTAATTATAAATAATTATTGACATAGTATTTTGTTGCATAGAATTGTGGACAAAGCAAGCTGCAGAGGTTCTGCTCGCCTCTTATTCAACCCATAAGGGTTCTAAGCGCCAGTGGAACATGATTTCATCCGATGTGAAAGAAATATTCCCTGGCAAATTTGATGCGGAGAAATGACGACTCAAAGTAAATCTTACAAGAATAACGCTATCAATTGATTGTCACAATGAAGAGGGTATATGTCAAAGATAATGAGTTTTTAACTATCATGTGCTATTTCAAATGATTTTGAGTTTCTATATTGTTTAGATAAAATCTCTGAGAGACAAATATGAGCGGAAAAAAGCTCACAACAGCAAGAGTGGCAACAATGCCATAAGCGTAGATAGGGCCCTCGAGGAAACTTTTGGGGTGCCCTAAGAACGGATCTACCACCCCTTGAGAGTTACAAAAGACCAGTTGGTGAGGCCTGATTTGATGCAGATTTGATTGTACTTATTCAGTAAATACAGGCATATCAGATCTCAATGAAAACTTTGTATTCTAGCATGGCTAACTTGATTATGATTAATGTTCTGTTGTTGATACACAGACAAAGATGATAATGATGATGAGGAAGCAGCTCAAGTGGTGCCACAGAAAAAGAAACGCAAGAGTAAGTGATGCATTATTATGAAAACATTTGTAGGTATTATAATATTTCTCAATATTGCTGCTTTAAAAAAGTATCGCTAAGTTATTGGTTTGCATGCAGAGGGCCGTCAGAGAAAGACTGTGGTCGAAAGGGTGTTATGTTATATGCAGGAAACAGCAATTCGTCAGGAAGAGGCTGCCAACCAAACACATTTAGAAAGAATGAGTTTGCTGAAGGAACTTATTTCAGCAATAAAGAAGTGATTTGTTCACTTTAACAATGTTTGCTGTGGCATTGTTGCTGATATATCACAGGAACAACTTCGCTTTAGTGTCGTTATGCAAATGTCATGACATTCCAAGAAATGAATTTATTTGCTGCGACATTCAATTGTCAATAATATATGACTTAGCTTGGTAATAACAACAATTGGGGAATCAGCTTACATTATTTGTAATTTCAGCTCTCTTCAGCTGACCCTGTGTGCTCATATTAAGGGGTAGGGTGACATTTTGTGGTTGCTGAAATTGACACAATTGCATTTCATCAAAGTCATCATCTTTTAAAGATATACATATATTGTGCAAAACGCAGCAAGCCAATACAGGTTTGTTCACATCTTCAATTTCAACAATATCAATGCCTAAAGTCATTTCTGGGAATCGCCGTTTCAGCATTCCAAAAGCCCTCTCAATACATTGCCGTTTTGAGGACAGAGCCTTATTAAGGAGTAGTTGTTGCTCTGTTAGATTTCCTGTATTCCGGTATGGTGTCAATAGCTCAATAGCCATTTGTGTAGCGGATACGCTGCGTTTGTTTTGGGAAATCCTGTGTCCCATAAGGAGGAGTTCTTCAATGCCCTTGCATCGTGCATCCTACCAGGGCATCCAACAGCAACATCTGTGAAGCAGAGATTTTCTTTGCAAACGCCTTGTGTAATAACTGAATGGAATTTGTTCCTGTTGTAGTAAGCATCTGGATTAGTCCTTGGTGTTGAAATTGGGATGTGTGATCCGTCCAAAAATCCCACAACACCTGAGAGAGTGTGACTTCCCATATCGTTTATTGTGGAGGCGATGATGGATAGCTCCTTATTAGCGGGGCCAACCTATGTGTCGAGGCATCAGATGGTCCATGATGCTCTCACACACTTGGCGACGTGATTTAATAAATGTTGACTCAGCAACAATGAATAGCTGAGACAAGCTGACCACTGTGTCCTTTGCTCCCAATAAATCTCAAGAACATTGCCAACTTCTTGTCTGGTTTAACAGGGTCTCTTCCCCCCAAAACTTCTACCTCAGCGACAAAATATCTAATATTGTCTGTAGGAAAATATTGTCCGGCTCACTCTGAAATTTCTGCGAAATATACGGTCGGAGAAACGAGGTACAGTTTCTTCCCAATATTTGAGAAGTTTGGGTTCATCTTCTCAGACTCTGAAAACACCAGAGAAAATTTTATCATATGGCAGTGAAATACATAGGATGATGATAAGGTAATTATTCAGTAAAATTGACCTGAACGTCCTTTGTTTACATTCGTTGATACTCACAGCAATGGTTACAGAGCGGCATTGGCATCCGTCACGGTCGTATCCTCTACTTCGTCAAACAAATCGTCCACAAGGAAACTGATGACCATATTAGTATTAAAATCGCTTGCCATGATAAGACTGTTGTTTAAAGTTAAGAATCTCTCGACTACGCTAAGAGTGGAGCAATAAAGATAGTGGTAGCAGTACGAGTGCGGGAAAAGCTAGCTGTCAGTGTCGTCTGACACTAATAGTAAAAAAATTAATCGCTTGGTGGCGCTGCTTATGCGTCGCAAATGCCACAAGTGAACATTCGCCGTTACCGACGATCGGCACACGCCGCCCACGTGACAGGCTGATATTCGGCTTACGCCGGCGAAACCAATCGAGCGCACCGATTATGGTAAGCTGTAATGTTAACTCAATGGAATAAAAATACAATTGACACCCAGTGATAATATCTGCTGGAATGTCCGGGTAGTTTCATTTTTTTTTGTATTTTGGGATAAGACGAATATCAAAATGATCGAGAGTAGGAATCGTGATGGTGAATTACTGCCGGCGACACCAACAAGAATGCACCGGAATTCAATGAAGTATAGGTAGAATTGATTCACTTACGACTACGACAATTCATTGATATTGATTGGAAAAAAATACATACAAAATAAAACTAAATAAGATTATAATAGAATTGACACCTAGGGATCAAGGGGTTACAATCGCCTCCATCCTCCATAAAAAAATCCGTCTTTCCGGCAGTCAAGATGCAAATACAATATAGGAGAAGCCAGGGGTAAAGAAATCCGTACAGGTGCAAAGCCACCATCAAGACAAAGAACGCCTGCAAAATCAAAGGCTGAGGGCTCTGCAAAATAGTAATAGATTGACTGATAGTTTGACTCAAAGCGGTGAATAGACGCAAACGGCATAGACACCTTGGCCTATGGTCACGTGAGTTTACCGGAGGACCCGTTGGGGGTCGGGCCCGCCATGTGAGCCATGTAGCTTTCCATCTCGAGAGAAATTGTCAATGAACAAAACTTTGATAAGGTGAAGATAATTTTCCTTCAATATAATGCCTTGCTTACAAAACAAAAGGCATCAAGCTAAATAAAGTGATCGTGACGCAAACAGAAAGAAGGACGGAAATACTACTAACTGAATTGCTGTCATAACGTCCTTAAGTGCTGTGGAAAGGAAAACGAGCGTTGACATTCTTAATTACGGCATCCCTACTTTCCATGTAGCCAGTCAAAACGCCTAAATACTACCTGCGAGCTTACAATAAGTTTTGTGATCAAATGTTTTGCATCACTGACTCTGTCTTACATCGAACCTCTATTGTTTTTTTCGGATTTGTTTTGCACTTATAACCGAAACAAATATTACCTTATTGCATGAACCAGAAGATGTCTAAATTTGCTCAGTTTACGCATATACATAGTTATATCCAATCTTGCAGGTCACATAATTAACTGCTATGTTAAACTTTTGGCCCACTGCCTCATACCTATACTGCCGAGATGCCTTTGAAGATAAAGCCAATCGGCACCTTATAAGGATGACATAGCTGAATATATTTATATGTTGAATACAAGGTTCACCAAGAGTAAAGAAAATTCACTCCTAAATTGGGCTTGATGCTTCCCGTTTTGTCTCAAGCCACAGTTCTATCAACTCGGCTTACGTCACACATCAGCTACGTGTCGCACAAAAGGCCGCGGGGCTCGGCGTCTGTTAAAGATATGGAGTCTTTTGAATGGCCCAGGCGACCTCTTTGCTATATTTATCTGTCACGTTGATACATGGGTAGCCATCCGCTACTATATATTATAACGAAGCTGGGCAACAGAACTGCAAGAGAACTAACAATGCGCAAATACCATTATCGTGGGGATTCAGCTGCCTAATGGATGACCTGGCGGTCGCGATAGGTAATCAAATTCGATAATGGACACATGACTCGCAAGAGAGGAACTTGCAAGGCAGGCATTTGTTATAAATATCCACACCAAAAAATATGTTTTGGAACCCAGCACATTGTTTTAGTAACTGACGGTTTATTAGATGCATTATCAACATAGCGATCATAAAGACAAGTATAAAATCAAATAAAAAAGAAAAAAATATTAGTTCTTTAGTTGTGCGTGACGTCACCTTCCTGCAGATTGGCAATTCGTAACGGTGTTGTCCCGTGCAATCATCAAATCAGTATTTTACTGTTGTCTCGTAAGTTGTAGCAAATATGAGCTACATGAATCAGACAACGTAAATATGATACTTATTGATTGATACTTGAGCAGTCTGACTCTTTATCACTTGGGATTAACCAAGTATGCCGCAATGTTCGGTTAGAAACATTAAATATGAATTTTTTAGCGTTATATGTTAAACATAAACTTAGCGATTCTATGCAGGACAAGCAATTATATTAATATGCGCTTCACCCAATCTATTCCACTCATGGCGAATAGCGGACCACGTCTCTTTGCGAGTTGCGTGAATCAATATTTCCCCATGAGTTATTAACTGACTTGACTTTCAGGATGTTAAGAGTTGAGGTATGGTATACAGACGGCTAGTACTGTAATAATGATTTAAATGTTTATGTATCGATCAGGATGTTACAATATGAGAAATGACGCCATTCAGTCAATGAGATCCATCCATGTGGAATCTCCACAGAGCACAGAGAGCATTTCCAAATCAGCAAGTGAGCAATAACCTGATTAGCGCCAAACACTGAAAACACCAGCCAATCGAAATTCAATCATAGCTGAATGCCCTTTTTACGACAAGGCTCTTCTATCCCAAGGTTTGATATCCCAGGGGAAAGCCATTAGTTTCGAGAGTAAGAATAATAAACAAAAGGCACCGGCGGCAATCCAACGCTTGCCTTCTATTCTAATTATTTATAGTTTATATATTTACCGTCTCATGTAAGAAGTGGATTATTAGGAAACCGAATGCTACAATTAGCTCGTTATACATACTTTTGCTTTTTCTGAAATGAATATACATTACAATAAAGCATTCCAACTAAGCACAACCAAACAGCGAATCTGCTTAGTGGCTAACTGAATAGTTCTGTGGCATGAAATAATGAAGCTTGTAATTAAAGCAAAACCCATGCTGCATAATTGAATATTTAAATGGAACGCTGCGTGAACTCTGCAGACTTTAGCAAGATTGTTTGTCCGGACGAAAGGTTACGATGCAGATACATTAGAAAGTTAAAAAGTCATAACCAATATCTCGAGTAAGCAATAGAGTTATATTAATAACTAGAATATAGAGACTCAGATTAATGCAGTTAACTATTTCATTGTGTAATTTGAGGGATTATGTGATAATTTGTTAACTCTGATTAGAAATCTTAACAGGAAACTCAAAACAGCTTAACACGACACTCAAGCACTTGCATATCGACCCATCCTTGATTAAAACGGTTCAGATGTAATTAAAATGTTTAAAAGATGCATGATGAACATTCACTGAGAAAATGTACTTTTTGTGCGTAGCTTAGACCCATGTAATGTCAAATATTGCATAGGTGCCCACTTCGTCTCGTAATCCATATTCAAAGGCACAATTATACAAGCGTATAGGAAGCTTACATTGTGAGCACTTACGATTCAATATCCGATGGCATTTCACGGCGTTTCTTAAGTAGTTTGTTGAACAAAGTTCATCCCAGATCAATATATTGTAATATGAACCAAAATGAATTTGCAAACACATAGAACTTCTGTAAAACTGACAGTAGATTCATCATAAATCTATTTACATGCTCGCTTTATGCATAGGAGTGATACTGCGCTCCTGTATATGTCACTTTCAATATGCGTAATTTCTGACTGATTGCAATGCGTCTAAGTGTTCAATGTCTTATGTCTTACACTAAGGGGTTTTAATCGAATGAGCGGAGTGAGATAGGAATCTATTGGTGTGTTCATTATATGATTACGATTCTCGGAATCTAGTCCTATGATGGCTGTAAATTACTAACAAAGTATATTTTGTGATTCTAATTTTACATTACCACTCGTCTTGATTATGTTTCATACATATGATTTGTAGTTAAATATGTAAGATTGTCATCTTTCTCAAATCAAAGCATTTTGTTGCACCAGTCAATACTGTCAGGTGAATGGTAGCAGTGAAATATATATAGCTGTGTGTGCAAATGCAAACCGTAATTATCTGAATTATTTGATTTCATTGAAGTAAATGCTCTAATTATTGTTGGAAAGATTAATCCTTGCTCTTACAAGATGTTTATCTTTCAATTATTTGCTTTAAAAAAATGTGAGTGATCATGTGTGCAATTTAGTAGGTCTAAACAACTGTTCGGCCGGAACATCTTACAGGATAATTGATCAAACATATCCCGCGCATACGATTTTCCTATATATGAGTTGAACACGGTTTCTTGTACATTAAGGCAATATAACATGAGCGTTATTATGACGCCAATAGACATAATAAATCAGTAGTTGTAAGGCAAATAGATAGGCGGGTACATTAGAGTAGACATGTAATGGTTGTGGGATGTATCAATGTTTCTCTGACGGTCGTGTATTAAGATGCATGCTTGGCATAGTTCAATAAGCTTTGGGGTTGTCTCGAATGGATAAGTAAAGGCCTGTGCATATTCCAAATTTGCCGGCAAAACATATTCTTGATAGTTTATTCATCAATTTACCGGACCTGACATCCCGGGAGATCGTCTGCGAAGTGAGAATTTCTTGTATTTAGCTGCGTTACAATGCCAAGCGGGTCTCACGGGAGATTTTAATGTCATCTTGATGTAATATACAGTGTCTCAAAAGTACATTTTAGATACCCGAATCAACCATTTTGTTATGTATGAATTTGGGACCAACTATCTTGTGCCGTTTGTCGCTCGTATGGCACATCCCTGACTGACATATTATAGATGCGGTATATTCAAATATTGTTTGCATAAGTTACCTGGATAACACAGTTCTAGACATATTTTCGACTGCTTAAAACATCGAACTTTATTCTCTTTGTTCTCGATAGGCAGTTGGTTTGTTCGATTGACAACTAGTTTCGCTTACTTAGTGACCCATTTGTTTCAAATGGTAAGCTTTATGACAGCATTTAGTGGCCATCGCGTAAATTGCAGTTCATTTTTAACTTTGCGAATGCTTTCGCCAAGTTATCTTGATCAGTGCCGTTTGTGTGTGTGTGTATGTGAACTTGTTTTGGCTGGAGATACAGGTCACATTGTTTTGAAAATTTTGATTATTTTTTAAAAGATCGGCCACAATGTTGCGCAGACCACAATCTCTTTTATCACATTGACACCAAACTAAGGTCATTGTCATTGAAAATGTGAAAATCATAAATCTCCGAGGATAATTGTTCGATCCTTACAAAAAATACACTGTTTTGAAATATATCTTGTTGAAAAACATTAACAGTTCTTCCATGTGCCCAAGGTCAAAATCGTGGTATCAGTCCAAATATTAAGAAGATTAACTAAACAAATGCTATCGTCCATAAAATCATTAATAACAGTCCGATGGCAATAACCATTTGATCGAGGGTTGTCAGTGACATCGTTAGTTGCACCTTAAAAATTATATGGATGTTGATATTCCGAACACATCAAAGTTTATAAAAAAATATCACAAGTTTGACTCCAAATATCTCCATGTATAATGCTTCGATTAAAAATTTTCTGCTTTTTCTTTGGTGCTACGGATATGTTGGTTTTGGCATAATTTGACCGATGTGTCAAAGTGTGTTTAGCGATTCTTCGCGGGCATTAAACAGGATCACAGTTGCAACGTCGTGTGCCTCCTCAGTCTTAGGTTGAGCTTGTTGACTACTATATGAGATATGTTTCTCTAGTGTCAAGTGACGTTACTAGGGATATTAAGAATATGGTGTTGGTCTTCATTTTCGCTCATTCCACTCCTGTCTGAGTGAGTAGGGGGTAAAGACCCTCAACGTTAGCAGTTTAATGTCTCTAGTTGACTATTTGCAATAATCCGGGCGCAAACTGTGCCTTCTTTGTCATTTACTGCATATTTTCACTTAAGTAGCGGTGTCATGTATTTAATGTCTTAAGCATAACTGTCCAAAAACCGAATAAGGGTGGAATAAGTGCTACCAAGTGGTAGATTAGTTTGTGTTCTCTGTGACGCAATTTGATGTCTCTTGCTGTTATATTTTTCCCTATCGTGTTTGTATTCCGCGATTTCCTTTTTAGCCAATAAACGTTTTGTTAGTTCCGGGTGCAGCAGCTTAAATCTAAGGATTATACAGTGGCATTGGGAGAGTTTGATAATCGCGAGGGAGATGGTTCCCTGCACATCGAATGTGTCTTATCGCCTTAGAAAACGAATCTGTGCTGTGATCTAATTTTTTTGTATTTGATTGATTATCATGTAAACCTCTTAGGTGATTATGATGTAAGAAGTTAATAGAATAACACAGATATATGTTTTGCAGTGTAATATATCAGTGCTTTTGATTCTGATAGGAAATAAAAAAACGGGCCCCATTGCACTGTTTTGTTATTTGCAACACAAATCTGCTAAAGTGTTAATGTCATTCTTCTTATTCGTCCAGTTTACTAACGTAGAGTGTGGCTGGATTAGCGATTCGTGTAGTGTAATTAGTGAAAAAGACCACTCAACAGTCTGAGGTCAGGGACACCGTCGCAAAACCGTTCGCGTGAAGTTATGAAAGGCAAATGGATAAATTACGTTACATTAAGGTTTTAAGGCTAACTAGAGTGAACTCATGAAGACGCATCCACTGTCGCACACGTATAAGGAGGACCTTTGTTCTACGTCGTACGACAACATTTGTACACTTTGAATACACGTACTTTCGTACAGTAAGCGCTAGTTTTACAAACAAGTAAGTACCTGTAGTAAACTTTGCATAATTTTTCATTCAAATCGGCGATCTGTCATTTATCGTCCTATAGGAGTGCTGAATATTGTTTATATACGGTGGTATTTGCTTCATATGGATTAGTTTTCTAAACCCACAAATATCATTGTATTATTTATTTAAAAATGTGCACCTGATCTACAAAGAGCCGAATCGACAAAGTCTTCTGCATTGCTTGACATGTTTGTAGAAACCAACGGATGAATGCTAAATGACTGGGAGTCCTTTGATTACTACCGGACCGGATAACCTGGATCATGTAAGAGTCGAGATAAAATCATGTAGTATTATGATGGTAGCAAGACAGAATGATTGTCTTTTGTTTAGCCGCTCTCGCGTTTCCCATAATAGATGCAATAATAATGAACACCTCCAGTTTTTGTGTGTGTCTTAATTTTAAGCAATGTAATTAGTAAGAAACTATGAAAAATGAATGATGATATAGAATAAAATCTTTCAGCAATAACAATAGCAAGAAACTAAGTAGAATAAAGAACGCCTCTCTATGTATGACATGGATGCATTTGAAATTCTGTTTTCAACAGTACCTGGACAATCATTCTGCTCCTTCCACATCTCGACTACTCATAGGGCTAATCTGTAGATTTATCTTACCTGATGAACCAAGTGGAACGATTAGTAAGCTAGGCAGATCTCTCTCTCTCTCTCTCTCTCTCTCTCTCTCTCTCTCTCTCTCTCTCTCTCTCTCTCTCTCTCTCTCTCTCTCTATCTATCTCTATCTCTCTATCTCCTCTCTATATAGAGATATATATATATATATATATATATATATATATATTTATGTATATATATATATATATATATTTATTCATATACATATATATATATGTATATATAAATGTATATATATATATGTATATATACATATATATGTATATAAATATATGTATATATATATATGTATATATGTATTTATATATGTATATATATATGAATATATATATATGTTTATATATAAATATCTATTTATATATATAAGCATATATAGATGTATATACATGTATATATAAGCACATATATTTGCAAAGTTCCAAAGTTCTATATCCATTCTTATTGTTCTCTTGCATTATACACATTTATTAAAGTAGAAGTGATAAACAGACAGTACATGCCAGAATAAAATAGTTTCTTTTGGAATAATGAGGCATATGGGAGCTAACAGACGGAGCAAAGTTAACACACTGTGCTTTCTCAGCTAATACATGTTATCTGAATCTTTAATCTTTGAATATTATTGTTTAAAAATAGGATGCCAAGCTAACCTCCTTTTTGTATCCATGTGAATTAACGTGCGCCTTAACAACATGAACCCCTTCCGTACTAGCAATTATGTGACACGTTAAATCTTCGTAACGACGTGCAAGAAATTATAAAGGCGTACTTTGCCGATATTAAAGTCGTTGTTAACAATAATTTATATTGCTCCGAATTCGTTTATAGACTTAACCGTACGCACAACACGTCGGCAGCTGACGCTTCCATTTCTCATGTTACCAATCAAGTGCAAGCAAGGGACATACTCGCTATGCTCATTATGGTGCCATTTCCAACGCACAGTAACTGAAGTAGCAACCAAAGAGGCACGGATTGTATTTCAATAATCGGGAAATATATGAAAGAAATGTAGTGTGATATTACGAACACAATGTGTATCACTGTCTATTACTGTCTATTCAGAATGTCACCCATTTGATTAATGAGTTTCACTACTTGTAGGAAATGCCTTTGAGCAGAACTCTAAGAGACCCTGCATATGTTTGTTTTCTAACAGCCGTGTTGCCATGATGTTATTCATGTTATTAGATTTGAGCGTTGCCATTCACAATCATTGGAATCTCCGGAGTTCTCCCTTGCAAACATTCGAAACCAATTGGCCCTATATTGTCAATATATGTTGTAGTCCCTACGAGTCTATGTTTCGAAGCCATGTTAGGATTGTATTGATGAAAAGTGATTGGTTGATGCAATATTTACCTCAAATCCAACCAATTATAATGAAATATAATATGTGCAAAAGATCGCGTATGAATGTTCTTTGTTGCATTAGAAAAAGGTATCGTGCCAAAGTCTGCAATGTTTCTGAAGCTTATTGAAAACGAAATGATCTAAGCGCGTTTAGCAATTAGCGATCCTTCTTTATAAAATTACTTCCCGTTAGCATCAACCCATCGGTGACATGTACATTGCAACATTTGTGCCAGATAATGTTCTTTGATGTTGGTGTCCTATCCAAACAATATCCAATAGCTACCAATTAAGCTACAATATATACTGTAAATAAAGCTCTGTTCTCTAACAGATAACATGGTGTGCCGAATTAAAGGTTAATTTTGGAACAGTCCAGCAAATGTCCAGCAAAGTCCGATCCGGTATATATTTTATGCCTTTAGAAAAAAAATACGTCCTCGATGAACACTTTACATTTATTTCTCAGGCGAGATCACTGACTTATCGACTAGAATTTAGTTGTTTATGCGGTTGCGAAATCTTATTTTGGAAAATATAGAAGCTAGCATATTGGGCCCTAGTTTGTCTTTTGAAAACGGACTCTCTCTAAGCTACAAGGTAATATGCTTATATGACAGAAAACAGAGGATTTAAGTGGACTGATCATGCAGCAGTTGTGTCAATTCAATAGATAAGCCAGAATGTTAAAGCCCTTTATATTGTTTGAATGTAATGTGTGTGTTATTATAACTTGCACACCAGTGAAACTATGCTTGGTCTAATTTGTGACAGATATTTAAGAAAGGCCGTACCAATAATTCAGAGTAATATATGAAAATCAGTTGAACCCATGAAACGTTTGTTTCTAGATGAGTGCCGCCATTAATAAATTTGAAAAGCAAGTAAGCCTTTGGACAGTGCTCGTCTTAGATAAGCCTGAGGTTGGCCTCTAAAATATGAAAAATAGCAGACGACATTGACTTCTCTAATAGCACTGTTCGTATCCTGTTCATATTCTTTTCAAATAAGCGCCATTGACCAAGCAATTTGCTGAGCGTTACAATGAAAATATCCATCGACTGTTGTATCCAAACCATCGTTTGTATAATTTACTCTAAATTACGTCAGTAACTTAACTCTACAAAACTAATTACTTAAAGCTTGATTGGTTCTTGTCAGATGGGTTACAACTTATTGAATCACGTATTTCCAGATATCAGCCTTAATTTGAAATAGCTTTATCTTATAGAAGCTAAATGGCAACTCACATGATACTAATTTTGTTTATAGCAGTACCTACTATTGTTTATGGGGAATCCTTAGTATTTACAGTTTACAACATATTCCCACTTTACAAAATCAACTCAATATCGTTTTCATCAACCTCTAAAAGTACTTCAACTAATCCACAAACAAAATCCTTGTCCACGCGTTGGTATCATCTCGACTTGACTATAATAATTAGTAGCTGTATGGGGCCTATTCTGACCTAATCATAAAGCGTCAACGCGTACTGTTGCTCTTATTGTGATGAGATAACAAGACAGGTACAGCATCCGACCCCGCATTAGCTACTTGTCACAGAACGCATGATATACAAATTTCTGCTTTTTCACCTTTTGGGCCATGAATAAATCAAAAATTGATTATTGATCATCTCCCTGAAGGACGAATTTAAAAAGAATGCAATTTATATTTCCTTGTCAAATTTAATCCGGAAATTGATAAGCTAAGAATGATTGAAGAACTATTTACATTAACCAGATTATTTGATACTGCCGTCCTTATATCGTCCGATAGGCACATTCTTGATTATGAATGACTGCGTCATCACAAAACTACCAACTAAATATATATGACATTTTAATATTGGTGGTAACAATCCATATAATTACGTCAAATTTGCTCTTTATCAAAGATCAATATATATTATATTGCCTATGCACACAGCCCATCATACTGTTTTCGATTGCTCAAATATTTTCCGTCTAAAGACGAATTAGGACCCGGAGACCCGGCTGCGGTTTGAAGACAAGTGATTTAATGTAATCCCTTGTGCATTACTGCGATGCCAAGGTAAAATAATGTAACGCCCAATTACGCGTAAACTTATAACTAATAACCAGGTTAGTGGTTTTGTTCTGGAAATTTTCTGTCATACATTACTGATTACGCACTCAATCTCATACGAGTAAGTATGAAACACATTCTTGCTTTGGTCAGTCATCATGCTTGGAAATACGGATAGCGTTCTTTCAACGAAGGTATATATCGTCACGTTATGATTTCCTTCCTCGAATATCACTTTTCAAACAATATGATGCGTCATATGGATACCAATCATTCCAACAGCATCTCTGAAATGCTGGAGGTACTTGTCTTCCATGTGTCGCATTGCAATACCGCTGTACCAAAAACATTACCATACTAACCTATGGCAACGACATACTAAATTGATATTCTTGTTTGAGAACGAGGCAATGTGTCGACAAATAAAATTGAAATAAGCGGTGCAATATTTAAAGTGATTTCGACGTATGAATGCCATACCATGATATGACATTAAAAAACACGATAAACCCTTTGCAGTCTCAAAATGTAAACATATGATATGTCGATTCAAGAGCAGGGTGTACTCAGATTGAATACAATGGTTGTATTATCAATCACCAAATTCTACCATTAGAGTTTAACTTCGCAGCCAGTAATCGCTTAAGCTTTGTGTGAGTTGGTTTGGCTCTGGAGGCTTAGATCCCCTTGTTTCACGCGATAATGATAATACCAGTTACGAGTTACAAGTAAGGCTGTCACATTATAAAATCGATCCCACGATATGTGTATTGAAAGACTTAGCAGTTAGATACATCTCATTTCATCAAACCCCGTGTCGCTTCTTTGTATATAAGTAGCGTTTGGTTTGCAAGATTTTTCTATTCATTGACATAATTTACTCATCGTTGAATTACTGTGACAGAAACAGTTGTTACAGGCAATAGTTTATAACTCACTTATGTGTGCTTCAATTATTATGAAATAACAGACTCAGCAAATATTGTGGGAATGATGAACTTGATTTGTTAGACGTATTACACAAGTAAACACTCAAAATAATCAGACAATCGTGGCTGCACTATTCAGATTTCCGAAAAGACAAAAAAAAAGAAAATAACCATTAAACATTTGCACAACATTGTATGGTTTGTGAAACACAAGGGTGCATTTTTGTAGTACATGTAATTGTAAATATTATATGGCATTAGCTATTTTGTTGGCTTTGTAACCAAAGCGCTGAGTTTTCTGCCGTCTACTGTCATTGATAAGCATCAACTACAGGAAAGTTTTACAAACCCGAAAAATATTTAACCGTCATCCTATAAAGGTTTCCATTTGAGCATTATATGTGTGATATGCCATTGCATGATCATGTGTACATCGCAAAAGAGATGCGCTGCAATATTTGAGCTATCTTATTTTGTTGTACTTGCCGCCAACCTTGGCTTGAGCGTACAAGAAATTCGCATGACTGTCACCGTATGACTTCGACGTCAAAAGATATTTCAACGGATGTGTACGAATTTAACCATGCGTCAGATAATTAATTGTAAGTGGAATGTAGCGTGGCCCACCACGCAAAGTTAATCATTAAGTATTACTGATATACTGTACTTTGGGCCAGATAAGCAACAATGTGTTAATTTCGATGAAGTTGTCTTGTACCATTTAATTTATTGTTTTATATGCAGGCAAGACTGCACAGGCATGAGTTAGCCTGCTTAGTGATTGGTGAAAATACGACTGCAATTTAAGGGTCAGCATATATTTCCTGTGCTAATCCAAAGTTTTGGGCGAGCATGCAAAATAATTTTTTTTATATTCCAAGATATCATTCATATTTTAAGGGCTATTATAACAATTGTTAAAAGAAGTGTATAAAAGAAATGAAAGAGCGAGTCCTTGTATATAATAAGTACGTCGCATAAGCTGTCCTCGCAAGCTGGACATTTTCTTCTCCAGTTTACAGCTTCTACGTTAAATGTCATGTATTACCTCAGCGAGGGGATCTCTCTACTAACTTTTATCGATAAATTATGGCTTAAAGCTCAGAGGATCTCATGTCATCCCCACTTAACGACTATTAACTGGCATTTGGAAAGTGGTTCCTCGCATATGGCTTTTGTTCTGGCTTGATATAATGTAGTTTGCTGTTGCCTGTAGTTCTCAGTTTTGAGCCTACGCGTGCTGAGCGAGACAAAAATGGTTGTTGTTGTACTTTTCTCAATTCAGGCGCATCAGGCTTGTGTCAAAGTATGATATGCAACTTTAATAACAGAATTTAGGTTTTCCACCACAAACCTTTTACCTGTCACAAACAGCAGCACCTATTACGTTTACAGTGATATGTCATTGCATGTTGCATCGGCACTATCTTATGAACAGTAATGTCAACCACTGTATATTACATTTCTGATGTCGGCAAAGTATGGCCAGTGTGTAACATTCCGGTGCACAATCTACATTTTTCAGGTCTACTTGAAAAGCAGAATAAAATATTTGACCTTTATAAAACGTCATTTATAGTTATAACTTGATGTGGAGAAAAAATATCAAACATTATTTACAAATTCGTTGTGCTGCTCACAAAAAAGGGCCAACAAAAAGCGAGCGACCACGCCATAATGTTCCTTTTGTTTTACAACCCAGTGTGCCAATACCGGTCCGAAATATCCTCGTTGATTCGAGAAGTTGGAAAAAAGCCCCTAATTTATGTGGCAAGTTAAATGTATAATGGGAATGGGAAAATCTCAGAGGAAGACTTTGCTCGGTGAGTAGCACCGAGTACTTAACTTTTCAAAATGCGGATATGGATTTGATTGGTCATCTTAACATGGCGTTCTTACCAAAAGTACGCAATGCAGCATACTGTGATCATAACATCGGTAGTGTTAACAATGAAAAGGTTGAGGGTCATCGGCTGATTTAAAGACGCAACGTGAGGCTATCAAAAAACAAGGCATAAAAATTCATAGACATGACGACCGATATTGGCGCGAAAAAACGGCGTGTTCTCTTGCAGTCGGTGAGCCAAGTCCACCGATTTACGGTTGACCTTTTTAGTGTCAAGGTCGCCTCACTCGCCTAAGTCCTTTACTATTCTTCCTTGAGAGCATTCAACTGAATTATTAATTCAAAAAGCATCTAAGTACCTACTTTGGAATCGCAGTATATCATTTTGTACATAATGCTAACAAATATGTCATCCGTTCAATTTAGGAAAGTCCTTATCTCTGTGTGGATTAAAAACGACTCCCTGGAGGCGCTTTTAGCTCTTTCCCTAAGCCGAGTTACATTATGTGTGTCTTTTTTAGTTTATGTTCCTGATCACAAAATTTGCCAAGTCATCTATTTCAGCTATGAAGGTCCAGTAATTTATGTACATTACATATTATTCGTAATAAAAACAGAGTGATTCAATAATGATCAGCCTACATCTATTCCAGTACATCAATACGACTGTACTATTCAATGAAGGGTCATAAAATATAATGTCATATTACCAACATCCAGTGTTTAACACATGTCAACAAATGTCGGGAAAATAGTGTTTCTCTCGATGCTAAAAATGACCGCCTAACTACATTGAACTCATTGTGACCAGGGGCGTAGCTTCCTATAGGCCGTGTAGGCCGCGGCCTACACATTTCCCGAGAAAGGCCAAAAAATAAAAATGCCAAAAATGCAATATAAATCGGAGGGGGAAGGGGAGTAATGAGGTAATGGAACACCAGAAACAAGATTTGCCAAGAACAGACAGTGATTGATTTGCCGGAATCTACACGTATGGAATGGTTTATAGTCTTTATACCCCAAGGAAGAGTACGACTGGAGCACGCATATTGTAAAGTTTGGGCCGACCGCGTATTGTAAAGTTCCGTCTTTTAAACATTTCAAAGGATGCTTGGTGGGTACTTTTTCTTTGAAATGTAAACAGACCAAGAGCCTAACAGAGGTCATCATGACCGAAAACACCCCCAAGTATCCGATGTGCAACGATTTCCAGTATGTTTGGGATGCTTAGATGGAGTATGACAGACATTAAGGCTTCAAAACTCCAAGACACCCTTCAGCAGACGTGCAAGGACCTGTATCCTTGCATTTGTACCATCATCGGGGTCTTTTTGACCATGCCACCAACGTCGGCCACATGTGAAAGGTCAGGTAGTGAAATGAAACGCATAAGACCTATTTGCGAACAACAATGACGTCTGACAGGCTGTCGTCGTTAGCCCTGATCCATGTACACACGGACATGAACATCGATGTTGACAAAGTGATGAACGTGTTTGCCTCAAAGAAATGCGGAAAACTAGACTTTTTCTAAATAGAGGTTAGATTAATGTTACTTTGATATTGACATTCAGATGTTGAAAGTTGATGTCGCTAGTTTTTCTTCTTGTCTTTTATT
>CM067344.1:42783849-42816349 GCA_034190875.2 Urechis unicinctus | reverse complement strand
AAAAGAGCAATAATTGCATAGTGTAATTTGAATTATTATTTTGCATCAATTAGAAAGTGATAGATGTATGAAATATATTGCTTTTTGAATGAGTGTGTTCATGCGGGTTTTGGTTTGGGATTAGATTTCACTGCCGATGTCACACTTGGTGCTGTTGGATCCATTGCTCATATTATATTTATATAAATGTCGTAGAATCCTTATCTATCCGAAGCATCTTGGTTCATCGCTTCCATAAATTCCCCCTTTCAATACGTAACTAGCGGGTATGGAAATGCAATATAGAGAAGCGGAATGCAAGCAATGATTCACACCGCTCATAAGCGATGCCTGCTATTGATCGGCTATTGCACCGAATGTCGGGCTAAGCAAGCAAGAAAACTGAAGGTTACTAGACAGTATGCGTGGAATTACATTTCTTAACATCCAATGATTACTGATGATATGACAAGAATTCAACCAGGATGAAAACCCTTGAGAGCTCAAATGAATCATAACCCGAATGCGGCCTGATACACATGTGACCCAAATGTGTCACAAGCCAATTCCGTACAAATTAGGTTTCCATTTACAACGCAATACATATCTAACACATATTACGTGCATTTGAAGCCTTGGCTAATATCAGACAGAGGTGATCAATAACCTGCGACTACTGTGAGCTGCAATTCCATCAGTTCATGATGTGTCCATAGTTGATTGGTGTCTACAAACTTCACATGCGTGATTACAAACATCCGGAACTGTTCACAGCAGCGCGTACATTGTTTCGTTGCCATAAAGATATGAACTTATGCTGTTATTGCTTGCTAACTTGAGCAAATCCAGGTTGAGACTATTGTCACTCACTATAGCGCATTACACTTTAAACTATCCGCTGGTAGAGAAAGGCTTAACGACTGAAGAAACTCCTACAATCTTAATGTATACGGCACAAATAAATATACAACACAAATAAATCACTATAATTTGTGACGGCCTTTTGTGTTTGATTTTTGAAATTCTTCCTGTTTGTCTCATGACATGTGTTTTGGAATGCACATTATATTCAATGATAAATTTGATTTCTTTTGCACACGGATTTACACTACATCAGAATAGTAACAACTATTATCTAACTTTTTTTTTTACAAGTCAGGCCTGTTGATCACTTTTGTGACGTTCTTTGCGCAGTTCCTGCATGACAATTTTCATGCTCCCTTCTATAATCAGTGCAATATGATTATGCGAGTGTTGCATCGTGTGCAAACATTTGCTGTCATGGGATTTGCATTTTTATCTTGACAAAATAAATCTTGGAACATTTACGCAATGAAATCCGCAGTTGAGGTACAGATCAAAAGGATTTTTTTTCAGTATCAAGTACCAGCTGTATGATTAGGCGTTGCTAAATGGCAAAACTGTGCTTACAAGAGGTACCCTTTTCTACTGTCGGGAGTTATGGGGTGTGTACGCAAACATTGAACGAGATTAGGATGAAACGTTTAACTATTACATCCAAGCGGTCCCAGGCGTCATCAATGTCTGTTCAAAGCCATTGACTGAAGAGGCATTACGAATAAATGAAGCTCGTTTGATGAACTTTTTATAAAAAAACAAGTGCGTTTCCAGCAAACCTGACTGAACTATTTGCTTGTGACGAATATTTATTTCCTTTAAAGTCACCAGAGAGGTCTCGGACGGGATTAGGGATTCCACGATTGTATTTCGTGCATATCAAATGGTCCTCGTACCTTATGAATGCGTGTGTTGATTCAAAATATTCTGTTGGTCCTGATCTTTCCTATCATCCTTATCATCTGGTAGTAACCGCGAAATGTGAACTTAGGACAATCGCAAAAGTCTGCTTAATTTAACATCCAGTCAGCTTAAACAGGTTGATCGTTCTTTTGGTGAGATCAGCCAAGTGTACCCTATACCTGCTTGATGATGTTCAAATCAGGGGAGCATGATGGCCATTCCATGCGGATAACCCAATAGGTTGGAGGGCTCATCTTGCGACCATTGCAAAATCACAGGTGCATAATCATCCACGACCAGGAATAGGAGGTGTGGATGCGCAATGACATGAATAATGCCCTGACCAATCACGATTTCGTCTATGTAGGCTGCTTCTACCACGCTCTCGTTAACAGGGTGTTGTCATGCAGCATGATGTCCCTTGCTTAATGAAACGTTTCTGCGTCAAAGCGATTAACTCACGGTCTTCCCATTCTGTGGTCTATCTTACACGCCCCGGCCTTTCGGTGGAGTCATCAGTGTCATGCCATGTTAGGATCAGTCTGCTGACTGCTCTTTGACTGAATTCATTTCGGGCATTTCGGCTTTGCGCAAAGGACTGCCCTATAAGCTACAAAAATTTTCCGGTGCAATGCCACATCTTTACGTCACCTCATAATTGATCTGGGCAAGGCAAGAAATTATCACTATATGTGTATCATAGTGCGGTATTTTTACTTTTTATATGAAAGCATTTAGTGCATGTAAAATATTGGTGGTGTTTTGACTGCATTCTGACACAACTTGAGCAGCCGATTCGCGGTTTAAATAATTTTTTTTACAGCTATAATACCATCAAACTGCTTGATATTGTAGAGACGATTATCGCCATTGAATTATCACAATCATTCAATATAAACAAAAACAGACCAATAGAAATTGATCCATTCGTGACTTAAATCAGGACATCTATTTATATATAAGAAAACTTACTGTAAAGTTTAACACAGATAAATTTGCTCTATTCCAAAACAGAGTGATAAACAGTTCTGAATGCTTACGTATCGCTTTTTCTTGTCAACATTGTATTACTTCAGCATCGTCTGAAATTCAGAAAAAGCATGTGATCTGGGATGCCGATGTTAGGGATCTGGCATTGCGAACAAATGCAGCCGCCTGATGATTCACGATAATATTAATACTGTGCAAAGGAAATATACATATCATACAAAACTTCATAGGATAAGATAAGCGCAGTACAGAAAATCTACAGGCTGCAATTTGGGTTAGTTTTTATGGGGCAATTTGGCTGGATGTACATCGGAAGCCTTAGTGCTATTTCTATTGAGAGTCATTTATAGGGATATTGAGGAAATGTATGTTTGCATTGGTGTATATATAGAAATTGATGTCTGCACCTTATATAAATGTAAATTGCTTATAGAGTCAATATGGCTTATTCTAAATATGCTGGTCCCAATAAACTAATATGGCACTACGGAAGCACTACAAGACACCATAAGCTGGCTTATGGGCATGTGTTATTATTCTATTTAACATTTTTAAGTACAACTGTTGTAATTATGGAATGTTATTTTGATCTAATGCGTACCTGCATTTTCACGATTGCTCTTTGTTGAACCCAGAAGAAATGCATTTTCAGATACTAGATATTTGACAAAATATAGGACTGCGTTGTGTTAAACACTATCTACTTGTGTACATAAGTTATCATCTTTTAATGACGGGCATGGTATCTTATTGTTTATCTGTTATTAGAGGTCATTTTAAACCGTTACAATTTGAGCTTAGTAATATAGAAAATGTAGTTACAACGCATTGACAGCTGCAGAATTATATAATACGCTACAGCGCTATACACATCCGAGCTTTAACGTTGTTCATCCATGATAATTCCATTCATCTCAATCCCTGATTAAGACAATTCTCACAATCCCTTTGACATTGAAAATAGGAATCCCCCATATATTTATATTTTCTGAATCTTTTGAACGGATAAAACATATGCCGGACAAGAAAGCATAGAGATGTTACGAACACTTTCAAAGATATGCTTATATATGATGACCGGGAGATCATTGCAACTATGGGAGGGGTGTAGTAGCTCAGAAATGTACTTTCCACCAAGTATATCAATCACAATGCAACAACAGCAAGAACAATGTACGAGTTCGCCACTCAATTACCTCCTCGAATTCTTTGAACTGAACACTGATGACCATAAAAATCAGTTCCTGTACGTTGTGGAATTTCCTCCATACCTTCATATAATATCGCTCCAAGAGTCCGCAAAATCTACTAAGCGCATAAGCGACTGCGTGATATATGATCAATAACACTAAACCAGACGTTGCTTGGCGTGCATTTTACGCACGTGTAAACTTCTTCATCTAGATCTATTCGTACGTTCCATCCTCGTGCAAAGATATGATATGCAATTTTAATAGCGCACTCAAAGTCCTGAAAAAATCCCGCGTACTATCGCCGGCCACAACATCAGTCTAGCATAGAGTTATTGTCATGGGCAAACTACAGAGTTTTTATTTAGTTTTCTACACAACTACCTTTCATAAATGATAACGTTCAATTGGAAATGTCTTGGTAAATTTCCATATTTAGGGCAATGGATATAAAATCTCAATACATTTTGCAAACGGTACTAATTCAGTGACAAGCAAAATAAGAGAACGGGGTAGATGTGATATGCAGAACACAATGCCCTGCAAAACGAGATTGGTTGGTGATCTTCCATCCGTGCTTGGTTTGTTAGCTCATTCCTTTTAGTCAGCCATTCGCGCAAATGATTATCAACAACGAGACATTAAAAGGTCAAACTGCTACAGCAACTCGCTCGAAAAACAAACAAGCATAGGTTGATAGAGGCTCACATATTTGGTAGATTAGTAGGGTGCATATGCGTAACAATGTGACATGAACATATGCGTCTAACGATTCTCTGCATATTTGCAGATACATTCACACCAGGTAAGTGAGATACGCAAGCACAATAATGAGAGAGATTACTCAGCCTAAACTATCAGCTGACTGGTGCGCTCATCATTGACCTTCTTACATACATCAGATCACAACCTACATGGTATTGCATAGGCTTCCAATGTTATACATGGTTCATTCTCTCTACATTTGTGAACACTCTCTTGAAGGAGAATGCACTTTATTATTAACACACACTGTGTCTGATGACTGTTAGATTATTGTGCGGTTATTGCAGGCTCAGTGAACAACCATAAGCCAAACTTACAACGTAGCTTACATAGCGCATAAGACTAAGGAAATGATTGGCAAATGTCTTTTAACCTTACAAAAGATAAATCAATGTAATGAGGTCCATTAAGCGAACATTTGGATTATCGAAAGGACAATTCTGCTCTACATGAGGAGATAGAGGGGCGGGATTTAGTTTAATAATTGTTCATTCTTTCGCATCTAGCAAACAATGCAATGCAGCAGCCGTTCAGGCAATCAAGTTCTTCAAATGATCAGACGAACGTTTATTAGCCACTACAAGTTTTAATCAAACTTTACAATGGACTTGTTTGACCCAATTTAGAATACGCAATTCACAATGACTTTAACGTGACATAGATATATAAGTAAGTGATCAAAAGCGAGCTTCAAAGCCCATATATCTTATTGAAGTTACAAAGAAAGATTGCACGGTTAGGACTGACATGTCCGCATGGTCACTGATCTTTTAAAAACCAACTTGATGTGCATTATCAAGGCAAAGATGTTAAGTAACAGGCAGGGCACTTATGGGTGAAACGGTTTTGTTGCCCCGATCACCCATCACTATGAAGTCTTTGGTGGCCATCGTTTCCGAAGTGGTAAACGCTGCTATTCAACATAACTTTGTCGCAAGTTATACCATCAGCTGCTCATCATGGGTGCTCTACAAGCAAGTCATATCAATGGTATATTGTAAATGATCGACACAATGAGAGAAGCAAACATAGTGTGTACCACTATATGCTGGTCATACCAATGTGGCAGAATATGAGATACATGTAGGATATTATTTTGATTAACTTAGAACCTCATAGACATCATAGACCACATACTGCCCTCTGCCGATAAAAATAGCGTTAAAAATGATTTGGAAATGCCTGATATTGTCATCCTAAAGTAATCAGTACAACCAGCATTTAAAGCTTTTGATATTTAGATGATATTAAGTATGCCCCTGGTGATGATTCAAACTACAATGAATACAGCATGGATGCTAGTTTGTCACTTAGTGTTGCATATTTCCCCTATTTTCCTTTAGGCAGCCATTGCTAGCAAGCCACGAGTGCTAAATAAGTAGACATGTCTGCAGCAATTGTACTAATGTTGTTTGATGCTACCAATCTTGCTCTTATATATCGAACGACAGATGGAATAAGAAAAGGGATAAAACATTGTCCAACACGGGTAAGCAAAAGTGCTGTTTTATAATATGTAAAGCAAGGATAATTATTGTAAGCCCTGGATATAGAACATCGGAGGGCTAGTGGCGATTATGGGTGAAGCCAGGAGTTCATGCAGCAGAACAATTTGCAATATATTAAACACGGTTCTTAAGCTCACACTGCTGATAGATGCTGTGTCATAAATGTTAAGAGGTGGCAATACTTTGAGGCAGAATATATAATATATGTCGTTAAAATGCATTTAATTTCAACAATTGCATAATCATTCAAACAATCTGTGAACAGGTAATTGAAAAAAAATAATTCTATCTGCTCGGAATTAATGAACCCCTTGACCTTTTTACAATAAATATCATCATATGATCATCAAGTAAGATACACAAGCTACTTGCGTATTATGCTTTATAGGGTCCACCTTAAGACGCAAAATAGATGAAAAGATAGATAGAATATAAAATCAGAAAATTTCATCTTTTCCGTAATATTGCTATTTGCAAACTACATGATCCTTTAAATTCACTTTAAATCACCAACTTGTGTGCCCATAACTGTCAGTGACAATAATTGCATTGAACCAGTTTATGTTGCTTTATATCAACTGGCTTTTACTAGAGAAGATCTCTTGCACATTGTTTTATGCCAAATTAACAATTTTCCATTATAAACGTTCAACAATTATGATAATAAAATAACGCATTAACGTGAATTCAAACTTACATATGAAATATGTGTGTAATGAGACAAATGTATTCAAACCGCGGCTAGTCTATTCAGTTAGTCCGATAATATTGCGATAAGGTGGCATTCATAAGTCAAAATCCCTACGGAACTCGTTTTGCTGATTAAAACGCGTTACCGCCTCACTAGGACGACATATTGCCTCGTTATCACACTTGAACCGCCAATCATACACACATGAGTACTTCGTTAGCAAGAAATGTATTCTTGTGGTGATAGCCAAATTCATTCCGCCGAATTTTTTTTTCTAAATAAGCTACCTCATCTGAGAGCTACTTTCTTTCATATATCCAGAGTAGCATCTCTCAGATTAGGCAAGCTTCTAAATTTGGTTTCACACGATAATTGAACAAGTTATGTGGGCCAGTGCATACAAGCGTTGCGCAGATGTTGCTTGTATTATTCCTATTGGATATTGATCACTAACTATGTGAAGCATTATATAGATTGATCATTGATCTTCCAGGATATAAGTGCACACAAATGGCTGGTAGGCTTTTCTGGTATTTAACAGATGTTTCAGGCTCGCCTGTCTTTGGACGCACTTTGGTGTTTGAACTACGACTTTGAAAGATTTATCCTCAGCAGCACATTGGGCGAGCAGATTTCGGGCAGGGGACCTCACTGAACTTAGCAACGCTTCTAGGGGATACAAAACAAAAAGAAAAATGTCTGGTTGGACCTCATCACAAACAACGCACGGTTATCTAAATTTCCATGGTTATTTCCAGATGTTTTTTAAGACTGTCGCTTCCTATATTGCGTGCACTATAGACAGCGATTAATATCTGAGCTATGCATCGTTGAGCAAGGCGCAGTTAACCAATCCAGTACTTACCTCCTCCTGAATAGTTTGCACAGAAAGTACATGAGATCTTCTTCAATCGCATTTCAGGCGCTCAGTTCACTTGACTGGGGTCAACACCGGCGACAGTAAGGCAGGCTGCCTGATTCATAGCCTACTACTCCAGTTTGACCTAAATAGCACAACAGTGCTGTCGTCCAGTGGTTATGTCCACACAGCATAACGCAAAACGTTATGTCACCATACTTGCTAATCGACACCACTAATCAAAATTTAAACACTAATTATGTTTCATACACGTTCTCGTTGCTTGTACAGCGCAGAGTTGAATATTATCCGTCGGTATGCCACTGTCGGGCTTTAAGTTGTCGAACTCTCTGTATTGGTGTATTGTGCACAGATATCCCTGTGCCTTTACAAAAATATATATCTACTGCCTAACACCCCGCTTCCCAGCTATTAACGACGTTATCAGGTTATGGTCGCTTTTGCAGAGTGGCTCCAGATTGGCAGGGTCTGGCTCAATAGGCTTGGTTCGTTTGGTGATTTCAACTACGCGCCATCTGGCAAAGCCACTAGGATCTTTGTTGCTCTCACGTGGTCGAAAATTGCATCCATGTTGGGGTGAACCATAACAGCGACATCAACCTCAAACTCAATCTTGGCGTTATACATATTTATATTATCTATGTCTATGTCGTCCTCAATCTGCATGGAAGTTTCATTACGAATACGAATCTCTGCCAGGCGCTCTTCGAGCGCTATGCTTGTAGGGCTACCGTGATCTATAGTAAGGGGGATTTCCCCCCATTTCTGCTAGAAAAGCGCCGAGGACCTAACAAACAGTATCTTATTGTTAGATCATCTGTTATACGCCTCGTATCTCGTATCCAAAGCATTGTGCTCGATTTGCGCAAGCCCCAGAAGAATGAATGTGTTAAGCCTATCAATAGTACGCCGCCCTTTGTCTAACAGTTGTGTTTTTATAATATTTTCTAACATCATAACATTTGATACCTCGGTTTGAATAATTCGTAGTTATGCAAGTTCATATTCAAACAGACAGCTATCACTTACGCATATATTACGCCAATGATTATGTCTTGGTACTAAGCAATTTTGGAATATATTAGTGTCGTTATCTCCAGAATAGTCTATAATTGACACCAACGCACGACTGCGACGTCACCCGACGTTAACAGGGAGTTGTTGGCCTATGTCTGATGGCCAACAAGTAATAGATAGTTGTTTGGTCCATTATTTTTTATCATTTATCACCATGAATTCCACACGTACTGTACTTGCCAAATACTATTTTCTCCCAGCAACAGCAAACAGTTATGACACGTTAACACAACAAGCAGTTTATTGCAAGGAAAATCCAAATTTGCAGAAGAGGCACAGAGGAAATGTTGATATATTGATTGCCTACGGCATGCACCGATTAACGGACAGAATGATCGATGCGTTTCAACAGGGTACCGGTACTAATTTAGTGACATAAAATTGATCTTGCAAAACATAATAGACTGCTGGTGTTTTTTTACTTCAGGCGTAGGAAAAAGTATGATGCCCACGATGAAACGTGTAATCATATACGCATCTAATATTACAAAAGAGACACCATCGAGCACACCTCAAGGTGCAATGAATCTTGCTTCTATTGAGAACTTTATTTAGCAGAAATTATGTTGATAATTATTCAATTATTATTGAACCTTAAAAACTGTTTTATATATCAAGTAATGATGTTGCGCTTCAGTGCGGGCTTGCGATTGAGCACTATATGAAATAATGATTTGCCATTGCAAAACACCATCTGCATTCTTTACTTTATGTCCCATTTAATTTGGGACTACTCCAAAATGCCTGTAGTTGAGCAAAATGGATCATTGATATTGCAAATGTTTCAATAGATAATATGAATAGACCAATCAATCGGAAATAATTAAAGATATATAAGACGTTATTTTATGTGAGTTCATAAAAGTAGAAAGCAAGAAAAAAGAAATTGGTCTTCGTAAATATTAGTTCGAACATAGGTGGGCACTTAGATGATTATATTACCATCTAATTGCGCGAACAAACAAACATATTCCATTTACTGCCTATTGTTCAGGTGGGCTTACATCAAGCAGCGTGAACTTATATGTGACATATATCTTCAGGATCTAGCGTGCATAAATCTACCTCTGACCCCACCATTCACGTTAGCCTTAAGCAAATAGTCAGTATAAACCCAGTTTCATTTATCGTTTCTATCGTAAAGCACTTTTAGACAATTCAGCTTGAAACGTTTACCTTTGTTAATCGGTGTTGGGTAATGATTCTTCAATGTCAAACCCTCGTCGACCTATTAACACTGGAATGTGATAGAGTCCAGCAGAGCCTCCATCTTTGGTGCTTGCCTATTGTACATTAACCGTTTGCTAACAATGGCTGCCAATCTCCACGGTAGAGATGGTGACTTTGTTGATAGTAAATAACCCAATAGCCGGGTTCTCGGGATGGAGAGTGAATATCAATACATATTAAACACTTACCAATCGGGTTCAGATTAGTGGCTCACCCATCAATATTGAAAGCTGGCAAGGTGATCTAGCAACGAATAATTGATGATGAAAATATCCCAGCATGATCGAGCTTTGAGTTTCTGAGTATTAGACCCCGCCACATAACGAATTCGCTTCAGGGATTTCTCATTGTTGTTTTGGGCCAGCGAATTCATTGTAATCTGTTAATGCTAATCCCTTGTGCTTTAATGCGACACCATTCAGGTTAAATGATACTATGCACAATGGAGAGGAAACATGTGCCTATTAACCAGATAATAAATTTAGCTGCTTTCAGAAAATACATTCATGCCGCCCATTCAGTATCGTTCCATTAACATCATACTGCCCGGCACATACATAAAATAACACTGGCTTGTTGTACATACAATACTTCACGGACGAATAATAAATTTCTTGAGACTTTAAGACTCACACTCTCTCTCTCTCACCTTATATCTCCTCTGGTTGACTCATTTGTTCATGTGGTGGGATATAATTTTGCATGAGTGAAAACATAAACAAAATTCGTATTGTCATTGGAGATGTGAATATATACTTGATAGTATTTCCCTGGATGGTCGGCATAGGAAAAAAATCCCAATTATTTAGTGAGGTTCGTCATTGTTATTTGCTTTATAAAAAGTCACTTGAAATGTGATTCATGATCGCATAGGCAGCCGATGCAGATCTTTAAACATTGTTGTGTTTGTGGGTCTGGGCTAATATACGTGGGGATTCTGTAAATGTTCTCATTTCTGACACAAAATTTGCTGAATGCCATAAAACAGCGTTCCCCAAAGCTTGGATTACAGACGCAGCTGGCTCAGTTGTAATATACTTCATGATCAATCTAATGTTAGCAAATCCCACAAATGTTCTTTACTTGTATTTCGATTGATTATAGGGGTGGGCCAATCCGAATGTTTTCATGTATCTAATACATAGACGTCAGCGCAGGGTTATGTCGTAAACCCAAGCTGGTACCAGGAATGTTTGTGTTGGGGCAGATGCCACATATGATAGTTTTCCGAAATCCGTTTTCTGTAAACAATGTGTGTGTTAACACTCTGTATATTACAATGTGTGTACAAGCAGTAAAGTCAGTTGTTTTTCGGCCGTATGCTCTCAGTAGAGTGCTTGGTAGTTGAGCAATACAACAAATGACGCCATATTTGTATTTAGCGACCATACAAACCAATATGGCGATCTATTACACGATACTGTGTCGTTCAAACCTACGGATCGTTGTCCAAAATTCTAGTTCCGTCGCATTTTTGAACAATGCACTAGATCCCGAACAATTGATCTTTAGTCCCTGATCTGATCGAAATCCTTTCATAACACACAAAATGGCCTCGAGAAACATAAGTCTTGAAAATTAATTCGGATTAGCCCGCCCCTACAGATAGGTTCTCAGCAAAGGTGAGGCGTTAACATCAAACGATTGTAGAGTTGAGCGTATGGTCTCACAGCGATGTTGATTATGGATAGGACGCAGCTATCATTGCTGAGCTTCAATTTATTCAAAGGCATTCACTTAGAAGTTTCTTGCACCTTTTTGCTGAATAGAGGATTTGCTAAATCGAGCCCCACGTAATGTATAAAGTTTGGTATCGTCAGCATAAACATGTAGAGTGAGACCGTGCGGCGGTACATTGCCTCCAACAAGTTAAATGTGGACGGCAAACAAAACATATAGCAACGAAATCAATTCAATGTAATACCAATCTCACCAATGAGAGATTCAGACAGATCCAGCTTGACGTATGGGCAAGGACACTGTGAGCGAAATGTGAGCAAGCTAATTCACAGATTACGTACCGTACGAACTTCATTGTGTATCCTCAAAGCGGCTGTCATCAAATCAGATTGACGATGACATACATGGCAAAAATTCGCCATGTTGTCTAGGTAAAGGAAGAATGACTTGAGCTGTGCGGAGACGATGCCGTCTTTCATCAATGATTGAAAAGTACAGTTTTTAATGGAAGAGGTAACAATGTTTGTGATAACAGGCAAAATGTTATTCAAAGTACTTTTTGAAGAGGTGTTATGGCATTGGGTCCAATGAGCAAGATTTGTTGGAAGCGTTGATGATGTTTGATTGCACTTCGGAAAAAGGAATTTGTCCGAACGTTGAGTTGGAGACCAGGACGAGATGTTTGATGACACATTGTTCTTGATAATTGAGTGGATTCTTTTTCTCACTCTTAAAATTTTGGAAATGAAGAATTCATCATATGCGAAGTAGGATGGTAGCACTGACGACGACTCGTTTGATAACCTATAGGGTAATCCATTGATGACCTTGCACAGAGCTTCCGGGTGTCTGTCACTCTCCATTTGTTTGCTGTTACAGTATTTCAACTTGTCCTTATCAATGAATTTCTTGATAGATGTTAATCGCGAATTCTTCTTAGAAGTGTGGCCGAAGAAATAAAGAATTTGCTATTTACATTGAATAAGAAGAAATTGAAAATGGCCGGAACGTACGTAAGATAACATATTTGAACAATGGGTTGCTACTATCTACAATTTCAATATTTAAATAATGAATGTAATCTGCAACAACGTTCACGTAATTTAGCTTATTTCTCTGATACGGATTCGGCATCTGTAAATGTAAATGTACATACATTGTTATGTAAAAGAAAGAATTGCACCCCAAACACTGCGTTAAGATGCAGTTTACAATGCTCGATTAATTGTGATATGTACTTCTAAATATTGACATATATCCCAGGATTGTCGCTAATCAATTATATACATCTGCTTATAATGATATGATATCAACCCTTTGCTTCCAGCTCCTCCGTTTTATACATTTAAAATGCAATCTTCAAATAGTGATTGTCTGAACAGAAAAAACTTATCTGTGATCGAATGAAGGCTTAAAGACCAGCAATTCACAGTATAAGCTTTAGTAAATACCCGGGTTCATCGGTTTGATATTATTTCCGACAAATTAAACTAAGCTTAATCGAGCAGCTTTCAGAACTCGACGGAACGATGGAGAATATTGGCAGATAACGAGACGTAGTTCTGTAACCCCCCTTAAAATATGTCCTATGCTTTGCGCCATTTAACAGTAAAGTGCTCCAAGGATTTCCACAAAGAACTCCGTTAATAGTTAATGTATTAAGTAACGAATACTATGCATACAAATTTGGTTAGCACAAAATTAGGCCGCGTGCAGCTTTATCAGGGTCGTATGACAGTCTACAAACATTACCAACTAACGTTGTTATAACATTGAGAGATCTTACAGCGAGAGAGAGAGAGAGAGTGTTTATGCTTCTCTGTTTTCTGGTATAAATTCAGATAGCCATCTCGAACCACATCACCACTCATTACTTCACCTTGTAACCTATTCACATTGATTGAATAATTGCTATAGCCAACCTCGCACAGAACTCGATTTCTGTTGTGCTGGAGTTAAGACACGAAAAAGAATTTACAAAGAGAATGTACAGGGACGAGGACAATCAAGAAACAAAGAGTATTGCAAGAATATAGACTGTTTATGAAAAGTAGAAAAGGATGAATTGTACCAATAAAAGCAGAAATATGGATCAGGAAGGGGAAAGAAGACCTAATAGAAGAACAGATTAGAGACAGAGGTAGCAAGAGTGAATAACATTGAGTGAATTTAGCACAAATGGAAGACTGCTAAGAAATGGATTACCAGCTGAAACAAATGTTAGATTTGAAAGCAGATACAAGCTTATATGTATAGCTCTGACAACACCGGCTGCGTCCACTGTGTGTTATAATCACCAAAAGGCACTGTCTATGTAACGACGAAGAGCATTCTAGATAAAACTAATCAAGCTCGTGACGTCACCCTAAACATTTGGAAACGCACTCCAGCTCGCTTAAATATAAGTCTGTTCGTGGGAATAATTATATATTTTATTACAAAGTTAAAATTATTACTGACACAATGGATCTCATGTTATTAAAATAACGTCATTCTTCGGTAGTACAGGTAGCACTCGGCACGCACGTGGACATTATTTATGATAAGCACCTTGCAATGGAATGCAATTAACGAAATACACATACTTAAAACTGAAATGCTTTTAGGTATTACATATCAATCAAACATTCATAGACGAATTGCCCACTGAAAATCACCAACGTTGCATTGATGTTATTGTATCTCCATAACTTAACCCAAAGCGATGGTTTTGCTAGCATCGTTTGGCTGGGTTTTCGATTCAATGATCACATAATTGTCTAACGTCTTGCAGTGTGGTATTGCCGGTTGGCTTACTCCTGGTGTCACCCATAAGCACCTCCAGCTTATCAGCATCTTATATCACCAAGATTAACCATATACATTACCACCTTTGGCCTAGCCAATCAATGCCAGGCCAATGTAAGCCTAGGGACGATTGTCAGTTGATTTAATTAATTAATTAGCTGTTTTAGTAATTTAGCCGGACTATTACTATTGTGTTCTGTTTTGTTAACAACGATTGATTCCTGTGCTTCATCAAGCTATCCTTAATCGATAAGTTGTACAAACTGGTAGCATCAAATTGCGTATATACTTTTGTTTCAAGACTTAACCATTTCCCAAGTATTTTACATCCAATGACAGTACTGTGTCGATAGCAAAATGTATAATCGTCTGCATGTTGCATAAAGACAAGGGAGTCGAATGCAAATGGGTACTGTCCTTCATATATATATATATATATATATATATATATATATATATATATATATATATATATATATATATATATATATATATATATATAATATATATAATATATATATATATATATATGTTATATATATATATATATATATATAATATATATATATATATATATATATATATAAATATATATATATATAAATACATATATACTTATATATAAAGACACTTCTTTACATATATTTATTATATATATGTATGTATATATATATAAAATGTATATATATATATAAATATATATACATATATATATATATGATATATAAATATATATATATAGAGAGAGACAAGGGAGTACTGCATACAGGTACTGTCCTATATATATATATATATATATATATATATATATATATATATATATATATATATATATATATATATATATACATATATATATATATATATATATATATGTATGTATATATGCATATATAAAAATGTATATATGTATATATTTTCATATATATATATATATATAATATATATTATATATATATCCCTATCTATATATATATATATATATATATATATATATAAGCTATCTCGAATATATATATATATCTCTATCTATATATCTAGATTCTCGCTGCGACCGTTTTTAATTTGTTTACAGAGCATGTGGTAGATATTTATTTTTGAAGTCGATTCTAGGGTGGTATCAAAGGGAGAGGTAATGAGTGCAAATATTAAAATCCAAATATGATTCAACAATACAAACGGTTTTGTACGATCCTCGGTTACTCGTGAAGATACAGACAAAGACTAGTGAGGCGCAGTTAAGCATTTGATTTGTTACCATTGAAAACTCGCGCTGCTCTCAAGCGGAAATAAGCCTATTCTGGATTCTGCTACGTACATTAGTTTTATGTATACAGCTAACTGTAGTGTAGATAAGCTTGCTGTATATGAACTGATGCTTGTAGGCTCTATGTTGCTTGTGAAGATTTCCACGGCAATATACAATATCGATGGCGCAGCAGTGTATAAGCACATATATATTTGTGTGATAATATACTAACCATCTCCATAAAGAGCTAGTAAAAAGCACATCGATCTACATAAAGGGAATAATGCCAAAATTAGCTAAATACTAATTTGCTAATATTTCGGGTAAACCAATAAATCCGTAAAGTCAGTCGCAATTATTTGTGGTGCATCAAGTATACTAATTGGTCTGATTATACGCGAAGTTTTATTGCATTTATCTGTTAATCAGCGTTGCAATGCTATGTGACTTTGATTTCAATGAATGTGTGACTGTGTTGGTGAGAATGAGAACTATCGTAGATATGCTTTAATGCAATGTAACAATTTTATAAAGCAACAGAACGCATGTTGTAGTATCAAGCAATACAAATACAGTAACTTTATTCATTATTCATGATCTGACGTCGCTGTGCCTTAATTATATTAATCAATGCCAACTAGCATATGGAAGTCACAATAGGTATCTATTGCTCACTTGATTATCTTTTTGTCAGTCACACCTGCATATCTCCATAGAGGGCAACAGTGTATACCAGTCCCAAAAGTTGATCCGTGTGGATGTTATATCTCAAGCGACCGATTGTTTACCTTTGATGTAACAATGTAACAATCAATCGCTGTATTTTACCCGCAGTAGCAGCGGGGGGTCAGAAGTGCGATAAAACCCAATGAAACTATGGTTCCGGATATTTGTGAATATTTCTTTGCAAGCCAACTGTGGCTCACATGGTGAGCCAATCCTTGGTAAAAGGCGTGCAACTAGAATATATCTGTCGAACAGAAGTAATATTAATTTCACTTAACATCCCCCATAACACAAGAAGCAATCCATTGCTGTCATGTAATTATGATTTTATTATTCGACACAATAGCTTCATTGCCATATCCTATGCATTTTTTATATTTTACGTTAAGCCAAACAGCATTTTATATCTTTTGCATTGCGATAAAAAGTGTTTCACCACTGCTGTCACTAATGAACACGACTGCCGAAATACTACTCTCTGATGTGTACTGAATCGGGCTATCAGCTTCGTTTAATATTTGTAAATTTACGTAAATTAATCATCAGCCAACTTATTTTGTTGACATTGAGGGGCATCAAGTATCACTTATGGACATGCTAAAAAGGGTATGATATTACATGAGATAAACAAGAACAAAATCCCCATATCAGGATACCCATTGAAGCAAGGAATAAGATTCGAACAAGGCAGGTGCAAATAATGCACCAACTTGCACAGCCGACCCCCACCACCCCCCCCCCTTCCTTCCCCACACACATCATTCAATGAGTATGTTGTCGGACGCTTCAACTATAACGCAGCTGTGTGTTGTGTTAAATTTAACTTCTATGTTTCTCATACTGTGTTATATAGATTACAATGCCCAACGAGTTGTGAACACTTTTTGCATTTGTATGTAGAAACGTTGTTATTCGTCTGAGGAAAGTATACGCTTGTGACTTCACTTCATTATCGTTTGCCAGGAACTTCCAATATCGCTTATATAGATTGTAGTCCGAAGGTTGGCAAGTTTGTTGCCCGATGCTGCCCGTGAAAGCCGTAGTTGATGAATCAGTAACTTACGTGCCTCTTGCACTTGTTAGTTAGAGGATGATGTTTAAGAGCAATATTGTTAATTGATTTTAGATCACCTCTCACATGTGTCAAGAGAGTCTGCGGCTGCTGACATCCGCATACTTTTGGCGTCTATTATACGTTGTATGGCGTGACCCAAAAACCGCGTTGAATCGCACTACCGTCTTAAGCTGCATTACTTTAACATGTACAAGCAACGAGCTTTCATAAAATCAGGAAAAGTGCATATTGCTCATACCTGTGTTGATATGTCTTCAAGGTTATGTTTCAAATTGGCATACACTAACGGTTTGATCCTGTGACAGATACATAGCCTCCCATCTGTTCGCTCTGTACGTTGCATAATGATTGAGCAGCGTGTTGCTATTATGGTACTCAATAGTAGCTGTTAACCTGGAGCGACAGCTTTATTTCTGATAAGCAAAACTGTCCCTGGCATGTGATTGGGCTCTATCATAACATGCAAGTATGACAACACTTTATTATTTCCTTGGTAAAAAAGTGTGTACAATCACACTGTTTTCGTTTTCAACGTTGGCAATTGTCTTTTAGCTATTACTGGCACCATCTTATGACGTCGACTACAACATATGAATCGATAATGTCCCAGGTAAAAAGATTATACATGAAACCACACTGTTTTCGTTTTCAACT
Source organism: Urechis unicinctus (assembly GCA_034190875.2). NCBI lineage: Eukaryota > Metazoa > Annelida > Polychaeta > Xenopneusta > Urechidae > Urechis > Urechis unicinctus. Next base: position 42,798,107 of record CM067344.1, on the reverse strand, counting down.
TTTGCAATCGTCAGATATGTCGATGATGTAATTAGACAATTAACTTCTATCATTAAAATTGTGTATACGGGCTTCCCATACCAACAGGAATATCTATTACTGGCACCACCTAAGACGTCGACAAGAACAGATGAACAATGCATTACCCAGGTGGCTTGGAAACAGAAATGATTACGACCCGTTATGTTGTATGAATCTTATCATTCATACAATATTGTTCAACATAATATAAAGCACACACATCGGCATGTGCCAATCATCGGCTCATTAAATGGATGACGTTCTGTTACCGACGTTGCTGCTCATTCAAATTTTTGGAACTGTATCACCCAAATAGACTTGATGGTTCAATTCAAGGACCGCCAAAGTATAATGGTCATACAATTACTGGTAATAAAGGCCAAACACATGGATTTTCACCAAAAATTGCATTATCCAAGAATAATCCATCTATGATGCTGATGTGTATATTATGGTATACCGACGCTTATAGTTGAAAACGCAATTTTGGGTGGTGGCATATAATTACTAAATGCAGAATATAAAATTCAGCATAAAGGGACACGAGAATAAAACATGAAAATAAAATATTGTGCCAAGGGTATACATTCATATGCTGTGCTGTTTTCCCCAATGTTTCTTAAAAGAAAGTGTATTTGCCACGATGTTAGTCGTATAAGAAAATATTAATGCTGTCCTTATATATTGTGAAATAACCGGTAGCATTAGTTGCGCATACATGTGACAACAGCAGCTAAAATAAACCGGGGATAAGATGCATATGTATTACACTATATCAGACACATATAGCCAATAATGCATAGAATCTGAAGTGTAGAAGCTGTCAGGTAACACAAATGGCCCTGTCAATGTAAAGGTTGCGACGAAAGTATATACACTTACACGGCCCGTAGATGTGACAAATAGACTCATTTGCCCATTCCATTGTTTTTAACGTGCAGTAAGACAACATATATCCCTTTTATTCCAGCAATATAGGATATATAAACCTCCTATCACAAATGAATCCAACTTAAAACATTTCCCTGAGGCGCAGAAACACTCTAAAAGCGTGTTTCAAAGTCAATTGTAACTGATATTTATGTGCTCCTGCGTGGTTTATGTGTATTAGAGAAATCGCTGGCAACTATAGAGTTATTTAATAAATCTATTGAAGATAAGTCGATGCAAATGGAATGGGTCAGATTTTTCCCGAGTTGGGCTAAAATGATTAATAAACTAACGTAGCTGGCTCAACAGCGGTGCACTCCATGACTGTTTACCGGATGTCGGCGTAGTTTTAATGATGTTCACCCAGCAATATATCGCTTTTGTTGCAGGCACCATAGTAAACATTTGAAGCGGGGAATTAGCTTCCTCAGGTTGCCTAAAGACACCAAGCTTACTTCCTTGTGGTTATCCAAGTTGAAGAAACAAATCCTTCGAACAGCGACAATGTCCGCGTTTTGAACGCGATATGGAAAGCGCTGTGGGTTTCATGGGGGACGTAAAGAGACAGCCAAGGAAAAGTGCATTACCTACAGTGTTTATGTTTTCCAAGCAGGCAGTTCCTCGTAAAACACCCAAGCGACGTGCTGAAAACGATAGGTAATAAATTATTCATTTATCTTTCCGTACATTTCTTATTGTATTAAAGTATGGGGAAATGCTGCCAAGAAATATACTGACTCAGTTTTAAAGTTGCAAAAATGATGCTGCAGAATAATGATAGGGTCTCCTAGACGTACCAGTTCTAGCCCAATTTTTAAGATGCTAAATATTATGCCACTATCGAATGTGTATGAATATTGTGTACTCTTATTTATGTTCAAGTACAATTCAGGTATTTTGCCAAAACCATTGTACACAATGTTTAAAGAAATCCTGATACCTACAATGCTATAACTAAACAGCAATTTCTACTATATGCACCCAAAAATAAATCACAAATGGCTATTAACAGTATCATGTATCAAGACGTGAAATTGTGCATGGTATCTGCAATACAATTAAACCATGTATGTCGTATTATGCTTTCAAAATAATTTTAAGAAAACATATTGTGGAAAATTTTTAATAGTATTCATACGTATCTATTATTTTGCTGTTGAATTAACCACACTAAATGATATTTGGCACACACAATATCAATCTTCGTCATTTCTATTGTTAGATATGGAGTGTTTCCAGGTACTGCTATGTTAAATGTTTTTCTGTGCACTTACTAACACGCTGTATTAATTGTAAGGATATAAACATCATCAGATGTCTATATCCTTTTCCTCGCATGCCTTATATATGATACTGCTAATATGTATGTACTTGTTGCTGTTGCGAGCAATAAATTATTATTATTGTAGGTAAAATGTCAGTATCCAGTTGGACATTTTGCGATGCATATTCGGATCGAAGATAATAATTCCCGACATAAAGTGCTTTTGAGATTATTATCACGTCATATCGGCTTTTCGTTCTATCTTGTAGAGCACTGTAGATTGTAAGCCCTTTTTAGTTGTTGGCACATAATCTTGCCCATCCCCATTATTTAGTTAAAACACCAAGGCAGTTAGCCGTAGTTAATAATTAATTCAAAAACTTAGACTGCGTGTACGGTTTAGCTGACCATGTACACTTCGAAGACAAGGTAACATTGCGAGTTTTGAGGTTTGTCACAGTAAGCAACAAGTTTTCATATCAACAGGGGTTTGTGACGTTTTGCAAATCTGCCGAAATAGTAGTCCAGTTGTACATTCACTGATTCTATTCGCAATGCTTGAAAGCCACAGCATGCATATATGCATGGAGTGTTCGATGAGTTAATCACTTTTGCTTCCATGAAGAGAAGGCAATAAGGTTTGTTTTCTTTCTTAACAATCCGGCTAACTATTCTAAAGGCGTCGTAGTTAACTGCTTCAATAACTTTATTTTAGGTGAGTACATTGCTTGTTTGTGTCGAAATCCCGTTTGTTAGGATATGTAAATGGTAAATTTCCCCAAATATGCTGGCTGCAACGGTTGTGCCAGCATACTAGTAAAGACCTAAACAAATTGTAAAATACAATGCACTTGGTAATCCTAAATCCAAGTTGTATCAAATAATTATATGCTGCTATATTTTTTAACTCTAATCAAATAATTTGCCAGCATCAGTCAGGTATATCCTATAAATATAAAAGCAGCTAACTACATTTGTAGAACATATTATACGCCCTAATAAAAGCCAGTACAACATGCATTAGGCTGGTAGAGCATATATTAAGTACATAATACTGGTTTATATATATATATATATATATATATATATATATATATATATATATATATATATATAGATATATATATATATATATATATATATATATATATATATATATATATATATATATATAGATATATATATATATATATATATATATATATATATATATATATATATATATATATATATATATATATACATATATATATATATATATATATATATATATATATATAAATATATATATATGCCTATATAGATATATATGTATATATATATATTCATATATGTACATATATATATATGATATATATATATATATATATATATATATATATATATATATATTCATATATATATATAAAATATATATATAAATATATATATATCTATATATCTATATATCTCTATATATATATATATATATATATATATATATATATATATATATATATATATATATATATATATATATATATATATCCTGTTAATCTTGCCATGAAATAACATATCGTCATGCTAACGAGGTGCTCATTTTTAGATAATTGGCAGTTGTCGTTTGCGGGACGAGACAATATGCGCCAAAGAGGGAAGGGTGCGGAAATTAACCCAAAGCATCTAGACGTTATCAAAGCCTCTATATGGCAAGAATTTTACAACATATCAAAGCACCGTGATCGTTAACATTCTATGGTTCCGCCGTGTACATGTAAGTAGTAAATCAAGGCTGTCGATAGTTTATACTATTGATGGGCTGATATCACGCGACAATTATCGTGCCGTAGAATCTTCGTTTCATCGTGATTGCTCGAACGCAACGGAATGGATTAAATATAATACAAAACAAAATAAATACAAAAGACCGGATTTCAAATCATTCTCAAATCTTAACTAAATTATTAATCAACATTGCTCACATGTTACTACTACTATTGCTAAATATTGTACCGGTAGAAATGTATATATTATTACGTGCGTCTTGACAACCACTTGCTGTTTTCTAAATGGGACCGGACCAACTGTGTAAATTTTAAATATAGTAAAGAACCCCCGAACGACTGAGCCAAAACAATTGCACGTAAGGTTGATTAATCATTGAATCATGTATTGCATGCAAATGGTTAACATTTGTGCCTTGCATATTTCCGTTGTAATATCAAGGGGTTATACCTTTTATGAAATGTTTTTATCATTTTATAGAGTGAAAATAAGCACCCATATTTTACGAAATGATAATCGTTGAAATGTTAATAGTACTAGGTACAAGTAGTAATGATAAATAAGCCCTCCATAATTGCTCCAATTCTAATGTGTTCCATGCGTAACTACTCACATAGCACCTGGCTGTTTTGTTATGTAAAATAACAAGTATGACTCCATTGACCGAAACATGAAACATCACAACTACTTTTGTAGTGGTGACAACCCCTTGCTTTGCTTTACTGCGCTAAGGGACAAGAAAATGCCATTGATATGGTATAATTTCAAGAGAGTAAATTCATCCCAAATCTCAGTAATTATGCGATTGCGTACACGATTGCAGGCGGCATTACAATATTGTTACCAAGACTTGAGCTCAATAATTTGTAAAGATTTTTTGTAAAATTCTACCCCGCACCTTCATCATCAATGGGCATCCCGGATTGGCTTTATGGTATAACCGATATAAGTTATGGGTTTATAAGAAATAATCCTGATTCAATTCTTAAACCAATAACTAATAATAGATCGTAAATTATCCCCAAATAAATGTAAGTGTTGAAGAGAGTTAGCCTTGGAAAACGCTAAATCATGCAGTATTGCAATCAAATTCAGGTCGATGATTATTTTACTTGACCGTATAACAATGACAATGATCGAAAAGGGAAAAACAATACGTTTGTTGCGCTTTGATAAATAACAGTAATATATAAATCCGGTTTTTTGATTGCCCAATAACTAAACGAGATAAATTCTTTTAGTATCATTGAGTCAACATACAAGTATGGCCATTTGAAAATAAGCAATCCTAACATTGTTCATAATAGTGTCAATATCCCTGACTGCTTTGACGAAACATTTGATACCAACAATCGTGATCATAGATTTTCAGTTATTTCTGTTGTGTGGTCTCACATTGATTTATAACTTTCTATTTGAATTTTGTCATCGTTTGCAACTAGGTTCAGTAGACTATTGATAGTGATCCGATTACTAAGATGACTCATTCAATTACAGAATAAAGAATATTAATGCGCTGTTGAGAATACGATGTCCTTTACTTTCAACATTCACACGAACTTACAATTTACCACAATGCATGTAACATCTATCATTTGATATTTGCATCATAGTTTTCTCAACTTTGAACCAAATCGGGCTCACTTTACTCATGAATGTTTATCGGTCTTACAATAAGTAACCAGCGTCATAATTCCATGCAAACCATGTACAATAACATGCGGCAAATTATTGCATTGTATCGTTTAGTTGCATTTTAATATACATTATCAATAGGTGTCATCGACGCAGCGCCCTAAAGCCAGATAGTAACATAATAGCAAGCAGTTATGATAATAGAAATTGCATTACTCGTAATAAGGGGCAAAGCGTTTAAATTTTTACCCTTGTGAATAATGCATATGTTGTGCCCACGTGCATATCATGCTGGACTGCTGTGTATTATTTCATTGCCATATTCGTCAACAATCAATATCGTATGCCAATGCACATACCATTCTGAACTGCTGCATATTGTTTATATAATTGTGCAATTCTATCGCCTTATAATGGTTGCCTTATTGCATATGATACATAGAGAACATTTCAAATAAAACATGAAGGAATACAAGAAGGATATTAGAAGCAGTTAAACATTTGAAACGTTTCATGTGGAAAAATGAGCTGCTACTGCAAAATTAATGATCTCGTCTCGAAAGAACGTCTTAAAATTTCCATTAACGAATAAGAAGTCGGTGCAGCGAAGTATTCGATGGACGTTTATTATTAGCTTGCAATTGCTTAAATAAATTTTCACAGTTTATGTGCCTTATAAAGACTAAAGAAACCATGTACATTATAGAAACACTGTCCATGAACAATTGGTCTGTTTAGAAAGAAGAATAATAGAATGTTCTGCAATGTACTGTTTATTCCTGACAACATGAAGCTCATTCATGTTTGCATAATCAATCGCTAGATATTAAAAGTTGCAAAATACACAAAAAACCAAGCAAGTAATAATAAATATGATTGCATTGCAATTCATTCCATAGATCAGTTTAAATATTACAGACATGATAACATGAAGTCTCGTTCTCCTGAGAGTCGTCCGTTTAACAGAACAAACACATGTGTATTTTTCAAAACAATAATGTCGGTAGAAAATATTGAAAAGCTGATCAGGTCCTTGTTGTGTCGAGCATGCAATGATTATTTCAGTGATTCAGCGTTTTGCCGCTAGGCATAACTGTCAATTTAGTCACACAGAAAGCATCAACATAGCGGGAATGAATAATTATGTTTGATATATTTGTAATTGCTGCTTGGGACTTATTCCTGGTTTCATCCATGATCTTTTCTATCTCGCGCATATATCTCCAGGATTTGTCATCGACATAACCAGCTTTGACGCAGTTGCTAACAGCAGCCTCAATGGAAAATTCAGCATCAAGCCACAGTCATTTATGTGCTTAACATTATAAGAAGCTTTTGGTTATATATCTTCCGATCTACTCTCGTCTACCTCTGTAGGGTTATGATTGACCCCTTATCGTCACTATAATCTGACCGCGGTCTGGGATTCGCAAGAATTAAAGCAGAAGGCGTTTTTTCCATCAAAGGCTTGTGTTACGATGTCACCAACAGCTCTTCGATGTAATGTACATTAACTCTTGCGTTGGTCACAACTGTGTTTGCCAGTAACCCGTTGGCCATTGTGATGCATTTCATTAGTGCTGCTCCTGCGTTGTTAGTTGCAGCTCACTATCTTACAAGTGCCTACATTTTTATTGTTACTCAACTAAACGAGTTTGTTAAGTCCTTCTACGCCCTTTTTAGAAATCTCGACATTAAAAGCCACGGTTGGGTGCATTATGACAATATTGTGGTAATACATTATTGATTGCGTAAACCCCTGATCAGATCGAATAACCGTTACGATACAAACTATATTCTTCTATAATCTGGTCACTTGCTTCAATGAATTTCCCGGTATTTGATTTCTTTCTTGTTGTGTTTTCTGTGCCGACGTTCATATTGCTATTCATCAATGCCATCATTTTTGTGAGTCCAAGTTGCACATGCAGGGACAAATTTTAAATGACTGACGACCGCCGGATTCAATATTAATTCATAGGTTTCAATGCACATCACGCCGTCGATATAAAGTCAAATACGATGGCTTGTCGGTCACTTTTACACCCCCAGCAAAATTAAGCCAGGAAGAGGTGTTACATGTCGTTGTTGGTATTTTGCTACATGAATGCTATTATTTACATAATTCAAATACATATCCATAAATGTTTGAACCCATAAACATAAACATAAATGTACATTATATATATTTATCCATATAAATCAATCGCATAAAATGTATATATATATATATATATATATATATATATATATATATATAGATATATATATCATCTTTCTATATATATATATCTTAAATATATATATATATATTACATACATATGCTATATATATATCAAAAGCATTTATATATATATTCATAATATGCGTCATAAAGTCGAGGTAACGCACATATTTTTTATGTATAAAGATAAAGATATATTTCATTACATACACACACCCTTTCCCATTATTCGCACTTTGTAGTCGTTGCCAAAGAGGAAATGTTTTCCGCATTAAAACCTACCTGTCGTAAATCTAAGAATTTTATATCCCACCATGCATATAACATTGTGGCTCGTGTTTTTGCTAATAAATGCATCATAGCAAGGTACGGCTGATTAATATAACCAAATCGCTTTACTTAAAGCAAATTGGTCTCACATTGAATGCTTTTAGCCAATTGATTGTCTGAAAATCCTGAGCCAGCATTAACAAACCGGTTTGAGCAGATTTCCTTTGACGACATTTACAATAGGATGAATTGAGCCCGACACTTTGCAGGGTGTTAGATCTGCCACGTATACTTGCATGGAAGAGGTGTATGAACATTTGGATCAGTATTTGGTGCTTCTATAAATCATGGTAAATCCATATCACAAAGAGGTGCTGCCATAATGGTATGTTATATAGTACAATAGATCCTACATATTAGAACATTATATAACACTTTGTGAGTCATCTGTTCCAAGATGTATCAGTTTCAAGAAACATAAAGGACTCTGTCAATATAACGTCCCGATATAATTAGACTGCGCAACATTGTCATTGTATTATTTGGTTGCACAAACTGGGCAGTCACTGCAGTATTATTAACCTATCTATCCCTATAATCATTTAACCGTGCACTATGGATCCCCTCTCCCATAGAAAATCCAGAAATCCTTAAAGCAAGTAGACCTACACTGAATTCCCAAAAATAACGCAAAATATTTAACTTACATATATATAGCGGTTGCATATCTTACTTACTTATGAAACATTCAATGTGACAACGCAGCGCGATTAATTGTAATGGTTTGGTTTGGAGTTATGATTGTTTTTAAAATTAATATTCATTTGATGCGAAGATAATGCTCATATCTCAGCTCTGTAATATTCACGTGGGTTGTATGAGTGTTTATGAAGATGGTTAATGTCTTGCCGCATATGTGATATTAGACAGAGGCTTTCTCGGTGCATGGTATACACTGTACTGAAAACATAACAAAATAGTAATATAACAATTAAAACGACAGTTGTGTCCATATGTATTGCATATCATCGTATTTCGAAATAATATCATCGTATGGTTCGACATGTTTAGCCAAACATACCCAGTAAACCATATGACATCCGTAGATAATTATCCAAACATAGGCCTATGTGAATGCCAATGCGATCGATATTGTGTTCGCCATATGTTTGTATCTAATTCCACTGCATGCTGACAAAAAAACCCGATCTTGCATAAATGATTCCCCAACATATAAAACCTTAATATGGTTCCATCTACTGCTTTAATACCTTTAAGCTGGTCATGGGGGAATGCTCACCCAGCTGCTGAATTATCGATTCCCTTGACGGCATTGAAATTAGAAACCGGTGGAGTAGAATACTCTTTGATTTTGGTCTCTATACTCTATGTGTTCATTAACTAGGCCACAATTAGAAATGCATTAACCATGAAGCTAATGTTTGGCTGACCGTACTTGCTTAATTTACTTCAATACGCAAGAACCTAGAAATCTCAATAATAAATTGCAATGAAATTACATTGAAATTATCTTTAGAACCTGGTATGTTTGTTTGATATCTATTTAAATTATGTCGCTTTAGGCTTTTAAGTGTCAGATACGCAATGTGTAATTCTGATTCCTAATACTGAATTAACACATTTAGTGCGGCTCTGTTTCAACGGGTGGTAGTGTGAATTGTATGGATACTTTAAGAAACGGACGATGTTATTCCACCTAACTATACCGTACATACCACTATGCAAATTAGGTAAAAAAACAAACTGAGAGATTAATAATAAAATGTTGATGTTATTATTCCTTATTACCATGCACATATGCTTTCTCGTACAATTTTTGGAGTTGACTTAGTTGGTTGAACGTTTTATAGCCGTGTATTAAATAAGAATCAACGTCTGCAAGCATTATACAACATTACTCGTTTACATGTACTTTTTGGTGCTGTTAAGATCACTTATTACTGTCAGACTGTATAGATACAGTACATGATCGTGGAACGCAAACACATGAGCATAGAGAAAAGGAATGTCCTGACGACTTCGGCATCATTTCTGCATTGCCTAAATGGCATTTTCTGGTTTTCTGTGCCAAAGTACACACATTGTATATTTTATGAGAGGTAGTGCCTAATTGACAAAATACAGTACTATACTGCGTAACACAACAGTTTTCAGTAACATTGGATCAAATTTTCCGCACACACTAATAGCGGTGACAAAATGAAGAAGTTATCTGTAGCTATCCATTGATATCAATCTTAAAAAAACCAACAATAATTGAACTAAGCAGCAAGCTAGAAAGAGTGTGTTAAAGTTTATTGTGAAGACCTAGTGCCGTTTGATAATCTTTAATGAGCGTTTATCTACCCGCTTCAGCATTGTTCAATTTATTGAAAATCACAGGGAGAAAATATCAAAGCGGCTAGTTGAATTGTGTACATATCGCCATAGTGTTCGCATTTAGAGCATTGATCGTACTGTTCGCAACACTCATAGGTCTCACTGAGAGCAGTCTAGAAGATTAACCATATATGTCCAATACTATATGTCCAATACCATTCCTTCAAAATCCCATGTTCGGATCATTATCAGTATCAATGCACTTTTGTACAAAAGTTTCAATCATTGACACCAAAATAAGGCAAGCCGGTTTAGCTTGAGATACAAGAAAGATACCAAACAGTTTGAGCAATCATATATATACATATATATATATATATATATATATATAATATATATGTTGAATATATATTTTTTATCTCATTTATAGTGTCCATATATTATATATATATGTTTGACTTTTTTACATTTCATGTCCATAATTATATCATGTTACACAGCTATATAAATTCCGCATGTTCATTTATTTATCGTTAAATAATGCTTTCAACAGTTTGGCTAAGAATCTCTGGATTGCATATGCTTTTAATCGCCGCGGGCCAGATCCATTCGATAATTTGCATGAATGACTCAAATTAGTAAGATGTTGCTTTTTATGGAGGTGATAATATGACATTGCCTTCAATCGTAGTGAATCAGAATATGTTGTATGCATGCAATAATAATTCTAAATGGATCAAACAAGTGAATGTTGGTAAGCTGTGGACCTTTACCATTTAATTGTTCTGTATGCAACGAATTCATTTTATGGCACATTAGTGCCTAACTACTATTGAAGACATAGCTCTGTATACAGTAATCTCATCCTATTGTCATGTTCGCAATAAAACCGAAATTGTTAAAACGTTGTATTGCGGAAACACTTTGAGGTATGTATACATTCAGCGAAAATTTCTTTACTCAATGATTGTGCATTGGAGTATTATCTTAAGTGGCAGAGATTTACATCCCGGTTTTGGGAACTGTTTTGTGCGCATTTGAGCACTTACGGAACACTCTCCGAGTATCACAATCATCCAAACCCATCACCGTCGATAAATTACTCCTTTGTTGAACGCGGCAAAACTGTGAATTTTATCACGGCGATTGCTTTTTAGTCGAAAATACGTGATATATGTTTTCAATGCCATCCATATGATTCACATTTGCTCAAATGAGACTTTAACTATTAGAACTTACATGTATATCATCAACGTATGTTAAAATATAGAGATGTGCTGCTTCAGTGGTTATAACAGTAGTTATGAAATTCCATTTCAATTAAAATAATGCCCATATTGGGGCAATAGTATAAAGTAATATCAAGAATGCACGATTTGGCATGAATAGTTTGTACTTGACATTCTGTATGCATTGTTTTTAAATCATATAAAAAGGGGGAAATTTCGTGAGGGAAAGAAGCAATATATTGTAAAAAGTATATTAATTGCTTTCTAATTTATGACCCTTTCGACAAGAGAATCCAAAAACATGCATACATAACTAGCTAATCAAATACACATTGTTAGCTTCGCCGCAAATATACAGCTACACAAAGAGGTCATGTGATGGCTGTGTATTTAATATGCGTGTTAGTTTATCGCTCCATTGCAAATATAATAGTCTACATCAGTGTTGAAATGCAAACGGTGAATGTGCTTTTGTGCCCTCTCTGTAGTCAAGTTTTTCATTCGGATAAACGCTCATCACCATAGGCATATTCCTTGTACCCGATTAATACAGCTGTGCTTTGGTGTAGTTTGTGCACTGGAAACAATGTTATGCAATGTGCTGCGGAATATGTAACCTCTTTGTGGGAAAAAAATCGGATAATGTGGTTACCTCACAAAGGATGTAATCGAACCTCAAGAAGTCGAAGTAATCTTCTTAGTTTTATGAAAGCTATATTTCCATGAAAGATTTTACTCTGAGAAATTGTACCCTTTAGTACATGGCATCTCTCCATGCATTTTGATGGAAAAAATACCCATTGTGAATTGTATCATTCCATCGATTGAAATTATAATGCTTAGTTATTATCTTTTGCAAGTCAGCAATTGCAATGACTGACTGCGACAATACATTTTGTTGCCGATCTGCCACTGATAATTTGAGCAACCATAAAAACGTTATTTATAGATAATGGGCCTAAACGCATCGTTCAGATATAAAATTCCCATCTGCATATACAACTATGTCAAAATATCTACAACTATCTATGCTTTACCAATGTTAATGGATTAACGGTCAAATTTAACACCCCTTTGGACAAGTAATCTATATAAATATATAAAACTTTTTGCATTACTTACTTAATGTTGCTTTCATGGTATGTTGAAGCACAACAAAACCTTATTTAATCCACAAAAACACGAGGTCACCAAATGGCAGTGAATCGTATCGACATTCTCACATTATATCATCTATAATTATTGTTTGAACAATAAAAGTATCAACAAATCATATTAGGTTGCCTAAGTCAATATATACCCATAAACATACTATACTTAATGTGCGCGATGGTTTATAGCTTGTTTTGACAGCATATAGGATAATTCCACTTTTCTCCATTGTAAAGATATCTGTCGATGTTAATATTGATTTTTGCCTGATACAAACTACGAATTAGCTTTTCATACCCTCTTTATACTCATTTGTGGCTCCTCTCATTAATCCCATCGATGTTTGGTGAATGGGTATTGTAACAAAGGTGCTTTGCTGCTACAATTCTTGCAGAATTCGTTGCTACTTCTTATGCTACAGAAATTTTGGGAAATGAATCGAATACCACGGTTACCTCCATCATCGAACCTGATAAGATAAGCCATATAACAAGATAAGCCATACAGAGTATATCATGGACGTACACTAGAACGCCTGAATACATGGTCTCATTTTATGAGCCTTGAGAGAATATGCACTCTAACAAACCATGTTAGACACAATGGCAATGATCAACAGGATTGTTCAGGGGGAATAATAATATAATGTACTGCACTATTGCTCACAACATATTATATGAAATTCTTGTTACATAAAATGTCTCTCCAAGGAATAACACACATCATACTGAGCATGTGCATTATACGCTATAACAGCTTAATACAATTAAAATATAACATGCATTACATCAAACTAGAAATATATTCGCAAATTTCTCCCAAATCCAATTACATATTGAAGCAGACGTGCTTCACAAATTGGCTACCGTGACAATGTCATGTGTATTCGGTGAAACTTTATGATGTTTCGCAATATTTTGTATTGTTGAATTCCATATACCCCTCCTATCGTCTCCACAAGTGCTTCCCCTTTTGTGTGACAACTAGTCCATGATTTTCTCTATTTCCCATGAGAGATATAACTTCAACCAGATTTTATCATGATTACATTACAATGCATCAGTGAGATTACTCTCGATTTTCGCAAGATAACGAAGTTATCCAGGCCACCATGAATAACCAAAGCAGTAGCCCAAACCTTAATGTATTGCCTTTGTATTAGAGACGTCACAGCAGCGGATTATTGCTATTTATTAATCAAATCAGAGACACATAGGAAAGGCATCTGACTTCACTGGGTGTTTCATTTATTGAAGGGGGTTCATGATTTAGCTGTCAGTCTGATAAGTGTAACTGTGGGAGCATTAAATTATAACCTGCCTTAAGGTTTTGATGGTTAAGAAAGCACCCAAATAAAGCTTTCTTTGCCAAGGATTTAGTTTTGCATGATTGATTATTTTGTTGTCTCATGATTCATTTTGAGTACAC
>CM067344.1:42656349-42778849 GCA_034190875.2 Urechis unicinctus | reverse complement strand
TCTCATGAACATCAGGATGCGCACGATAAACACATTGTGTTGCCGTACATTCTGGGGATGCACACTGTGATTTTACGTAGCCTATTTCAACGCAAGTACACATCGTTGACCAAGTGGAAACTGTACCCCCTGAGATGTTCATTTAATAGCTCACTTAGAATGGTTTACAACTCAATACGTTGCAGTTAATTTACACGATGTAGGATATAAAGCCGTGAATTCATTTAGCCTTTAGAACTTAATAACGGCCATAAGGAATGTTTCAGCGCACAGTATCGGAAAACAAATGTAAGTTGAAAGTACGTGCCCATCTTTGGAAGCGATGAAGAGATGACTATAGCCTGCAAAAAAGAACAGAAATAATGGTAAAAGCCTGATTCCGGCTTGACACCCCTACGATATATATATATATATATATATATATATATATATATATATATATATATATATATATATATATATATATATATATATATAGATATATATATATATAATATATATATATATAGATATCTCTCTATATATATAGATCTCTATATCTATAGAGATCTCTTTATATATATCTCTAGAGATATAGTAGAGAGATAGGAGAGATCTCTCTATATCTCCTCTATCTCTATATCTCTCTCTCTATCTGTCTATCTCTCTCTCTATATATAAGTCCATCTTTTCATCTCTCTCTCTATTTCTCTCTCTGTTAGAGTCTCTTTATATCTCTTCCTTTATCTCTCTCTCTCTATACTCTATATCTATATATATATATTTCTTATATATATCTACAAATCTATATGTATATCTCTATCCTGTCTCTATATTTTTATATATATATTTGAATATATGTCTCTATATATAAATATATATCTAAAGATATATATATATAAATATCTTTATATATATATACATATATATTCATCTATATATTTATATATATAAATATATATAATATATATATTTGCCTCTGTATTAATTAGTGCAATTATTATACATTACTTATTTTGAGTGAGAGTATATTTACTAGCAAAATTGTTTCGTGAACAGTTGCGAGGACACATTACTATGCACACATCAGTATTCAAAGCAGAAAAGTGCATATGCATATTTTATTAGGTTGGATGCTTGAACGGGGATAATAAGCTTTTGAAATGATAACAAGGTCAACAGGTCAGGCAAAAACAAAGCGATGCTGTTATATTACTCTGCTATATATTTAGAAACATCAGCAGCAGCGGGATGGCTCATCTTGTCACATTACTGTATCAGCATGTGCGATACAATCACAACCACGGCAAGATGTGCACTCGTACAAGAGCTGGCAACGAATAATGTGCAATAATTCCGGAAATAAGGTGACGGAACTGATATCCAAATTGGTGAACTGGATTAGGTAAATGACACATGTTTGCATGTAGTATTAAGTCTGAGGTTAGGACCATGTTGCCTGCTATTGTAATGATTAAGTCTGAGGTTAGGACTATGTTGCCTGCTATTGTAATGGATTTCACCAAAGCCGAACACATACACAGTGATAACGTATGCAGTTGAATACATGTCTGCCTCATCATAGCCTGTATTTCTAATGAGGCGTAACGTTGTTAATATGAATGAATGAAATAAGATTAGCATAATGCTATTAAATGAAATGCCGAAATAAAAAATGAAATGTAACCACTGACATGATCCGTTTGTCAACTTTGTGGCGTTAATATTTGTTTTTGGTAAGAATATTGAATAGCCTTATCACGATATAACGGGATTTAAAGTATTACTTTGATATGACATTCGGCATAATATCTGTGCATCCGTAATAAAATCATGCGCCAGCCTTTCTTTAGTGCTTAAATGTACGCTTCTGGACAGTAGAACAAGAACGATCAGGAGTGCCTTCAGCTGCAGCTGTGTTCTTGCCACGCAGATAATTAAAAGTGGTTGGCTTATTTTAACCTTATTACCCGTTTTGGCGACATATTGGACTGCATATGTTTTGCAGACGAGCACCGCTTTATTGTGAGGCAATGCCTCGTTCTGACGACTTATTATCTAAAAGTCAGATTAGTAGGACCAAAATGTTACCTTCTAGGAACAATGTACATCCTTTTTTAATACGTGATGTCCAATATCCATGATTGTTTTTAATTTGTGAATGCTTCAGTGTCATGTTTGACGCGCAATCACTGTACAAATCAGGCATTGAAACCCCAGACTCGCCAAGCCCAGCTTTACATTTTGTCGTCAGGGTGCCGGAAATGGTCTATTAATTAATCCAAGTCACGAAGTAGTTGCAGTTAAATTCAAAACTCCTTTATAGGCCTTATATATAATATTTTGTCCTTCATTTTGCGATACATTGCTGATGACAATGATTTTTCAGTGAGTAAAAAGAAATTGTATCTGTGCCTACATTAGGAATTGTATCTGTGCCTACATTAGTCCATTAAGAAGTATTACGGTCTATATATTGATATATCACAGTTAAAGCGACAGTTCCTTTTTACGTAACACAATCCAATTGATGTTCTATGACCAAGTGGAACCACTCCCCCTTGAATGATCATTTGATAGCTCTGTTAGACTGCTCTATAGTTCAATTAATTGCAGTCTATTCCGAAAGTGACTGGACGAAGGGTATAAAATAAAGATTTTCATTTAGCCTTTACAACCCAATAACGACCGTTACATAGTGGTGTAAATTAGATATAGCGGTTGGATTATCTGCTAAACTGTCAAACGTAATAATTTACCACTAAAACCCATCTTTTGAATGTGAATTAACAATCAGTTTGATTGGCATGGTTTTTAATATTACCTCGATGAAGCTTAAATGTTTTTAAGTTGACTTAATTTCTATTCTCTATTCATTATTCTCGCTCGATCCCCTCTTATTCCTCTTACCCCATCCCCTCATTATTCCTGCTTTATTCCTGTCCACTGTCGTATTTTCTCGCTAGTTCCCAATTTAATACCCACTTTTTTGTGAACATTAATATGATTGTGAAATTGTTAAAATTCCTGGTACAGAGATGCTGCTCTCTGGGCTAGATGGTTGCCTAGTTTAATTAAATGTTTCTTTATTTACTGCAAAACGAGCTATCCGGTGTGTATTCTGCCCTCACCGAGCACGATGCATTTGTCGACACTAATGAACTTGGGTTGTCTCATTGGTAATAGCATGCTGAAATCTTGTGGACGTTATTAAAAGTACCCTCTGTGTCAACCAGATTCGATGATATATGCCTCAGCATTCGAATTTAAGAAGCATATCCGCAATTGAAACGGCCAGTAGTTGGTGATATATGGAATCATTCTGCTCGTGATACAAAACAGGGTGAAGCTCTATTTAGCCAAATAAATATGATGTACCGAGGGTAATAGATGCAATGCAACAAAAACAGCTTTAGTCTCGGACCATAAAAGCATAACACAATTCAGCTGATTCTAGTACAGTGCACTTTTTGCCAGTTCTATCGGATCCACGTATGTTGTGCTTGCTTTTATGAAGACGAAGAGTGACTTATCATTAAAATATTCATGTGACCATGAACCGCTGAGTTGGGTAATAGAGATATTTAGTTGTTGTTGTTGTTGATACGGACTCTTGTAACAGGAACATCAACACTGCAGCGTACTGCCTGCATGAAATTAACATGACAAATGGGTACAAATCACACATAAATGCACAACTGCGCCTTACAGCTGCTTCATTGTAACTTAAGAAGTGATTGAGAACGGATAAAAAGTTAAAAAGTTCGTGCATGTTGATTAAGATAAATTCTTTAAATTTATTTTATTTTAAAGAACACGTTTGGTGGCGACAGGGAATATTTAATGTTGAATGCAATTATGCATCGTTCAGATAATGATTTGCGTCTCCGAATGTGTTAAGTCCTTGCCGAGATATTAGTTAGACTTCTGTCATTCAGATGTCCAATAAACCAATTTGTATTCATAAATGATTATTGATTGTGCCAGGGATATTATTGGAGCACACATTAACAGAAGGTTTATGACGACTAGATTCAAGTTTTACACTATTGCAGCGCTGTAGAAATGATGGACAATTGGACGAATTAGATATTCGGCATCGTTTCTGATGCATTTCGCAACCAAACTTGTCCAATCTGGGCATGCAAGCAGTCCTATTTAAATTTCTATTACCGACATTTGTTGTACATGCACAATGCCGACCGCATGTTTCGTGAGCAGTAACCTCCAATTCTCGGCGAGTATTGTTTATACGAAGAACGTTTCAATGTACTTATGTGGATGGTTTAAAGGCTAAGACGAAAATATAGGTAAAATAGGACCAAGGGAAACTCCCTATCTTATTGATCATATTTCCTTTCTCTACATCATTTGCATACAAAATAACCACATAGAGACTTTTCCATAGTTGGTATGAACATGGTTTGTATATAGATGAACAGAACTATTCTGTACAGCCAAACAGTCATGTTGAAACTGCCAGCAATCAACATTGGTGCATCACGCTGATTAGGTTGGGGTCAAGCAATGATATATTTGTCCACTTTATTTGTCCACTTCTATGCAACGGGAGACACAACGTATTATAGAACATTTTGGTCAAGTTTATGTTGGCATTTGTCTTGTTTAGCACTTGAAAGCTCGACCTCTTCTTCATCTGTTGCCTTCTTACATCAAAGAGCAACGCGTTGTATAGATGAGCTTTATTGTGTCGGAGATAAATTGCAAATAGCTAAACATTTCCACAATAACCCCACACAGACTAATGGAATAAGGAGTAACCAAATTGGATGCTGTGTATGAGTGATCTACATTGTTTTTCCAGCCCATATTTGTCACAGCTTATCAAATGAGATAGTGTCTTAAGCGTAAGTTGTCAGCGCTTAAGTATACTTCCGTAAACGACGCAGGAGCACGTAAATTGTAGTTACCATTGACTATAATGTAGACAAAGTGAGCTTGAGTGGTGTGTCTGCACGTGAGGGAAATCGTTTACGCTGGACCAGGTTGTGATGTGAGGTTTAGTATGCCTTAAATTACTCTGATAAAAGGGATATATGTGGCCAAATTGTTAAAGCATTCGAAGGAAGTAATTGGCGAATTGGATTGTTATGCCAGCCCCGTTTTGCATCCATGAGCCGCGTTACTGTTTGTAATGTTATGGGAATTTGTGCATTGACAGGGCTCCAGATGCTTAGCATTATCGGCTAAATGTGTCTGATATTGTGCATAGCATATGTATTCATTTAATGATTATTGCAGCAATTGTTATTACATGAATGTTCAACAATTTTGCAATGTATAGGGACATCAATAATTTTTTACAGAGGTCTTTTTTTATAAGATCCATGCATTACCTATCATTCTACATAAGAGAAACGGCAAATAACTTGTATATGAGTTACTACCACTGTCGTTATTGGGATGTTTAGTATTTTCAGAACATATATTTTTTTGCCACGATTAACAGCGAATTTAACAGCATTGAATATTTTCAGGCCCAATGCTTTTTTGCTATGAAAAATATATAATATATTGTTTCTATTGGGAAATATATTTTGCTGTTGCAACGATGGTGAATTGTCTTGAATAAAGACGCCTTGAACAATGTTGAGATAAGTAATTCTTATCGTGAGGTTTTTCTTCGATTCAACCGGTAATCGTACAATGTCTATTATGCAAAATGGCACCCACAATCGATCGTTGTGGGATGTGCGACGATTAACCTTTATTTCGTACCTAGAATATGTAGCTCAGAAATGCTGAAATGAAGGAATATTGAACAACTTTGTTGATAATAGACGATAGGATTTAATACTAAGCTTGTCAACTTAAACATGAAGGGAAAATGTATATGTATTTTATAGTCACACGGCAATATCATATATATATATCGATTCAGGTACTAAGCAACATGGCGTATTAAGTACTTATAGTATTTAAGATATGCGTTTAGATGAAAACCTCTCCGAATTAATAATTTGAACACTGATACTAATTCGCTACACAATATTGACATACAATGATACAGCGTTTTACCTGTGTACAGTATCTGATATGCTGCTAATCGCAAAAGCCGAACAAGTGTTGAATAATTATATTCTGGCAAAATACCGCTCCATAATAATGGAAGGTATATCCGTCATGCTGCTATCTGCGGGCATATTTTAGATATCTGTCCTTTTGTAAAATTAATTATACGTTCTGGATAAAATGTAGTAGTTATTCAATCCCTCGAATGTGACTGTATCATTGAATTGTTCTGGTGATCAATACAACAGAATGTTTTAATCATTGATTCTACCGTCTTCTAAAATTCTGTCACAATGATGCAAACAAAACGAGACATATAACTGTCAGGATCGGCAGAATCGCATAACGTTCCCCCAGTTGTGATCATACATAATCAAATATACATTTTCAGGTCAGTTGAAGCATTAAAAATAGAACAATGTATATAGACTTGCATCGCCATGGTAGATGATACAGAATAAGCTCTTTGTAGTTACATATCTTATGTCCCCATAATATTGCCAATCAAACAGACATTGCATCACAGACTATTAATCACCAATATTAACTTGGAAGGTTCTGTACAGTTTTTCTTGCCTCGCTGAACGAAATAGAACAAAAAATTGGGCTGAATATCTACTAAATGTCAATGGAACTTGTACGATACAGATTAAAGCTAAGAGAGGGTTCTTCGAATAATAGGGCCGACATTATATAGGGTTTAACTTTGGAACGATCTACTTGATTCTTTCATGCGATGATGTCTCATAGCAATAAACAGATGTTTAAGTAGAGCTACGGCGTAGCGGGTGCATGGGCCAGGACTAGAACATCAATAACACCGGGAATTATCAGGGCACCCGCCTCGCCCACAACGGTCACGCCTGGTCAAAGAACCTACAGTTCCCCCCATACAGACAGGTTGATGAGGGAGACATCTGGCAGGCCAACCAGCCGATTGTCGTCTGGCTGCCGGGTAGCGGTGACAAACAGCCCACCGTGTACCAGTTTGTACTCCAGGACGGCCGAACCTACAGAACGCTGTAGCACAATGAAAAACAACAAGAGGTCTGCCCTCTGCTGGGTGATTGATTCCTAGCCAACAGGTCTTCGAAACCAATCACGTGGCAAGTATTGTGACTATAAGGGTAGTGTGGGCTGAAGAACTCCATGGGCTACGACACCAAGGACGTTGTCAGCCTCGACATGTAGGCCTACTACCCAGCCGGCATGCAAGGCCGCGGCGAGGCAACACCTTGTTTGCGAGGTTTGGCCACCCAACACACCACATGACGCGTGTATAAATCAACGGCCCACTGTCCCTTGACATCAGCACCAGATCAGGAGTGGGAGTCCGGTAGTTGGCTTTCAGGGCAGGTTCCTGCCCCGTAATCTCGACTTGGTTCTGCAAGCAATTTGCCAAGCCGGGCTGAGCCCCCATTGCGCTACTGACCTACCTAGTGAACTCGGGTTTCCTTGTTCACATGCAGCTGTGCGAGGTCATGTTCTCATTCGGCAAACAACATCAAGTGTGGCTTGCACCATAACCTAACCGGGGCTGTAGCAAAGTCACACAAGGTACCAAGGCTGAGTGCGTAAGTCTCACCCGCAGACTTGTGACCGACCCAGGGGAGCTCGACTTCCTGTTTTGAGGCACCCCACATAGTGGCACCTGGTGGGGGCGCCGCAGAAGTGGCCGCATGGCCATATTCCCATGTATAACGGTTTGCAACTGCAGTATCTTACCTGTGAGCAAGCATTCAGGCCTACGCCCACGAATTAAGATGTGTGCCTGCTATCTCAGCTGGTCTATGAACATGCCATTGAAGAGCAAACCATGCAAGCACCCAGCCGAGCATCGTTTCGAACACACTGCTTGGTGATCTCATACCAATTTGAGAGCCCTTCCGTGGCACCTTCCAGTCCCACAATCTGTTTCAACCATACTTACCAGACACGGACTGTTGTGTTGTCGCGTTCCGAATCATGTAGTTAAAATACAGCTAGTGTAAGAAGAAGCAGTCAAGAAGAAGAGTCTGAACGTACGACATCTTTAATTCTAGAGGTAACTCCAACAAGACACAAAACTGTGAAAGTAGAGGTATCGAATCATAATGTTACACGGACCAGGGTTCTTAGGATGAACCCTAAGATGTAGGTTGTGATCCTGACGAGCGGTTCCATGACTACCTTAGATTGTGAACAACCTCGCGCGGTTAACTGAGATAGAAGGGGATATCACAAAAAGAAAAGCCAAGATTGCATGTTTTGAAGAAGATGGAATGGTAACACATATCCTCTGAGTTGATTAACAAGGTCATAATTGGCTTCAGCGACGCAGCAAAAGCGTGGGTAATGCTTTAACGTCAGATCTTCTGCTTTGTGTAATATGCTTGCTTGAAAAATTTCGTTATTGAAAGGAATCCCAGCGATGCCTTGTTATCAAATGACGGTTTTTTTGTTGATGTTTTGTTCCGGCAATACGTCATGCTACATGATTGCACCTCCAATCGGTTGAATATAGGTCGTTGACGCACAGAAAAAAAAATCATTATCAATAGAGGTAGACAATAGTAAAAAATATCAAAGCAATGACCGTATGGTGATACAAGATGCTGATAAGCTAGCGGTGAAAATGGGTGAGCCAGGAGTAGGCCAACAAGGATAATTGGCAATACATCAAACACAATTCTTCGAAACGTCTAACGACCGAGCTTATTGGATTACATGATCACTAAAAGGAGCACCAAACTCTTTACTGGATA
This sequence comes from Urechis unicinctus, assembly GCA_034190875.2. NCBI lineage: Eukaryota > Metazoa > Annelida > Polychaeta > Xenopneusta > Urechidae > Urechis > Urechis unicinctus. The sequence goes on along the minus strand of CM067344.1, from coordinate 42,770,093 downwards.
ACGAAGAGCCTCGAATTGCATTAAATGTTATACGCCCCATGGCATGTAATCGGCATTATTCTTTGAGAAAGATATACAGACTTCCACTGCGTTGAGCTAAATTACGTCTTTTCGGGTGAATTTATTGAAACAAATTTTATTATAAAGCAGTCGACATAGCAGAGATTAGTTCTATGTATTAGTGATTGAGTATTTATATGGAGTCGGCAGGTTAATTAACAACCGATAACGATAGATGAACAAGAGCATAGCAACTCAGCAACCCAGGTATATTAAAATGATTCACTGATCAGTATTGAATATTATGGACAATAATTGCTTATTACGTGAACGACATGGCAATTCCATTTGTTGCGTACACACGTCTATGTTCCAATATCATACGGTAAACGGGGTTTAATGTATGTCATCTGTATGGTAACAAAATGGAAGATACCTCCGCTTTGGGTTTAACTATGGAGAATCAATAAAGTCAATGCAACGTTGCTGATTTTCTGAGAGCATTTCTTTAATGAGTGTTTGATTGATATATAAGGCTCAATAACATAATGTCCATGTAAGTCTGCGTCTAGAATGACGGTTTATATAATATGGGAACAATTGTGTCAGAAATAATTAAAACCTCATAATGAAAACATATAAAGGTCTTTCCTCGTTCAGGCTAATAGAATGTAGTGAATCCATACCGTATTCTTTTTGTGGAAATAGTTTCTTTAGTGTACATGACACACATAGTTCAACCCATCGATTGTTTTACCTCATTTAAATGAGATAATGAACTTGAGCGTTTGTTGGTAAAGCACAGTGCGCAGGTTGAATGCACGAAGTTTCATCGTTTGTCAGCACGTCATGGTGATATTTAAAATTAGATTCGAATATTACAGAAGGTTTAAAGGACGCGTACATTTCGGTAAGAAAGGGACGTATATAGACCAATTGTACGTTCAAATTCGCCGGAATGATAAGCAGTTAAGGATGGTGCAGCAGCGCCGTTTCGATGACGTCACAAAATGGCACAGTTGGTGTCATAACATCTATGCATTGTGGATTAGTCTACTGCATTGGATGATCAATTTTCAATCGGATAGCATTTGTCGATTCTTTTGCAATTCTTGGGTTTAGGTAGGGTTTGTTTCGAGCACAATTTATTGATTTGGCGCCGATTGGCTTAATACTAACTTGCTTGTTTGAAAATATTATCGGCATTCTGCGAAGTTTTAACCCAGGTAGGACATAAACAGCACGCGGTAATTTGTCGTGTTTGTAAGTTACGGTTGATGTATCACATCTAAAACTTTACGTCATTAGGTGGGTAAAGTAATGTAATATAGCTGCATCATAACAAAACCTGAAAAATACTGCCTCGCATCTAGAAACATTTTTTACGTTGTGGTTGACCCCAAGGAAGGGCATCAGTAATGATAATAAGCTGCATCATAACAAAACCTGCGTGGTAATATTGTAAGTTTATCTTGTCGCTGAGCGGACCCCGGTTTTATTCGGTTTGTGGTTGACCCCGAAGACAATGATAAAGATAAACTTTTCGAAAACCTACGCGTGGTAATATTGTTAGAGTTCGATAACTTGTGCTGAGCGGACTGGACGTGCCGTTTTAAAGTTGATCGTCGAAGACGTAGTCCTTTATTTTCGAAAACCTTCTGAGTACTGCAATATAGTTTGATTACACGACCAGCCGGTACTGGAAACGGACTTGCCGGTTTAAAGTTGATCATCGAAGACTAGTCCTTTATTTTCGAAAAGTACTGCATTTTATAGCCGAATGCTGGAAACCTAAATGATTCTCGGCGGCCAATAAAATGCGTTTGATAAAATACTGCTCAGGAAGAGTGTACATTTGTCAACAACATAAACCACTGACAAGTGCGTAAGTCATAAGCCGTGCTCAAGAGAGGGACAAAAGGTTATGGCGACTAAAATGCTCATTTACCGCTGGAATACTATGCTTTGCTGTTGGAACCTCCAACTATAATCCAGTCATCTGGTGGGAAGAGTGTAAGATGACCTTGTGACCGCAACGATCCACAACGTCGAATAACAATTACATGTGACGTTGCAACATCTACGCCCGAGTCCGCCTCGCCATCCATTACAACCAGGCGGACTATATGCCATTAAATGCTGATCAAGACGGGGTGATAAATGGGATTTCAGTGCGGTTTATTGAACTGCACCAAAACGAAACACTTTGCTAGTGTATTAATGTGTAATAACGCATCGATATCATTTCAACAACATCATCGACCAACTTTGACGTGCAAATAGACTTGTTTGATTTGCCCGAAAGAAACACACAACAGTTGATGTTGTTTTCTTTCTGACCACTTTCCGTATTCCAAAACTCCCCCTTTCTTTTGTCTATGGAACTCACTTAATACCCATGACTACAAAAAGCTGATTGTACCATAAATTTGGACTAATATGTTAATCTCTATTACGATCAAATTAATCATTAATCGTCTGGCAAAAATTTATCGAATAATCGGTATAATTTCACGTTATGCACAAGAACACCAAACAGGTTTCAAGTCGTCGCCCATCCATTTACTACTCAATCCCGTCACCGGGGCTTTCGTCATCACTTTGTCACCTCTTTCAATCGCCTTTTTGTTTCGTTTTTACAAACCAAATGTCTTCTTCTTTAGTTCAAATTGATAAAAACGATGTTGTCTACTTTCACAACGCAATCAAATGAACAAAAACAAAATCTGTACCGAGCCAAATTCTTGTGCTCGCAAAAACGAATTACTCATCAACAGCGCACTGCAAGTAACCAACGCGACCGCTTGTAGGCGCTGTTTGCACCTGTGGCGTCACACCAAAAATTTGCGGCGACTGCGATGCCAGCCCCAGACCAAACGTTCAAAAACACTATAACATTCGCCATCTGGTGAATAATAAATACGAGAACAACTATCATTTGATAAATGCTGATTGGTCAGATTTTAATGATTGGTTTTTAAAATTTAAATGAAGCGGAGATGTTCTAGATTGTTTCAATTTGTAAAAATGAAGGCTTTTTCAATGGTGGCTTTTACTTGAATTGAATAAGGTCTCATGATGATTTTATCGTGACAGTGTCATAGTCAATAAAGATGGTAATATGGTGATACCTCATCAATGGTGTATGCGGATCTGATCAACGACACTATATATACATGAAATGCGCTCATCGCGTTAAGATAATTAAGTTATTTATGTAATTCGTACTCGAATCGGCTTAAGCCTGTCGATTTACGTATAACAGTCGACAAGGATACACTTCAATACTTTTCCGGTAATGAGCACCCCGTGGTTCATATAGAATTTGCCATTTCATATCTAAGTAGCCGCTGTGGCAAAATCTTCAAATTTGTGATCCCCTGTTCGGCCATATTAATCTTTATTGGATGTTTAAAAAGATTCCATTGGCTGTAATTAGAATGGCATTTTTAACGCAAGCTTCATTCTTGTTGTTGTAAAACGGAAGTGCAATCTTACTATCATGTCTGTGTACATCTGTACAGCCTTCGAATATAGTAAATTGCGGCGTGCCGTATTGCCAGTTGTTGAAATACTACGACTACTTGACATAGGTATGGTAGCGTATTCACCAAAACAATATCACCCGATAAAAGGCATATGGCGCAACAGTGAACTATTACATATTAGTATCCATGTCGCCAACGCATATCGCTGACGATGCGTAATTATTGATCTAGAGCACTTGTGGCATTTATAAAACACGATTCATTCGCGATAGATCTTTGTTGTGTCGCAACTCAATAAAGAAAGATGTTTTAGTTAATTCACATTACACTTCACTGCTTTAAGGATAAAATTATCAGATCAAATGCAACTTAGTGGATGATTCAATCAATACCTATCTCGTAAAGTTTCTTTTTGGCCAATATGTGGAAAAATGAGAAAGCGCCTCGAACCACATTAGGGCTGTAAACCTGTCAAAATAAGAAGCCCATTCTTTCCTATCGACCCAGAAATGTTCTTTATATATAACCACTCTCCGCTCCTACAATGGTTGGTTACATTTGACATGAACGCAGCGACACAATAACTGTTCGCAACCACGTCTGTTAATCGCTTATGTAAACTTGTGAGTCTGCAAATAATACATGCAGAATGATGCTGCCTACTGGCATCGTCGATGCTACCATATACATATTGTGAAGCAGAGTTTGATATTCATTCCTAACATAACAAACACATATATGAAGAAATTAAATTGCATAAGTTTTGAAACATAAGCTTCCTTATACTATTGTATGGTTAGCGTTTTGCCCATTGGTACTGTCCAGAGCTCTTGAGCACGGCCGTTGCTTTCTTGCAATTAGAATAACAGAAGAGGTACGTGGCGGTCTAACTGACGGAAAGCAATATGGACGGCAGAGCAGATAAATATACATAGGTACTTAACCTAAACGGTTAATTCTTTAGAAGAACCTGTCAATGGCTCATGTATTATATCACGATGGAGATGTTAATTCAACAGACCTTGCAAAACATACTATGAATCATCCACTCTAAACCTTGGTCTGCTTTGTAAATGGGCGCGGCATAATGCAGGCTATGGCCGTAGACGTTTCGCACCACTCGTTGAATAAAGAGACCACCGCGGAACAGATTATTCAGCTGTCTAATTGATTCTTTGATACGGTGATGCGTTGCAAACTCAACCAATGAGGTTAAGTAGATATGTCTTTTAAATATTTTTCTTGTCAAAGGTTTATTCTGAATAAGAACTAATAACCGATCTCTTTCAGTATGCTTAATTTAAATCCTCAGATTTGCTCGTAACGGATGGGCAACGACTGGAAACTTTGATATTTAGTTAATGGCACAACGTGAATAGATTGGGATTATTCGAGGGATGCGATATAAATTAGCGACATTCAATTATTCAGTATGGTTTTGCCATTTTTTTCTATCTTGCATATAGATTGTCCACCAAGTAGATAGAGTTTCAACACGATATTCTTCTCAAGTAAATGCATTGATTCGTCGTTCAACTTCTGTATAGAGGGTTTTTCGAGCCCAAACACCAATCCACTATGTATGATGATTCTTGTTTTGCATCACAAAATGTAAGAAACCTAAATATAAAACAGCCATCCACGATTGTATTATGACTGACAGTTAATGATGCTACATAGACATAACATTCATGGCATGAACAACATTGCAACAATTTTCTTTTTTAACTTTAACGAACATAAAACCCAATATGAACATGATATTCAAGTAAATTGCAAGTGTACAACATGTAAACGAGTCACACCAGAAACTAACCCAAGTCCAGGACGAGAATATCATCTATAGCGAATAAGCACAACATTGGTCTATACTGTTACACGCTATGGTATAACGTTCGGTCTTGACTGTTACACTTACATAGTAATGATCGGATGATAGAACATGTTCTGGGCTGTGAGTCTCAACCTTTGTATCCATTTACCAGGCTAACTCAGGTGGGTTGATGTCAATCAATTGTAGGGCTGGATATATACATCTGATGCGTCGCGTAAACAGCAAGACATAATGAATGCGTCCCGCACATGTCACGTCACCACATTGTGCTCACCACCATGGACCCATCCAATGAGGAGAAGGCATACCTTGCCCAACTTTTATCAATTAATTCACATTGGATAATTATCATTAATCGGGCTTAATTCACTCAAACGATAGTTTTTCATAGTTTTATGAAATGTTATACATATGTACCAAATAAGTACAGGAAGTGAAATAAAAGAAAGTCACTAAAAGTTAATTGACAGTACTAATTAACTTCTTATAACTAGATTGGTAAAGGTGAACTAATCGGTCACAGCAATGATTATGGGCAGCAACATTATAGTTCTTTAGATGCTTTACTCTATTATCGATGCGAAGTTAACGCTGCTTTCAGAAAGTTTTCTGTCATCCACAACACTTTACCATTGACTGCAGCAAATATGTTTGAGAATGCAAACAGCTCCACTTATCCAGTGGTTACTTACTTGTAACCCTTAGTGCTTCTGTGACAAGAGTGTCAATTTGCGATATCTGAATGTTATGTGTCGTTTGTCTGCCATATTTATAGTACAGGACGGAGAAATAAAGCCAACGTAACAGTTTAATATAAGACAACCTGTCTCACCTGCCTAACTGACTGGCCAAATTGGCTAATAGTAGATCACAAGCGCTGTATAGCTTCTTTAGTAGACCCCCTGAAACTTATTTACAAAAACCAGGTCAAATAGTAGTTCGCGTAGGAATATACAACAAAACATTAAACACGACCGGATAATAAGGTGTTAACACCCTTTCTCGTCTATCTTATTGACATTATTGTTTTCTGGTTTAGTCCAGTTTAGCCAACTGTTCAACGATATAGCCTCCTATTTATGACGGGTGAGATGCGTGAAATTATTAGGGCTTGTAGAGTTGTTTTACGGAATTGGCAATATTGCAAATAATACTAATATTAACACACTCGGCGAACGAACGCCATAGAATGATGAAACTAGGCTGCGGTGATGTGTTGCAATAACACATAACAAATCGATTCCTCTTTAAACCAACAACACGTTCGTTTCGAATTATGACGTAAAATCATTTAAGATCATTTGTTAATTCATTAACGACGCAAATGTTTGGAGTACTTTAACGGTACTATTATTTCACTTTATTCATATCTATTGATAGTATAATCGTGCGGTAGCCGTGATTTAATGTGTAAACGTACATGAGGAGAATGCAGTACAAAATAACCAGGGTCCCTTGAGTTGTAGTGATGTTTTTGTCATTTGGCGGCCATTATAACAACGTGTTATTTGTGCGTGTTCCAACAACATAGAAGCACGGTTTGGCGACACATTGTCTCGTCTTCATACGAGCACTGCGTATTGGGGAATTATTTATAGGTGGTCATATCGGAAGGACCGAAATATTACCCCACTGGAAAAGCTGTGCTTCCTTTTTTTCAGCTGCCTTTTGTCCTAAGTTCTGGAATATATTTCAATATGTGAGATAATATTTGCGGGCATGAAATATAGATTACTGCAAAAACTAGCATAGTACAATTTCAGTGCTTATTAAAAATGAATCATGATTATCCGTAATTGATACATTCGAGAAGCATGCACCAGGTTAACTAAAAAATCTTTAGGCTTGAGTCTAACGTTGGCTTGATATGGGTATTGTATAGGAATGTTTAGGTCAAATGATTGATAACTTATCGTGTAGGATAAGTCAAGGCGTGTGGATTTTAATAATTAATTTAGATATAAATTGCACATCTAACACGTCCATTATACTCTGTAACATCATAAAAATATACAAATACAAGCATAGAATGTAAGTGAAAATGGACGCAATGTGTAATCGGTGAAAGTGTATGATTATTTGCTTTATTTTGCATTGTTGAATTCCATAAACCTCTCATATCGCCCCCATATGTGCTTCCTCTTTTAGTCACAGCTAGACCATGATTTGCTCTATTCTCTATTGGAAATATAACTTCAACCAAATTTAATCGCGATTGAATTACTATGGATCAGTGAGATAACAATCGACTTTTATGCGATAATAAAGTTATCCAAGCAACCATAGTTTACCGAAGAAGTAGCTCCAGCATTAGAGACGTCACAGGTACTAATCATTTCTTATTGTTCATTGGCTTCAAGGGAGCTTATGGTTTATGATTAAGTAGTCGCCCGGATAAGTGTTACTATGGGAGCATTTAATAATAACCCGCCTTAAGGCTTTGAGGGCTAAGAAAGTATCCAGGAGAGTAATCAAAATCAAGGCCTTCTTTGCGGGGAATTAGTTTAGCATGATTTAATACTTTGATGTCGATTGCCTGAATATATTCATGTAGAGAACATGCTGCCCCATCAATTCAAGTATTTAAATTGCTACACAGTTATAAGGTTTTTTGGAAAAACAAATGCTTAAACATATGATGACTCAAGTATTGATTAAGGAATCATTGCAACAGTTTGATGTGAAACGTGTATACAAATCCTGACGGAAGACCTGTGACAAAATCCAATGCAGCTGTCTAGCGTATGTCCAAGTAAATATAAAAAGCCCATTTCAATTAATGTACGCATCAATGACCAATGGAAACTCTACCTCCCGAGATGTTCATTTAATAGGACACTTAAAATGGTTTACAACTCAATACGGTGCAGTTAATTTAAATAAATTACTGGATGTAGGATATGAAGCCATGTAATCCATTTAGCCTTTAGAACTTAATAGGGATAGTTCCAACGCACACTATCGGAAAACAAATGTAGCGCTGAGAGTCTGCGCCTATCTTTAAAAGCCTCATTTAGCAATGACGAGATGACGTCCACAAATAATTACAGCCTGCGAAACTGAACCGAATTAATGAAAAAAGTGCGATTCCGTCGTCACACCCCAGCTAACGTTCATTATAATCTACATTTGTGGCATCAATTCATATTTCGTCTTTATAGAGTTTTGCTGCTTGAGTACAATTATGTTGTCTTAAATGCTAAATATTCCTTTAATCCCATAATATGGGCACAAATATGAAATTGGAGCGACGACCTAGAACAGAATACGAGTAAGATAGAGCTGAATAAGCGAATGAGGTTAATTTGGCTGGTCGATGAATTATACACCAGAATTAACTTCAATTACGATTTACAATAATAGAGTAATGGCATATCAGATACAGGTATTTCATCTTCATTACCTTACATATCATTATGCGTTTTGCTGTTATATCATTTAATTATATACCAGTGACATATAAAAGCCAGCCCGATTATTACATCCGCATAAATGAAATTCAAAAAGCCATTTATCAATAACCTATAGCATGGTTATATTAATCCAACGAAAATACAAAATGATAGCTCATTTCAGAATGGTCATTTTTCAATAATTAGAATCTACATTGACACAAGAGACAAGGTTTCTACTTAGCCTTTCATTACCGCATGATCAACGTCAGTTCTCATACCTTTATCTACTTGATTGAAGTATTTAAATATGATTCGAAATTAAGTTGGCAGAATACCTTGTGAAATATGCTGCCAATGATGTGGAGCACTGATACATAAAGCATTATTGGATCATATTGGATTATCAAAACATCTTTCGTCAACTTAAATGATTGAAGATTTTTGTGACATGCATACTTGCGATTTATTGTGTATAAAAAAGGCTTGACAAATATGTCATGCCATTCCACTTCAAGTGAATGAAATGATGTAAATAACAGCATTATGTACTTTATGCCATCTGCATTAGACCATTAGAGTAGTATTGGTGTTTATAAAGACGAATAATATCTTGCTATTATGAAATTGTGTTGAATATTGCTATTTGGGAATTGCATATTTTCGTTGCTTTCTTTCATAAGAAACGTATCCAAGAATATCGAAAGAGAGTCTGTCTCGCACTGCAGAAAAAGCTTACATAAATAATGAACAGTGATATTGGTTGTTGTATCAAACAACAGGCAGATGATCGTGTCTCTGAGTAGCATTGTCCCGTTGCTTTTGAAATTAATTCATTATATGATTTGACATATCACCGTAGAATGTTTAGTTAACCATGTTAGACCCACAAATAACTTTCAAGCTCTTTTGCCAGGAATGACAATAATTGTACAAACATATCAGTTGTACAAAGGAACTGACATATAGCGACTCTACGCAGCAACGGTATCAGTTTGACGCGGCCGTCTGTCCTGATATGTATGTTGGTTCATTATTAATTGCGCTTATTTTCAGGGGGAAAAACCGGGCCGTATTACGGCAACCTGTTTGATTCATATCGAAAATTGTAAGGGTTAAACAGCATATAATCAATTGATACAAAAGGATATGTAATTAAGTATTCACTTGGATGTAGGATTACCGATTTGGATTGAACAAGTCGTTGCAGACATTGTAGTTGCTACGTATCCGAAACAAACGTGGTTTAGCTACAAACAGGCTTTTGTATCACCTAAATGCATGTTATTCCAGCAGTTAATTGGGATAAGTGACGCCTTGAGAATAGTTTATTAGCTCATAAGAATGTAAAAACTAACCTTAAGGCCTACTTTTCAAAGAAACCTTAGTAGATTAACTCGACCTGGAGGGACACAAATTAACAAAAGATTAGTTACATGGATCAACCATTGACAATATATTCAATGAAAGAACTGCTAAATTGTAATTTCGTCCGATTAATATAATGTTATAAATGTTGAATTGCACTTTTTTTTTCAAGGGACAATAAATGAAATGAACTGCGCAGTCCTAGCATATATGGCGTTTGAATCACGGTAGCTTCTGCATAGCACGGAAATAAATGATTGGATGTTTTATCCTTGCAAGTTTGCGCAGGTTTTTCAGTCATTATATGCGTAATGTGCCGTCACCTGTAAGTTAGGCAAATTTGGTTCAATTTGAGGCCAACTGTAAATATAGGTTACTATGTTGTACACACAAAATACACGATTATGCCGATGCAGTTTGATGGAATAGAATATTTGGTTCTCGTTGTGCATAAACATAACTGTATTTGTACCACCTTGATCGTTTTTCTACCAGCTATGTGAGTTGTGCTGTCACTAATTTATAGATAATCGTACTGTCTAAAAGAGTTCACAAATCCTAAATTGGATTATCCAATCACTATAAATTCGCTGTATCCTCCATTTTGCGTTTATAGATGATTGATATAATTTCTGCATATATTGTATATTTAGTGGAACACATCAACAGTTCTGAGCCATTGCTTATAAATACTACTGCTCCATGGTGTATAACTATTCTGTTGTAAATACCACGGTATTTCGATGGTATATAAGTCACCGCAGGTTGAGCTCACATTCAAATTAGCCAGGAAGCGCTATGATGACAAATCGTCCGGATAAAGTCATTATTCAAAGATAGGAATCATAAGAGGGCATACCAGTAATAGAGGATCAGCTGTGTTGGTTTTTAACATGTACAGATACATATATAATCCTCGGGGATCTTTGTATTGACAGCGATGGTAACATGCAGGGCATGATGGATGGTTGCGATCTTTGTTGAGATTCCCAATTGGTACTATATTCCCATATTCACAAGGTATTCTACCTACAATCATAAAAATTATAACGGAAATTACTTTGCTAGATTGATGACCTCACGTCTAATGATGTGCTATTCCATTCACATTAATCCCTTTATGCCGTTGACGCTAAATAAGACCAGTACCCGTGGCGTTGAAGCTTACTGCTGTGCCTTCAGAAAGGTATCAATTCATAGGCGTGACAACCTGACTGGTAACCCATGACTCGGCGTTTGAATGCAATACTATAAATGTAAGGTCTTTTCGACAATACTTCAATTTCAAAATAACTTTTGTTCCATCACATATTCTAGCGGAAGCAACATTGAAAAGTGTTCTGTGAGAGAGAGAGAAAGAGAGAGAGATAGAGAGAGAGAGGGGGGGAGACAGGGAACACGAGTGAGAAAGATAAATAGAGACAATAGTGGGCGAGGGGTTGTCAATTACCTAGAGTAATTGGTTCTTAAAAATAGTGTACGATAGGAGACGGATATGATACGTTCCTGCACTGCTACGTAATAGTTGCAGCTGCAGGGTACCTTGCAGGTGCTGCTTACAGTTATGGAATTTGGTTGGCACAGTTACGCCATTCGCTCAAAATAGTCGAAACCATCCAAACAATCAATTTAGTTTGTCTGTGTTGTGCTGTCGTCTTGTTATTATGCTTTTACAACACAAGGGTAAACACAACATGTACTCATGTATCTGTTAATATGCAGTTTCGACGCATTCAAGTTGTTCTGACCACGTTTTATTTATATCATTAATATCTTATGGCCGAATTACAAGCCCAAATATAAGTATTTATGTCAAACTAGGGTAAAATGTTTGATGCTCTAATAACTATCTGCCAAAACTTTTATAAAGGAGCCACGCGACCAGCAGTTTGAACGCAAGGTAAAGAAAAAGATATTAATAATTACTAAAAGAATTCAGCTGCAAGTAAATAGCCCAGAACAGTGCTTCAGCAGTTAGTAAAATATGTGCACAACGTAATGAACAGTTTCCTCAGCATATCATGTGATGTAAGCAATTAGACAAAAACGGCCACTTCATACTAGTTTATGTGTCTGGTGCATTGCGATCCACCAGCGTATGGAATATATTCGACTGACATGAGCAACATTGATTATTTTGTGCACTGATATAGTGCAATTCAAGGAGGTAGGTTGAAATGAAGCCACGCTGTTACATTACACGTTCATTTATTGGTATCTGCATGACTGTTAAGTGAGGCATAAGCTTTGAAAAAAATAGGTATCACAGAGGCCATGATAGATTGTCTATTGGTGATGTGTACATAAAGCTTTATTCATGTAAAGCTATTGCAAGGGCTGTCCTGTGTCGTTGTAATAGATGTGTGGACGTAGCGATATGAGCCCTGTGATTCTCTGATTTGATATCATTCAGTTGGGAATATGCAGGCAATTCCAAATCGACTTGTATTCGTGATGTCCTTTCGAAAACATTTGCTTTGTTACATTGTTTGGCAATCCAATGACCGTAAAATTGGTCACTAGCTAGGGTTTGTATAGTGCGAAGTGGCAGACACTTTGTCATTGACCATAATAAACCGGACAATGTCAGCCGAATACGGTTTATTATGCATTACTGTCCAAAAGTTCAACACTTTCAACTTCACAAGAGGGTTGTCAAATGGTGCTGTAACTATATTTGTATTCACATTATAATGTATTCTGAATAAAGGAAATGGACAAATATTTGCCATCTAATGTCCATATTAACAAAGTGCATTTTATATAATGCTCAACTTATTGTATCTGCACCTACATGAGTCAAAGAATTGTGGTCTGTATACTAATATATCGCAGTAATGAATCATGATGTCTTTAATATTTACCATCGAGGTTATGACATCAACTGTTATCATTTGCACTGCAATGCTTCAGAAGTTTAGTTGTGAATATTGCACTTGAACATAAGCCGATTGATGTTCGTTGGTCAGGTGGAAACAGATTGCAACGGATGATCATTTGATAGCTTTGTTAGAATGCTTTATAGCTCCATAATTTGCAGAACATAGCGAAAGTGAATGGACGAAGGATATAAACTAAAGTTTTCCATTTAGCCTTTATAACCCAATAACGACCGTAACATAATGGTGTAAACTAGATATAGCGATCAGAATATCTTTTTAACTATGACACGTAATCATTTAGCACTAAAACTCATCTTTTGATAACCCGTTTGATTGGCATCGTTTTTAATATTACCTCGATGAATCTTGAATGTTTTTTGTCGGCGCTGGGATGCTTATTTTCTAATTGCTATTCATTATTCTCGATCGATCCACTCCAATTAGTTCTCGGTTTAATTTCTTTTTTTGTTCACATTACTATGCCTGTAAAATTCTCAATTTCCTGGTACAGAGATACTGCTTTCTGGGGTACATTGTTACCTAATTTAATCAAATATAAAAAAAGCCTTAACCAGTCAAGAACCAAACTAGTGAGAGATTAATGCCAGATTCGAAATCAAAATTAGATGAATGATCTAAAATTACCAGTCGACGTGTGAAGACTATGCTCTCCACAGCGAGTCTGGCAGAGCGCAGAGGGAGCGATGGAGGCACGTTTTGCTCTTTGATATTTCAAATAGCATAAGTATTGATGAACAGGAGTTCAAGAATGGTCAGGCAAAGGTTAATAAATATTTATGTGTAATACATTAGTACAGATTAGCTATTTTATATTCGTATCTGAGTGTAACAACATGCGTTGGACTTTTATATCGCATAATAACATACCTATTATGTTTGAACAAAACAATCGGGTGATTAACATATAACAAAACAAAATTGAAAAACCTTTTTTTTTCATAAACGCATAGCATCGTCTTCTTGACTAAACATGCAAATTGACTGCCTGAATAAAGACCTTGATTTTTTTATTATTAGAACTGATGTGTCTCAAACTCAATACCCAGTTCAAAATGTCGTGAATGATAGGTCGTTGGTTATCCTTTGAATCTATAATTTGTTGATTTAAGTATCGGATTTTGAATTTAAATGAGGTTGAAAGAATGCATTGTGGTACTTGTAGCCGTTGCTACTAGGCGCTTTAAGTGTGGGAAGCATTCGAAAACACACCGTTACCATTGCCTCAAATTGTATACTCGGAAAATATACCTGGTTATCTTATTTGGGCCGCCCCTTAGGTATTCTGTACGAGCATGCAAATGACTATTATGCAGCGAACGAATGGGATGCACCAAAAACTACTTAGGTTTCGAATCATAAAAGCATATCATCATTCGGCTGATCCTAGTATAGTGCAATTTGTGCCGGCTCTGTCGGATCCACTACTTATGTTGTGTTGGCTTTTATGAAGACGGGCAGTGACTCATAATTTACAGTTGCTTTATAGTAACATATAAACTAATTTAGAACGGATAAAATGATAAAAAGTAAACCAAGAGCCAAATGTTGTATAAATGTACTTGGTGTCGTGCATTATATATGGATTTTGATAAAATCATAACATATGTCTTATTATAATGATAACGTTAAATGCGGTATAGAGTCACAATCTACGGTTGAATGCGATTATGCATCGTTCAACCTTCATATAATGAACTGCGTCTCCGTATGTGTTTATTCCTTCCCAAAATAATAGTTTGCTGTCCTTCAGATGTACACAACACCAATTGGTATTCATGAATATTGGACTTAGTAGATAGTCGGCATCGTTTCCGGTGCAATTTGCCCCTAAACGTGTCAATTCTGGACATGCAAACAAAATATTACCTGCATAAAAAACTGTCAAGTGTTATTTGAATTACTGTTACCGACAATTCCTCTATATGCACAATGCCATCACCATGTTTGGAGAGCAATAGCCTCCTTTTATCGGCGAGTGTTGTTGATATTAAGAAAGTTTCATTGTATTTTTATTATCCCTCTAATCGATTTTGGTCAAGACGAAAATATAAGTAAAATAGGACCGAGGGAAACGGGTTAACTCCTTGTCTAATTTATCCTATTACCCTTCTCTACATCATTTGCATACAAAATTACCAAAACGAAACTAAATATTTGGTATGAATAAAGGTTTTATACAGATACAACAAAACTATTTTGTACGACAATCAGTCCTATTTAAACTGCAACCACTAAATCGGTGTTAATTTATCGTATGAGCAACGATATTAACAACGGTTTCACATATCAGTCTCGTAGCTCTTAATGCTGATTTGGATATTCCATATTTATTGTATTATTCAGATATGCCTCTGTCATAAAGCAATTGAATTGTTCAACTGGAAGCGGCAGTCCAATATAATGTACCTATTGTCATGGGATCATGAACGCTACTTGTTGAACGCTACTTGTTGAACGTACCCCGTATGCTATGAGCGTTTGTGCGCATGATCAATAAAGGCTTCCTACTTCCACCAAGATGGTGTCACGCTTGTTATGACATGGTGGCAGCGGTAAAAACGTTCAATATGAACTGTTGAGTGAATATTTGTCATACTGTGGTGGTGCCAATGTTGGAATAATTTATGTAGTAAGTTTCGGGTACAGTTAGAGACATGGCTAAGTTCAAGCCGCCACAGGAATTTGACTTCAGCAGGCCGACAGAGTGGACAGCGTGGCGTGAGAGGTTCGTCCGCTACAGCGTGGCCGCCAAGTTAGGAGCAGAAGAGGGCGATGTACAGGTGGCAACCCTGGTATACGTTATGGGTGAGCAGGCCGAGACGATTGTCAAATCATTTACCCTCACCGACGCCCAAAAGAAAGATGTAGAACACGTGCTAGGGTGCTTCGACAGCCATTTTGTTGAGAGTGTGAAGCAGCAGCTCACGGAGCAGCTGCCCAGTAGTGCGGCACTGGATGAAGTTCATCGGGGGAGTTCGAGGAATCAGGGCCGGCGCGGTCGAGGGGGCCAGCACGTCAAGACTCCAGCAGATACTCGCGCGGCTCAAGTACAGCGGTGCAAATTTTGCGATCGTGAGCATGTGATGGATAAAGCTCAATGTCCGGCGCTAGGGGCTCAGTGAAGACGCTGCAAGCGGAAAGGACATTACGCGAAGTGCTGTAAGTCGACCGGTAAAGCTTCCGGTGGCATGATTGGGAGTTTAGCAGGCGCATCACCGGGGTTGCGGGAGATTACTGTTCCCGACCCTTCAGAGGCATACATCGGCGCAGTTTCTCACGCGGATGCCGTGGATGTACCGTTAGAGGTGACGTTGGTCGTTGGCGACAAA
This sequence comes from Urechis unicinctus, assembly GCA_034190875.2. Classification (NCBI taxonomy): domain Eukaryota; kingdom Metazoa; phylum Annelida; class Polychaeta; order Xenopneusta; family Urechidae; genus Urechis; species Urechis unicinctus. The sequence goes on along the minus strand of CM067344.1, from coordinate 42,753,779 downwards.
CCGATGCGGTTCAAAGTAGATACTGGCGCGGATGTCACCGTTATAAGTGAGAGAGCATATCGGGGGATAAAAGACCCACCACCCTTGGCCCCGTGTGGCATAGGGTTCAATAGTGTTGGCGCCAATCTTCCCTGCATTGGAACATTTCTTGCGAAGGTGCCATACAAGCGAACGGCGTACAAGATGAACATTTTCGTGTGGCCAGATGCAACTAACAATCTGCTCTGCAGACGTACGTCCCTTACGATGGGACTCGTGAAGTTTGATGTCTGTGAGGCAGTTAACCCCTCCGTGTACGGTGACGTGGGCCTGATGAAAGTTCAATCGGTGCAGATCAAGCTGCGACCTGACGCGGCGCCGTACAGCCTTGTGACTCCACGTAGGGTGCCGGTACCATTGGAGGGAAAGGTTCAAGTTGAGTTACAGCGAATGGAGTCGTTGGAGGTGATAACGAGGGTGACGGAGCCGACCGAATGGTGCAGTCCGATGGTTCCGGTTACGAAGCGGAACGGCGATGTTCGCATATGTGTCGACCTAAAGCGGCTGAATCAAGCGGTGTTGCGAGAGAGGTACGTCCTTCCCACTCTGGATGACCTCTTGCCCAAGCTAGCCGGGGCTAGTGTATTCACATCACTTGATTGTGCCAGTGGATTTTGGGCCATACCTCTGGATGAGGAAAGCGCGAAACTCACTACATTCATCACTCCGTTCGGGCGGTATTGTTTCCGCCGGCTCCCCTTTGGAATTTCTTCGGCGCCCGAGATTTTCCAGCGAATCATGGCCGATCTGCTCGCTGATTACGAGGAAGTAGTCTTGTACATGAACGACATTCTGGTCCATGGGGCGACCAAGGCGCAGCACGACGAGCGACTTGAGAGAGTGATGACTACGATCCAAGTAGCTGGCCTCAAACTGAACGCCAGCAAGTGCAAGTTCAGTCAGTCGAGCCTGACATTCTTGGGACACCATGTGGATGCCAGTGGGGTGAAACCGTCTGCGGATAAGGTCGCAGCGATTGCAGACCTAGAGGCACCGACCGATATCCCAGGACTGAGGAAGTGCCTGGGCATGATTAATCATCTTGGCCGTTTTGCCAAGGATCTTGCCACTGTGTTGCGACCTCTGAGTGAATTGTTGCGGCAGGATACCGCGTGGTACTGGGGTAGTGAGCAGCAGGATGCTTTTCAGAAAGCGAAGGACCTGATCACGAGTGCGTCGGGTCTTGCGTACTTCGACCCGCGGAAACCGGTGGTTGTGTCAGCGGACGCCAGCAGCTACGGACTGGGGAGTTCGATTATGCAGGAGCAGCTGGGTGGAGAGCTGAAGCCCGTTGCGTTCGCGTCACGTACAATGACTGAGGCAGAGACTAGATATGCGCAAATTGAGAAGGAATGCCTGGCCGCCGTCTGGGGCCTGTGAGAGGTTCCAGCAGTACCTCAGTGGTTTGCCGTCATTCCGACTGCTGACGGACCATAAGCCTCTAGTGCCGCTCATGATGAGCAAGGATATCGCGCAAGTTCCAGTCAGGTGCCAGAGGTTGCTCATGCGACTCATGAGGTTTAACCCTGTGGTTGAGCACGTGACGGGGAAATCCTTGGTAGCTGCGGATACACTCTCCAGGAGCCCCTTGCCGAGCACGGATGTGGAGAATCTTGCAGCCACTGTGCACAGTACCGCAAAGCGCAGAACAAGGAGCGCTCATGCCTACACCTCTACCCGATAGGCCGTGGCAGCGCTTGGGCGCTGATTTGTGTGAACTCAAAGGTTCGACATACCTAATGGTAGTGGACTATTATTCACGCTATATCGAGATCAAGAAACTTGTGAAAGCGACAGCGCTTCATGTTGTGTTGGCCCTGAAAGGACTGTTTACCCGCTGGGGCATACCCGAGGTTCTCGTCAGTGATAACGGACCCCAGTTCGCCTCGCATAAGTTCCTCACATTCGCAGCGCAGTATGGGTTCCATCACGTGACGCCCAGCCCCTACTACCCGCAGTCGAATGGCGAGGCTGAGAGGGCCGTACAAACGGCGAAAACCATTCTTCGGCAAGACGACCCATTCCTTGCCCTGATGATTTATCGTGCTACTCCGATCGCGGCTACAGGTTTTAGCCCCGCGCAGTTGCTCATGGGGAGACAAATCTGCACCACCTTGCCCGTGCTAGGTAGGAATCTACAGCCTGATTGGCCTGTTTCAGGTGTTGTGCGCATGAATGATAAATACGCAAAGACGACCTACAAGCGCGACCATGATCAGCACCACAATGCCCGACCATTGCCCGAGTTGTCACCCGGAGAACATGTGCTGATCAAGACGGATCAGAATAAACACTGGGACTCTAGCACCACGGTTGTGCAAGCGAGTGAGACCCCGAGATCAGTCGTTGTGCAGACAGGAGAGGGAACGACGTTCCGCAGGAACAGGCGTCACCTTCAGCTCGTACCCAACCCTGGAGAGACTGTTTCGAGTGCGAGCCCTGCAAAGGACCATTCGTCTGGCCTCGTTGCGCCGGCGATTGCCGCGCCTACAAATGTTGCACCGACTGCAACACCAGAGCGTCCGGCCGGTGATGTTCAGACCACCCGGTCTGGTAGAATGGTTAAACCTGTCGCAAGGTTGAACCTGTAAACTGGGCCATAATAATGCCCATTCATTTCCAGTCAATGAGGTAGTCTACCTTCATTTGACCATTTCAAAGTGAAAGTTGTGACTTTTTGTCAGTATTTTGGACCATAATGTGCTCTAAAGTTGTTTTCACACCTTGCTTTGCTCTCTCTCTCTCTACATATATATGTTGCTCCGATTGCGTTAACACACCATCATGAATAGCAAATGGCCCGAACATGTGAAAATTTTTTTGCAATATTGTGTATTCAATAGAGTTCGATAAAAACGGATTCGTCAAAATATGTGTGGCCTGCCTCGTAATACGTGTATCATCACATTTGTTGTGTAGCTGCATAAGTTTATTTTTAAACACGAACCAATTGCCTGCATGCGATCATCTGAGGTAATTACTGGTTGGGGCTAGTTCAGTGCAAACTAATGATAGTAGTCACGTAATACACAGCAGATTTGCATAATCCATTTACGTAAAAAAATGATACGTCTGAATCATTTTTACTAAAATCGAGTTGCTCATACGTCCAGAATCCCAATATCCCATTAGCATCAATTTAGCCGGTCAGTTCTCTCCAAAACATGTGCGCTTAGTCTTCATCGCATTTAAATATCCAGAAGACGTATCTGGTGATAAAACTGCCAATAGGGTTATTAACGTGCGTTGGTCTTCTTGCATCGCAAGGGTAGATTATATTGAAGAAGCTCTTAATTGTGACGTCTTATGTCTCTAAGGAGTTGCCAATCAAACAGAAATTGCATCACAGACTATAAATCACCCCTATTGATCCTGGGAAAATTTAATACACTTTTTCCTGTCTCGCTGGAAGAAATAGAGACGACGCTAGGCCGAATATTCATCTTAATTACAATTGGACTTGCACTATACAGATTAAAGCTAAGAGAGGGTTCGCACGATTCTTTGAATAAAAGGGCTGACATAAATGGTTTTAGCTTGGCAACAGTCAGCTTGATTCTTTCATACAATGATGTGTTGCAGCAATTGAGAGGTGTTCAAGTACAGATATCTTCTCTATTTTATTCCTGCTGCAGTATTTATGTATGGAGAACATTCCGACCAGGCAAATCAAGTATGTCCGTATAACAGGGTGAAAAAGCTGCCCGTTTGTTTATGCTCTGTGATTAACGCATGCGATTCATTTTATCAATATTGGGTGCTTACAAACCTTTTACCCGATATAACTATAACACTGCGACAGGACTTATTTTCTCTGTGTGCTTGGATACTTTTAATTATGTCACCAGACTGTGACTTCAGTACTTCAACCCATTGTGTGAGTAAATGGAATGTTAACTAAAGAGCGAAAAAACAGTTTTGGGACTATTCTCAAACAATCAGTGCTTGAAAATATGGCATCATATTACTGTGGTTATCCATCACCAATGGCACGTATTCATAATGCGGATTGCAACAACCTACAATGAGTTAATATTGAGCTGTATCCGGTCAGTTTGGACCAATTGGTTATAATCTCGATTTTGTTGCATCTACCAGTGGTGTGCCATGCTTATATTTATATAAAACCAGTATTGTGAGAAATACATTAGCATTAGCGGGGGTATTATCCAATGGAAATCTACGCACGCATGAAATAAACAATAGATTGCTGACGTGTACACTAACCAAGGTAATGCAATGACGTTGACGAAAGCTTATAACTGGACGTTGGAAAAGGAACTTCAAGGGAACACTGACAGTTAATCGGTTAGAAAACAAATTGGTATGCTAACATCAGTCATATTAACTGCACTAGTGTCATCGTCAATGTTGATATAATGCTATCGTATCAAGCCTTGTTACGCAAGTTATTCAGATTATGTCAACCTGGAAATGTGCATTATCCAACGTATATTTGTTGTTGTGGATACTTCATTTTAATCAATTGTTTCATATCATATCAACGCCTGTTGTGATTACTTCAATTATAAGTTTTGCAGCCCATTAACCCTCATTCAATGCTTTAGCAGGAAGGCTTGATGTGGAGCTTTATGTATCAATAACAGTGCAACTGGCTGCAAAACCCTGCACCTTCTCTCTATCGATTCCCACCAAAGAGTATTTTGTATACATTTGTGTATACGACAAGATCACACACGGTAATAATATTTGTCACAAACGAAACAAGCTAAGAAGAACATAGGAACAAAAACTAATTGAGCATTGACAACATGACTGCTTCATCCAAAGTGCGCACTGCCATCCTCCTTGCTACACTCGCTTATAAAACTGACACAATGACTACAAAAAAAACATTATACATATCTTAAATGCTGTCGGTTGTATTATAGGCTTTTACGCCACATTGCACGTACCTATTTCGAATGTTCTATGCTACAATTGCACACAACATGATGCATTATAATGCATTCATTGTGAATATTAGGTGTGATACACCAGGTGCAATGTTGAAACCTTTTCGTGATTTGTAAATAAACTTTTCTAAGCGAGCAGTAAAACAGGTCCGCGGACCTTCTTGGCCATATTCGTACTGGTACGGTGCAAATCCACTAAGTGGCCCATCTGACAACTAGTAGAACACAGGCTCATCAGGCTTAGTAACATGCGTCTAAGCCTATAGACTTTGAATGGCACGAAGGTAGCCCCGCTCAATTGCACCAGGCTGGCAGTCGTGGAGTTTACCAGCACCAGAGGGAAGCTCTTGGTCTTTAAGCCCGGTCGAGTTGTTGGGCTTTGTACTCCTCGTTGTTTAGTGCAGAGACAACAGCTTGCAAGTACCCACTTACTCGATTGTTCCCCAGATAGAAGTACTAATTCTACAGCACACTGGTATCTAATGAGCCGCGTCAAAGGTATCGTAATATGACTGTGCGTTATTAGCAATAAATGAGCATCGAAAATGTCATTTTAGGTTAAGCACATCTGTAACCAGTGCCAAATTAAATGGCCTTTTAATGCATTACTTTGTTTAGGTTGCAATACTAAAGCATTCTAATCTCAACACAAAAAACTTCTGCATATTACAAATGGGCACCCCGTTAAATCACCAATCTACTGCTTTGGTATATATGCTTGGCTAATTTTGAAGAGATGAATTCTCGTCAAACAACCATTGAAATCATCACCATATGACATAGCCATGTTAACTAAATATGCAAAGGAAAGCCTCGAATAATTATACCAATTAGTTTATTAATCCTTTAGGTATGTGTGAAAAGGAGACATGGCGTAACCAAAAGTGGTGTGGTTGCATTTCTCGTAATTGTCAGTGTCGGTTATCCCTGGATGATTTGCATGGTTTAGTTAAGTATCTGGCAAAGTCAAAATGAGGTTGACAAAATGTATTGCAAAACATATAGCCCTTGTTGTGAGGGACATTGCGTTGGTGAAACATTCTTTAAGTATTTGGCAGCGCATGGTGCCCAGGTTTTTGGCTCCAATGCTATAATCGGACAAAATTGCGTCAACACATTGGATAAAAGATTTCCCTCATGAATTCACTACAATCGTGCATATAATCTATTATAACAAACATGTTCGATGCACCACAAATAATTGCAATTGTTTCGACGTACTTGTCGCATTAGTCCACATATAAAGGGTTATACGCATTCAGCTGATCTCCGTATTATGCCCTATATGCAGTCCTTATCAGCTCCATGGGCTTTGTAGGCGTTTATGCAGGTGGCTTGTGTCTTACCGCTGATGTATATATGTATATATATGTGCTTATACACTGTTGTGCTATAAATATCTCATATCGTTGCAAGGCATATGAAGCATTCAAGCAGTATAATTATGTGACAATGTAATCCGCACTGCAGTGTGCTGTTAACATAAAGGAACGTACGTCGTAGAATCAAGATGTATATTCCTCACACTGCAAGGGTCCTGCCGATCACAAATTGCATTACGCGCTGATATCTTATTCAACATGCAGATATTTGGCAGAATTGCTTCTCTTTAAGTATCGGCTTCTCTCCCAACAGGGTATACAAATGTTGAAAAATATGTTTGTTTTCGATGTGCCAACTTATTTAATGTTTCGTCATGTTAATAATTGCACCCTGTAAATCTTGTTTCGGAAGGTCATTGTAAAACACAAATATGCAAATTGGATGATGGATTTTGGTTTCCAGAGAGCGCGGCATTAAACACAGTGATTGCTGTGAGTGGCGATATACCCTTGACATAAACGTAACAGTGCTATACCAATGTAACACATGGTCCATTCAGTATTAAAATTGCATACGAGTTATTTGGAGGTTATTCTATGTAACACTTGTAGCAAATGTACATATGCAAATAAATGCCAGCCGTTTGCACCTCTAATGGGTTGAAGATAGGTCGACGAGGCACAGAAATAAATCATTATAAATAGCGGTTGACAATAATAAAAGTCAAATATATGACCGACGGTTAATCTTGGACTTTTATTAGCTGGGCATGGAATGGCTAGGCAAAAGGTGGTGATGTTAATGGTTGATCCTGGTGATATAATATGCTGATAAGCTAGAGGTGCTTATGGGTTAAGCCAACCGAAATAATTGGCAATGCATCAAACACAATTCTTCTTTTCAACAATGTTAATGGGTTTTGTGACAGCAGTAACGTCTAACAACCAAGCTTGATTTATCGTGTTGTCACGATATGGACGAGTTTTCGCATCTGTAACTTAACATCATCAGTAATTAAATAAGGCTGCATGATAACGAAAACCAGAAAAATATTGCTCCACACAACTCGAGATACCCCATATTTTTATTGGGTTTGTGGGTGACCCCATAGGAGGACATCGATGCTCAAGATAATCGCGTGGTAATGTTGCACCTTGTGCTGCGTTCGCAAAGACTACTGGGCCCTGCAATATAGCTCGGTCACACGGTCAGCCGAATACTAGAAACCTAACAGATTCTCGGCGGCCAGTAATATGCGTTCGATAAAATGCTGCTCGGATCCAGTTTGTACATTTGTCAACACCGTAAACCACAAACAACGACAGTAGAAAAGCGCGTAAGTCGTAAGTCTGACGCTGTGATCAGCAAAAGGACAAGTGGTTATGGCGACTAAAATGCACATTCGCCACTGAAATACTATGCCATGCTATTAGACCCTGATCCAGTCTTGTTCAGTGCTCAGCAGCTCTCTAAAGGATATATAGTTACGACATGAAAAACAATCATGGGTTAGGAGTTAGGTGTTTTATTGTATAAAAACACATCGTTATATGTCAACACAATGATTCGTCGTTCAAATTCTGCATAGAAGGGTTTTTGGAACTCAGAAACCGATCCATTATATACTGTGAATGTTGCCTTGTATTAAATGCAAATAGTTCTATAACAGCTATAACAATCAGAATCAATCGGGCAGCATAAGCATCACGTAACGCAATAAAGGCCTACACTGTATACACTCTTTTAGTTATGCCCGATCGATGCTGACAAACTGGGATTTGGAACAACAGCAACAAGGGAATCTTCTCGAGCAAAGACGGTTGGAAGCCAAAACGTACTATCGCATAAGCGATTTCAACAGACACCGTTTTACTGAAAAATATCTACACAAAAGGATTTCCAATCAATCATCATCGTAATGTTTTAGCGCTTTTTGCGCTTTTGGTTATATCTTTGAAATACAAGCTTTTTTGAAAGCTAGGAAAAACAGGTATCATAACATTCTTTATTGCAGTATCAATATACTTAGTCTTTAAATTATTACTGTAATTCATAGCTTAGTATTTTACATTTGACAATTATGGTATGATTTATGTAGTGGTAATAACATCGTACATTAACTTACAGTCGAAACTACTAATCATATGGTTGGATCAGAGGGCTCGTTGAGAGGCTGTCATGTTCTTATCAAAATCGCTATGCAGTTTGTTTAGGTTCAAGTGCAATCGTTTGGACATCATATTGCCTAATTCTTACGCAATCTTATCACTTGTCTACCATTCGTCGTTATCCTGAGTTAGTATACCTGAGTCGTTGTTGAGCTTTTTAGGACCGAAATAATCTAACATAGAATTTCTGCTTGTGATTTTTGAAATTACGTAATATTTATTAGTTCTGACAAGCATATGTATGTTTTACAGTGCGCTATTTCGGGACAAGAAACGGAAGTCCAGTGAGCTCATCTATTACGTACATGTTGTCTGTGTCAAACGGACTAGATATTTATCACCAACGTTCGTATACAACATATTGTTCAATTATATTCGAGTGTGAACGAACGCACCTCGCTAAGATACAACAATCATGAGCTTGTTTCACAAGCTTATGGGATGACGCCCTACTTGGTTGAAATGCGACATTAGCGCATGTATCCTTTCCTATGACAATAAAATTCATTACTGCAACACAAAACTATGCTAACGTACAGTGGTCGATTTCGGGTGCATGAAGTCAAAGGAACGATATTGAAAGGGCGGTAAGAATTTATTTTCTGAAAGCGGCAAAATAGTTACCTGGTTTATAGGCGCTTTATAGGGCGTAACATCATTTCGCCTGAATAGCATCGCACCGAAGCACAAGGGATTAGCATTACCAGAGTATAATAAATTAGCTTGACTCAAACCACAGCCGGGTCTCCATTGAGAATTTTTGGGAAATCAAAGCTCGGTTATGCTGAGATATTTTCATCATCAATTATGCAAAAAGATGCGGTCCAAATGTAATAATAATCAAATGCAAGGGTATAATTCAGTTTAATTTCTAGTACAAACGTCGTCTGTAGAATTTCATACTAAAAATGACCGCTTAGGGGATATTCAGTCGTCAGAGTTTCTTAATTTAATCAAATCGTGAATCCGACATAACATGCGATTTCACTTTATTCCATAGAGATCAATCATCGTTACTGGTATTTGCATTGATCGATAGAAGGTCACGCACGTTGCCATTGAGTTACTGGGTCGGGTGCGTCCCCTTTCACATATGGGACCGGCATTTAACAGGATCATGCAATAAATCAGGGACTGTCTAAGGATCAAACCAACAAGCTGCGTTTAGTAAAGCTATGTTGTACTTTGAGAGCATTTAGTTTTGCGGATAATAAGTAATTAATTGATACGTCAACATAAGATAATGCAAGTACTTAACCAACGACAGTATAAATCGAGTGAAGAGGTGGATACATGCATGCTAATTCCTAAAGCTATATGTCGCTGACAACCTAGAGGGTGAAGCCAGAGGTTAGTCCAGTTGAACAACTGGTAATGAAAATCAATTCTTTATTCGCGCAATGTTGATGGTTGCTATGCCATGAAACAAAAAAAGTTAGTAATGTTATAGGGCCGTAAATTCGATGCATCTAATGTATAAATTGCACATTCAGTGCATACTGCATAAAATTGCTTTACGCTCTGTCAGCATTGCCTTCCGCTCATAAAATGTAATCACCTGTCATATACCCTATAAAACTTAAATGAATAAGCCTCTTCTGTGCTGTGTTCAATATGGACGACCTTCAAGAAAGAGGTAGATGAAACCGTACCGGTAGAATATATCATAAGAATGAGGTTATTAGTTTTTAATCATTTCCGTGATATAACAATATCTATATGACACGAACTGCATAACTACTTTGAACATATAATAATGTGCCAACTAATATCAGAGCTAATATTGTCAAAAAGCATTGTCTTGCTGCTGCTTTTCTACTTGTATGGATTTTAAAGCCCCCAACGTAAAAGTAGACTTGAAAATCGTTCTATATTTTAGGTAAATATGTCTATTTGGGACTTACTTTTGCTTATTATATTTTGGGACATTTGCAATAATAATGCATATTTAGAAATTGCATTAATTACTGAAAATCTGGAGTAGTCTAGATTTGAAATGCTTATAGTGTTTCCCACGGTGTATGGTTGGGAAATCACACAATAATATACCTGAGCATTATAATTGACTATTACAACAGGTTTAACCTGATGTACATGCTAGTTTGTAAGGTACAATGATAATCAACATTATTTCTGTTAAACAAGGTTCCTTACAGTCGCCAAAGATTTTTATGAAATTTAGGAATTTATAGTAAACTGGTTACATCGCAGGATCACATTGGTCGTTGCACAATACCACAATCTAAATTTGTGCTTTCGGAATATTACTACTGCTAATGACAATAAATTATATATCCTGAATAACATATTGGTCATTCAAATTTATCCGCCACATGAATAACACAGTATTATTTGCTAAAATATGTAAATAAATAGCCGGCATGATTTAACAATTTGAATGCATGCTGAATATACAAATGTCAATGCCGCTGATGATCGATAAGACCATTGCATCATGACCGCTTATACATATTGCCAAAGTACTTATAGATTACTAAGTATGTATGAAATCAATGAATATTTCACTTCAACATATAGTGTAAAACTATGATGCTGTACCCGTAAGTAATGGTCTTACGTCATTCGGTAAAGACGGCGTGTTTATGTTTCCTGCAGGGAAATAATCGATATAATCTGTGCGGTACAAGCAGGCTTGCTATCTGATAAGAAACATGTCGTATATGCTGCTTGAATAGTTAGCCAATCCGAAAACGGCACGCACTGTCATGTGCGGGCGATAAATTATAGGGAAGTATTAGTATCATTTTATTTGTCATTGCAACATTACGCACAGAACAATCCCCCTCGGCATGTTTCATTGGTCACGCGCATAATACTGTATGCTTACTGAAATAGAAACGAGCGATGTTTTTTTGTAAACAGAAACAATCTTAATTGCGTCAGTCATCAATATCCTAATAAGTTACATTCAAAGTTTCCCCTGACAGAGAGGGGAATCCGTTCTATTCATATCAGGCGTTGTTCCTGGGTATTGATGGCATAACAAACAGGATTTGTTTAACCCGTGAAGATTGATCAAAGGGGTAATGTACTTAGGCGTTATTTGCCAACGCGTGTCGATTGCGTTTACGTCCGTAAATGCCATTGGAACAAATATACTTTAATTGGTGTTTAACCTACGACGGACAAAGTAAGCTTTTATGGATTGTCCGCAAGCAAGGAAAATCTTTGGAATTTGATTTTGTTGTAAACGAAGGCTGAAGGTGAATTACTGCTAGCAAAAGGATAATACATGTTGAAAAAAGAGCTTGGTTGAAGTGGTGATACACAAATATCCACGGATTGCACATTGCGGGACCAGTTGCGTTACTACGTCACTTGCTGTTAGAAAAAGACAGCAAGTCTGATATAGCATAAAATGCTTATCTCATATGCGCTACAACATCCTAACCGCATACTGAAATGATCAACCATCACGAGGTATTTCAATTGTTCTATATTATTTCAGTCGTCGGCAGTTAAGTTAACCCTATGTAAACATACATTTATATGTTTGTATATATATATATATATATATATATATATATATATATATATATATATATATATATATATATATATATATATATATATATATATATATATATATATATATATATATATATATATATATATATATATATATACATATATATATATACTATATATATAAAAAAAATGGTCAAAATAACACCAAAGCATGACAGCTTTTGTCTGCCGCTCGTGCTCTGACGCCCCGCCATGATATCATCGTTGTTGTGCCACGTATCATATTGTCGGCCTCATTTATATTGCTTAAGCCTTAAAACATTTGGTGGTAAGAGAGCTTTAATGTACACTTAAATTACTTTATTGATTTTAACTAACATTAATTATTAATTCGAATGTTTTGAACTGTATGCGTTCAAAACAGATGCGGAAGTTATGCGATGCAAACTGTATTATCACCCAGTTTTAATGATTTCCCCATGGGATGTGGGGTTTGTATAATCTCTATCGTGTGGCATTCCAATATACAGATAATATATAAAATGGTAAGGCTTAGACTAGGAGCCCATATAATCTTTTATCGAAATATTTATAACAATTACGAAAATCGAGGTGGACAATTCTTCCCCAACAATCGGGTCGCTTTGACAGCCTGTTGATTCCAAGTATGCAAAGTAGCTTTTAATTTGAAAGTGACTTCTTAGTATAAAATCTGCGCGTTAAAGCGCTGCATGCCACTCCGATAAACACTACGATATATGTTTGACTAAATTACGCGCAGTGACCCATTTACGTGCAAATCTCAACAAAACTCTGTAAGGAGTGGACGATGGATGTTCCTTGATAACAATGCCGTTGCCGGAATTATGTTGAATATGGGTGGTCAATGGCTAAATCATACATCACACTTGATATAATCTAATATTGTACAAGTCTGATTTATTTAAGGTGAGCTATACATTTATTACCAACGGAGTCCAAGGCTATTACTTTTTATTTTGACACACGATAACGACATCAGCCTAATATAAACTACGTCAAAGACTATTCACTAATTCAGTTTTATAAGTTATGCCGTCATAATTGATTATTCTTCGACATTCAATTATCTGTCAAATGTATATTTCTTCCTCTCTGTAGGGTCTGACTGTGTTGGAAACAAATTGTGATCACGATGTTTATGTGTAAAATGATAGCCATTAATTTTTTGGGGCTGCTTGCTAGCTCTTAATTTGTATATTTAGCTACGATCGAGTTATTGCTCTATGAATACGGTCCGAGATCGCAGACGCAGCTGAGATTAGTATATCAGGTTTGAAACCACTTAAGTTAGGATTCTTTATGAATACGGTCCCACAGAGCGGAGAAAAACTAATGGTGAGGTCAATTCCATGTTTCATGGATATTTCCTTTCACTTTTGCAAAGTAGCAGCAAGTACAGATAACCATTACGCCATGATTAAGTAGGTGCTATTTTTTGCTGAATCACTGCAACATATTCTAGAGTGTATTTCGCTCTGCTGGCTATGAGGTACAACAGTAAGTCAACAGCTGATAGATAAGTGTTACTTTGAGCGCGTTGCCTAATAACCAGCTTCAAAACATTTTTCTTGTTTTCCAAGTTGATTAATATTTAAAAAAAATTGATCTGGTAGACTGAAATAAACTGATGATTTTTCACGAAGCAAAACCTGTCTGGCTGCTCTACTGGTTGTTGGTAGCTTCTCATGAACTTACCAATCGATCAAACCGTGGCAAAACGTACAGCTAGCATGCGCATTGCAAATATTGTCATTAGATAATCATACAATTTTGTGCTGCAGCATATTTTTAGTCTTAAAACTGATATCGCTGGAACTGGACTGAACATTACAATCGGGAGACTTACCGTTATGAGGTTTGCCGCTGGCAGATCTATATATGGTGACCATCTGCTCAGTTGACATATCTCAGTGCGTCTTTGATGCTGATCTCGTCATTACGGGATGCAGACTTGCCTCTCCAATGTTGTCGGAATCGGGAAATGCGTTTATTTTGTCATCATTGGCACGATGTGTAACCATTTTTTCAGGCCTGTTTAGGGCCTCTGCTGCACAATTGAGGTTACCTTTACGACATTTTGATGTCAATATCGCATGATTGTCGGACTAAAATCTATATGACTAGTTTCGGCACTGTCTGCTTGGTGATCAGAATTGACAGCAGAGCTTCACACCCAAGAACTTGACCTCTTGTTTGAAGAGCGTGCATTTCTTGGGATTTAGCTTAAGGTTGTCAGTGTTTGAAAAACATTATTAAGGTGCTCGAGGTGCTCTTTAAAAGAGCCCGAGTACTCAACAATGCCATCGATGTAGACTAACGCAAACTTGCTGTTAGACAGCACTTGCATTATCCACTCTTGGAACAATGACGGTGACTGCTGTAGCCCCATGCTCATTCTGGTCCGTTTATAGGATTTATAGGCGTGGAGAAGGTTGTCAATTACTGACAAACTTTTGACAAACCGACCAGAAAAAAAATCTGAAGCAAGATCTAGACATGAGAAATGTTTAGATTTAGCATTTCCGACCTCGTCAATAGTAATGTCCATTCGTAGAATGGCAAGTGTTGATGGCACAGTTTGACTATATAGATAGCGGTAATCGATGCACATGCGGTACTGTTTGGGGGCATCCGTTGCTTTATTCAGGTGTTTGCCGGACTTGTTGGTGCCTTTAGCAACCAATACGATAGGCTATTGCCATTCGCTGTAGGATCTTTTATTAATTCATTGGCTTTGTTTGTTAACCTCCTGTTTCAGATTTGGATTCGTGCGATAAGGCTAACATTTTCGTGGCTTAGCGTTTGGTCGTATTCGGCCAGGTGTGTTTTGCCTGCGTTTCCTGAGTTGTCTAGAAATGCAGATGAATAGGTTTTCAGCATGCCATTAATTTCCTTGATCTGATTGTCAGACAGTTGAGTGTTGTCAGTACAGACAAGGCCGCAGGTTGGCTACAATAAGATGGCTGCGTTCATAGTCGACTGTTAAACTGAAACGCACAAAAGATTTAGCGCTCGCTTGGCGAATTGAGCCACACCTTCATCGTCGCCTTGGGAACCGAAGACGGCGTGGCCATTGGATACCTTACTGGAACGGTTGTGCATGCGATCACGCACTTCGCTCCATGTAACGCATCTGTACGTGATCTGGTGTGTAGCGGTACTCTGCCACGGTGCGATCTGACAGATA
This sequence comes from Urechis unicinctus, assembly GCA_034190875.2. Lineage (NCBI taxonomy): Eukaryota > Metazoa > Annelida > Polychaeta > Xenopneusta > Urechidae > Urechis > Urechis unicinctus. Next base: position 42,738,615 of record CM067344.1, on the reverse strand, counting down.
CGCTGGTACTGCAACAACAGTGTATTCGTGCGTCAAATTTGACTGGCGAGAGCCCCTTTCAATCCGCTTGAGCTATTCAGCCCAATAATCGTCGAGCTCGTCAAACATACCAAGGTGGGGTGGCGCAGGGGAGAAAGATGCAGACATCGTTGTGTGGGATGGTGCGGTGTTGGGCATGGGTAAATTGCTAATATACTACCAAAGTGTTTGTCAAGTTAAAGTTCACCCGTTGTCAGTTTATATGTTTCTGTACTCAAGCATACATCCCAGCATGTTTGTGTCTATGTGGAAACCGAAGTGATATCAATCATTAATGGACAGGATATTGAAGCAATGTACGTATAATATGATACATAATCAACAAACAGTACCCTTTTCTACAGCCTATTTAAGTAGCGCCTTGCTGCTTGCTACCTTATGTACTGCCCATACACTTGTTTTGCTATTGGAAACTAGTGAATGTGTGAATAGGTATATCAATTTGTTAGTTCTCGATGCCCATTAATGGTGAATTTTGTAAACAAACGACTGCTTTTATTCCATACAACTGTCGCCATATATGTTCGTGAAGACAAGTCCAATTTATAAGCCGGTTATACTTTACTTTTATTCATGTCAAGATTGTGTGTGTTTTTAGCGTGCAGCTGCCAGTAAGCAAGTGCGGCAACCAGAGACGTCCAAAGATTAAAATTGTTGGCTATATGTGTATGCATAGCTATATGTATTTATACATTTTGACGAAAAACGTTTTATAGTAGTTGTTAGACGTATCACGACGACGTTTCCACACGAACATTTCCTAGCAAAATAACCTCTGTGAACATCAAGCCACTCCTTTGACCTATGTTACACATGTGATCGCTATCATTACCGTTTTCAAAATACTGTTGAAAGCATTTCTGTATACTTTTGATTCTTATGCTTATTATACAGAAAGTGACATTGTGGCTCAAACTTTTAGAACCTGTACTTAATCACATGTATCTATACAAAATAAATATGTGCAGTGGATCATTGATTAGTATACAGCTACATGCAAAATGTCATTTTTTTAAATTTTGCAATGGCATTATTTCCCTGGAACTAACAGGAAAGACGCCTTGCAGGCTTATGCTATTTTCTACCTTTAAATTGCATTGGGATAGTGTGGCGTTTTTGTCGCTAGTGGCTTTGTGATAGGAAATGATCAATATTTCAATATCGCAATTCAGACATCATAGTGCGTCCGCAGGAAAACAGTCAATACCAGTGGCTAATCGCGATTTTGATACCAACGGCGCATTTTCTCATGTCAAACGTAGCATCCTGTTATATTGATAATCTATGTACATGATAAGATATATAGTTAGAGATCAATATCCACATAGCTAATGTAAAAAAGAGTGTATATGTCACATGCTCTTGTAATCTTCTAAATAAACTCGGAGGGTGCGATCAGTGCCAAAATATTCCGAAGACCATCGATTATTAACGTTTGGTGCGCGAAGTTGGTGTGACGTACTTTGAGATTGATACACATTTCAACAGTCAGACGGAAACAGTGTAAAAGCCAGTTGATATGAAGTGACAAAAACTGGTTTAATACAATTATTTGTAAATAAAAGTAACGGTCACGCCGATTGATGATTTAATTTGAAGTAAAAGAACCCTCTAGCTTACGATATTATTGTCCCGCATGTTCTGATCTTTTATTCAAGCTATCTTTCCATCGATATTTTGTCTTAAAGTGGACCCTATTAATCACAATACCCAAGTGTATTTTGCTCGAAGATGAATGTTGAAGTATTTGTTATTATGTCTGATGCATCGTACAGCTAGAATAATTTCGTTTCGTTTATATGTTCACAGGTCGTTTGAAAGATTATGTATTTGCTTATCCAAATGAGGTTTAACGGCGAATCCCACATATCCTGTTATGATGTATTGCTTTCGCGTTACATTTATGACGTAGCAGCAGGGTAGGAGAGGGACCATGTTTAATATTGGTTCGCTGCATTCATCAATGGCTGCCACTTGCCTACCAGAGTCTGATATCTCCAGGGTTTACAATGAATATTGCCACCTTTGACTATGCCATTTGTTGTAGTCTAAAGGGAGTCATTTATCTGATATATATTATAGAGCAGTTTTGGCAATATAGCCTGTTACTTTTACTCTTGATCACCCGTGTTGGACATTGTTTTATCCATGTACGTATTCTAACTGTCGTTCAAACTATAAATAGCTGCGGGATTGTTAGCAACGAACTGCATGAATATATGTGCAGCGGACATGCCTGCCTGTGTAACATTCGCAGCTTGCAAGCGATGGCTGCTAAAAGTTGCAGTATGGAAGTGGAAATGATGTCAATGACCTAACTAGCATATATTCAGCTTATAAGTAAATAATGTGGTAAATGCCCTCCATTGTAGTTTGAATCGTCACAAAGGGCATACTTGATATCAGTTTTAAAAGGTTTAAATTCTGCAGGAGGAATGATATTCGATTGATATTTCTAAAGTGCTACATGACAATATGAAGCATTTTAAACGCATTTTCACGCTGATTTCAACGGCAGAGTGCTTTGTTTGGGAAATCAACATGGGACGTCTCTGAAATGCTAAATTAACGTGATTATCACCTGCATGTAAGTTGTTTAACTGCGATATTGGTCTGACCATACGAGTTTATGTATGTCAAAAGGGAGTAAACCTGGTAGCTGCTCATTTGTATAGCGTTTTGAGTGGTAGAAGTGACGCTGCTTATACTACATTTAAAGCCACTGGGTACAACCAGCGAACAGCTTATTACAGATAGTTACTGCGTACTTTTTTGCTTATGTCATTATTGGTTCAGCGAATCTTTTCTCGGTATACATAATAACAGAGAGGCGTTTTCGTATCAGCGGAACAATTTGTGAATTGTGTGATTTCTGTCTGAAAGGCACTGAATCGTTCAGGTTCAAATCGACTTCTAATTGGGTACATATTTTCATAATTCCTGCTGCTTGTTCTGAATTCAGCAGAACGTTAATAATGAAAAAATGTGTACGACACAATGCAAATTAGTGTCTAACCATAACATTACAATCCTGGTATTCATGCCTTTACTGAACATAACGCTGGCTGGTCCATAGGAAATTCCCCAACTTGCAAGTAAACGTATTGTGGTCACCAGTGTTCAGTTCAAAGAATTTGTGGAGGTTATGGAGTTTATTATTGCTGACTTAATATATTATCAATGATCGATTTGTAATACAGTTGCGCATTCAATGTAAATGCTCCGATCTTATTATAATACATAACCCACCACTAACTGTTAATATCATATGCGCTTACTGCTTTCATATCAAAAATTCAACGCCCTATGATACGTATATTATCACAATTTCTGACATTCAAGTGGCTGTGAGTATGTTAAGATCAATCATGTGGCGACTTAAACTTCAAAGGAAAGTTGTTAGCGCCTATATGGCAGCCCATGGTACAAATCTAAACTATGAAGTCAGCCAAAGAGCAGACAGCCGGGTGATTATGATAAGGTTCAACACTGATGATATCACTCGCGTAAGGAAGATCACACGACGGGTTAATTACTTCATTGAGCAAGATACCTTATGTTGCACAACAACACACATAATCCCTTGTTTGCATGCGAATTGTGCAGGGGTCGCCAGGAAAGACCTTGTCCCCGGGGGTTTCGATGGTGTTTTGTCTCATTTGTGGCTGAGAGTAAAACGAGATAAGAGCAGCAAGCAGTCAGAATTGTAACCGGATTAGATTCGGATGCATTGTCACTACCAACCAAGAAAACTCTTCAAGTACGTTGCGTAATCAACAATAGTGTTAATTCTTAGGTTAGTCGTAGTACATTGATGTTGTGTGGAAAGACATCATGAAGTATTCTCTACCTCAATATAATCTTTGAAGTTGGTGAGTATCGTTGTTCTCATGTCTGATTGTATCATGTTAAATGTCGTGTTTCCGATAGCACTCAGAGGCCATTTGGAATACCTGTTACATTATTGGTGCATATGCAATATCGATCATCATCAAATATATTATACTATTGAATTATTCAATGCGATCCTTGATGAAACATTAAATTACATATGCCCGGATATTGGGTGCCATTATTAGAACTATACAATTATCAAGAGGCGGGAGAATTTATTAAAAAACGATACGATAGATTGTCGCCTTACGTATTGAATTTTGCGCACGCGCCACAACTGATGATTGATTGCAAATCATATTCATAGATTACACAATACGTGCTACCAAAACACTGTAAAAACGAAACCCTTTGCAGTTTCGATTTTGTTTATCATACAAATGGCAATGAAGTTTTATGTTTCACAGCCATTCGATGTTTTAACACAAATAGCATATCACAGTGTAGTGAGATGTTTCTCAGGACGTTGATATTACTATTGACAGTGAAGCATTCAATTTTTAGGAGTCTTCTGATTAAAACCAAATGAAAATAAGTTCATTGATCATTTATGTTTAGTGGGGTATTTTTGTTGTCATTAATATATTTGACAGATAGTATGGAGACATAGTAGCTTTTCGTCGCTGTAGTACATTTTATCTGAACGCTCGCGGTAACAATTACGGCGCGAATGTTGCATACGCGATGTGGTTGAAGCATACTCCAGCAATATTGCTTCGTTTCGCCATACTCTTACTTTATCTTAGCAAGCATTACGTGGATTAATGAATTTTATTTTATATTTAAGAAGCGACACGGGAGTTTGAGTTCAGCCAATATATAACATTATGTTCCGGCATATGTTAGCCGAATTTAACTGCGGAGATATCGATGACTTATTCAAAACGGCCTTTTGTCCAGATGAAATTGCATATCTCGTGACAGCAACTTTTTGTACACCTTAATTGTATAATAACAATGTGCTGATTTTGAAGTGAACAGCAGCTGCGCAAGGAACCTCATCCAAAAGATCGACATACCTGAACTGTTGTTGTAGTAGGCCTTTGTTAACCAATGGATAGCCAAAAGCATTTTCGCGGACGTGGATGGCGCTAGTCATAATCGAGATTTGATAGAATAAGCAAGCAATGGCAACAAAATTATGAAATCATATACTTCTAAAAACTGTATTTGCTTTCATAAGATTAACCATATGCGACCTTGTGATTCATAATTAACAATAAACAGTAAGATCGGAACTTGTATAGCATTGAATATATACATTATTAATTAGTGGCATCATGTGCATTAGAGTTATCTTGCCTCATGTCGAAAACATTGGACGATGGAATAGTAATTTGTACTGCAACCTAGCGGTCACATTAACAAGTGTCCCTTTATTGTATTTGCTGGACAAAATTGTAGAACATTACCCCATTATAACTATACGGACCCGATAACGAAATGTAAGATTGTTCAATAATTGATTCATGTATGCATTGGGCATTTAAAATCACCACATCAGGTCCGTTTTCCATATTGTAAATCGGTCTACATTCCACATACAATTAATACGTAGGGACGGATTGCATTGCGCGTGGTAACTAGATTTGGTCGCGTATATATCAGGTAAGCTACAAGGTTCTAACCACAACTTTAAAACGGTATCTAAATGGAGTAATATCGGTGTAATGCTATGATTAAGTTATTTTACAATAAAAAGTGAGGTTTTGAGTACCTGCGTGTGCAAATATTTTCATTTTAGCAATCAGTGGTATGTAATTAGGTTATTCAACAATATGCAATCATGATGATACCCTGGTAGAAGCGGCATGAATGACTGAATTCTTGTCATATCATCTATAATTACTGGATGTTTAGAGCGATAATTATATTAATGTTAGCGAGGACGTGTGCTATTCATTAAAATTGTCAACTAGGATGCGAGAACCTGCTAATTTATACATGGTTTTCCTTATATCGCGTTCAAATACCTATCCTTAACTCAATATGATATAAGCACATTCATACCAGCTCGAGAGGTGTCAAAAAGGGATATTTATGATTATGCCATGGTCTAAGTTTCCAAACCATGATAAAAATTTACATATATTAAAAGAGCAACAGTTCCAACTGCATCACGCATGACAACGCCTGTTAGCATTAAAGCATTAAGCCGAATAAAAACACTCATTCCATAAGCAATACAATTTGAATGCAACAAAATACTATTCCGTGGCTATGATCTTTACCACATGTGTGTAATCTTACGTAATTTCTTAAAGCATAATGCACGACGGAAATATCCCACAAACCACGAACATCTACATCAGAGTTTAGGCCCGTTTAATACATTTATACTAAAAAATACATTGGGCGAAATGTCTAATCTCTTTCCACGGATATTATAGATGTAACATCCATGACCTATAAACCTATATTCGTATATAAAAGGTTCTTACTGCGTCATAGTAAAGCTCGTTCTAAATACAAGCACCATAATGTGTCAAGGTTGAAACGATGGGTTAATGTCAGTAATTGCTTTCACAAGGTAATACCGTCGTTTGATCCACCGAATGTGTATCAATTTTAAAGTGGTTAACCAACATTATACGGCGATACGCAAAAAATCACATATTCAACCAAGCTTAACATTTATTTAATGTTTATATGCCACATTGGCGTCGACAGCATTTCTGATGTCTTGGTGTGTGTTTGTGTTTTGTAAGCAATTTATTACATAACAGATGCACTTGAACAGGACAGCTTAGTCCGCTTAATCAGCTGCAAAAATCCCCCCCTACCATTTCCATATATATATATATATATATATATAGCATAAGTATAATGGCTGGCGCTGGAAATAACAAGTTGATAGTTCTGTGTCGTTGATTCTAGCGACCTTTATATCCGCCTTGTCCCGCAAATGTTGGTATTCTGTAATCGGATGACTAACAAACGCAGCAGATTATCGCATTACTTATACGTGAGGTATATAGTCGCTTGATTATGATAATCAATTCTCATGAATCTTCAGGGCGCTACATAGCGTTTATTGTCAAAAGTCACATTTATATCGTAGTTGGATAGAATAGGTAATTGTCCCTAAATAATGTTATGCGATCACCAACTGTAATACCACAAGGCCAATTTGTTCAACTTTTTTGTGAAAACAAACTATTAATCCCACGCAGGGTGATGATATAATAGTTCAATAATGAAAGACATGCAATAAAATTCGCGAATATTTCCTTGGGGCGAGTATGACTTACTAATTGGTCAGCTGGCAACTAGGATTTGTCGTTCAATTACCAGACAACTACCCTGTGTAATCCCTTCCAAGTGTTAGTCGCCTGGTGTGCGAGCTTTACAGGCTATTCAGGTTAGAAAATGTAATACGTCACATATTCAGCATCAATTTTAGCAGTGATTGGTGTAAACATTTTCAGGCATCCCACATTTTGGTCAAATATTATGAGAGCATAACAACCCATGAGGTATTCTAAAACAAATATCTTGGACCATTTCGGGTCGCAGCCTTTGCATAAGAACATCAATCGTGGTTTATAGTGAATACTGATGCTATGTGCAAACGTAAAGTACTTACATAGATGACTCATCCAGTCAACAATTATAATTTGTTCTTTTAATGTTTCTCATGACGCTTATATCGCTCATCCAGCAAAGATAAATATACACGTCAGAAGTGTGTATTATGACTGCAATGGCATAATAATAATCCACGTATTAACCGCTCACACTGCGCACTATTGTGGTTGACATTCAGCATCTTGTTACGACACACTCCACATAAATACCTGTGGGATATCGTCATAGCGGTTCATGATTTGAATCATCACTCTTTCTACAGTGAGTTATAGCGAACAGCCAATAAAGGAACAAACCAACTATAAACCATACTGATAAGTGCCTGGTAACTTTAATGTCACATCAATATGGGTTAACCACGTAGAGGTACTTTACTTTATTGAGCAGTTTTTACTGTTACTTCTCACATGCTTTTTAATGCTTCAGAACGTGGACGTAGCAATCTCTATGCATGCCCTTTGGCTACAATGGTGAAACTTGCCCTTAAATTTTCAAACCCAATCAAACAGAAACAGTTAGATATATCTTGTGTGATATTACGCTTAACGATTATTCTTTGAAGAATGTGCTATTGATTTGTGTATATATGCATTGCGCTAATAATTCAAGAAACAAAGAAAGGAAGGAATATGAAGAGGCTATTAATGTAATTGAGTCTGTTGTCAGTTCAAGCAGCTGTAGCTCGATTGTTATTTGCGGTGATTCAAACACATCCTTTTAAAAACTAAAACACAGACTCGGTGTTTGAATGACTTGACCGAGAGAAATTGTTTGAGGGTTTCTTGAAACAATCAACATTCCTCTAGAGATTGTACATATAATAATTTTGTTCTGAATCAGATGTCATGTATCCACCATGTTCTAGTTAGTGATAATATTATCCAGTAATGTTATTTGTGGTTCGACAAAACCGTCAAGTCATAATGCTGTATCCATCACAACAATTGTAAATACTGCAACGGATGACAGGGGTGGCTCGATTGACTGGACACCATAAAGCTCATTCACTCCATCAAAATGTCCCCTGGGGATCTAAACCAATGGCGCGGCTGTGGAATGCATTTGCGATTGATCAGCGATTGATCAGCAAAATCGATGATAAATCTCGCGTAAAGTAACATATGTTTGCTCGCATATTATATTGACCGCATGAATGGAAAGTACGAATGCCGTATGTCCTTTCCATACAATAAACGCCATTTCTATAGCATTCTACTCAGTTAAAATATTTCCTTCTCTCTGTGCGCATCGCGATCACTTTATCATATTACAAGCCACAACACAATGTCCGGTGCGTGAGGACAACGATTTGCAAGAAAGATACTATATTAAAGACATATTATTCTTATCTGAGAACAGTGCTGGATTTTTATCCATTGGTAATATTTGTAGAGATAACAATATAATTTCCCGGAAATGTCTAGAACTATTTGTACGATGGCGGTAGACACGACATAATGGAATTCAAGAAAAACAGCAATGTATTTCAATGTTTCGACAAAATAACATTCAATGCGCGAAAAATTACAGAATGCGACAGTCGTACTTATGATGTATTGTAACGACTTTAGATAAGAATAAGTAAGTCTATTCAGTGACAGATATTCGCGCTAAGTAAGTTAATAGTTTTGTTACATTCAAACTAGGCAGCATTGAATTCCAGTGTGATGACGTATCGATGTGTGGCAGTTAGTCATTACTTCGGTTACAAGCGGCAATGCAAAGTTATTAATGTCGCGATCATGACAAGACTAGTAGAAGTAAAGTATTGTATCTTGAACGAGATTATATGAGCTATCATACTTCCTAATAACAAGAACCAAAATATATTTCTGAAGAGAGCATTTGTGCACAAGTTTAATCCTTCAAAACCTTTATCTAAGAAAAGCCCGTGTAACATTAATTGACCCTTTCACAATTGGCATGATCTAATAATTTTACCTGTACCATAAAGATAAGTCAATTTTTTCCGCCGTTACAATAGTGGCTACTATGTTGAACGGATATAAATCTGATATTTTCATCCGAGATCTACTTCTGGAATAAAGACCAGCCGCGTCATGAAGCATCAATAAAAATTGACCCGTTAAAACTATCACTGTGACGAATGAATCATCGCACTTCAATACCAATATCATTCTTTAAACGGCAGGACATGCATCGATTGATTTCATACTATTTATTTTAGTTTTTTAGTCTTATAAATAGTGTGAAATCATTATATTTAACAGATGATCCCCTTCTTACTGTGAAATAGTGTGATTTGGTTGTACGAATTGTGCCTCAAGTATGCAATGAACCAATGGACGAAATATTCACTTTACTCATCGCCTTCAATGCACTATTCCCCGAACAGTTGACTAGTTCTGTGTGTGCTATCCAAGTCTAGGAATCCGGCTGGGCTTCGGTGGTGTAATACTGCATTTGGGATATAATAAAGCAATTCCAAAAGTGACTTAAAAGCAAGATTTTACCCAAATGACGACAATGTTGGAAAAACTGATCTGCACAAACGACCTCCTTGTAAAAAGTTGCACATATACACGAATTGAACAGGTTCAACCATTTGTATTGAGAAAAAAAACAAACATACAGACACACTCACGGCTACACACGCGAACTCATTTTGAAACGTATGCTTGGTGCCATACATATATTGTTTCGATAATACTAGTGTAATCATTGCATACAATTTGTTCAGAATATAAAAGCTAAATAGGTGGAAGGGGGCAATTATGAAGGCTTTTTTGTGGTGCTTATTGAAAGAATAAGCAATTTGTAACATGCACTGATGAAACATATTTATATAAATACAGGGTATGCTATGGGTGCGGCAGAGTTCATCAATACTGCTAGCCACGATACTAATAGGCAGTGACACGGGCTTTTAGCACACCTATTTCCCCGAGGCAGAGATTGTAGAGATTCATCATCTACAGTTCCCATCTTCACTCGTTGCCTTCGCGGCAGATTATGTCTGGTTTGCTTATTTATGTGACCATAGCATTTGGGAGGAAATCCCGATTGCTCATTTATTGGATCGCAAATATCTATTGTGACAGCTGCTAATAACAGAATGATGCTTCATAGCTGGCTGTTATGGACAAGGTTCGACTTGACAGTGTGAAGTTATTCGTAATGATCAACCACAATAGCCCTGAACGATTCGACATAGTATATTGCATATGACGATATAAGAGCAAAATGTGTGCACTGCAGAGCTACAGTGCAACGACCACCTACTGGATAAATTACTGCCACAGCATGATCTATTTGTTTGTTTACTCACTTCGCCGATTCTTTTTTTATCCAATAAACCCAATTACATGACAGCCCATTAGATCGTTACAGCAGCTTTAATGTGGCGTCAGAACAAATAATTTAGAATTGTTACTGATGTGTATTTATACGAGTTTTCCGGTGCGATAATACTTCATTAGTGTCTACTAGTAATTAAAGCACTCATAATGCGCATCTACTGAAAGTTATCTTCGAACCTTTCGTCAAAAGACGTTAGCCCCTTACGATTTAGCGCCCTGAAGCAAAAACAATCTTTGTTGTTTTTCATCGTTTTTAAAATCATCACCAATAAGTATAAAAAAGCGAAATATTTGGCTATCGCCCGGCATTTTTACAATACTCAAATATATCTCCGAATGAAAATGAGTTATCCTCGGCAAAGCTTCAAGCAGATTTTGTGCCTGATAATTCGAATGCAGATGGGCATATTGCTACTACCACCCCTGCTGCAGTCACCGAACAGAGAATGTCCAACAATATGTACGCAACTGAAAACATATGAAGACAATAAAAATCAATGAATTGAACATGCTACATATCGTACCGCCTCATGGGCCGGTTTTACACCAACCAACAATAGCGAAAAGCAAAACAGCGATCATCGAGGAAGCTCGCTGTTGAATAAAAAGTTTGAGCTTCAATTGTTATGCAAGTCAGAGAACCACAAGCAATGTTTGAGAGATTCCTTTACTTTCGGAGACATTTAGACACACTGGATTAAGTATTCTCTTAATTTAAATTTAAGAAAGCACAAAGATTATTAAGAAAGCTCGGTTTCCTGTTTGATGAGAAATTATAAATGAAGTGATACAATAGCAACTACATACTTCCGGTTCCTGATGTTTGTAAATCACGTGACCATAAGGCAACTCATTGTCAGTCTCTAATTACTATAACGACAGCAGGCTTATATCATAACAGTTGTGATAGTACCTTTCACCTGAAGCAGCTGCATCGGCACATCTATCCTCTGGATACAAGTTGTATATGGGGAACAATCTGTTATATGGCATCCCGCGTACTTTATGTCGGAAATTATAATACGCATAGAACGTATCCGCTGGTATAGTGACACTGACCCAACGACAAGTTAGTGCAACGCCAGTATTTTAAGACCTACATCGTCTGGTCTCGTGATCCGTCTAATGGTAAAGGCACAAAAAGCGCATACCTCATCAGTGAATTTACCTCCGACTACCGACCACCCATGGAGATGCGATCATATGGTAGTAGCACCCGCCGGCGGAATGCACTTCCGTCTTCTTTGTCTTCGATGCCAACTGATTAACATTTCTGCACTTCAGGGCGGATGTTCGCACTTAATACTGGCGCATTACAAATATTATCATGAAATTTTTATTACATTACACCCTTGTACTGTGTCGTTACCGCTTATACGCCCACGGCTGTTGGCGTTATGAATAACTGTGGAGGCTCGTCGCTGGATATTACAAACACTGTGCCTCTGCCTGCCGTAAATCTGTCCTACCCTAATTCAAAGCAACATCTGCCCTAGGCCGGTGCATAGCATCCTGATTGATATTGTGTGGTGATTCTTTCACACCAAGTCTGCATAAAGCACGATTTAAAACCGTGTAATTTAGTGTATTTTTTAATACATGCTATTACATTGGACATCGTCGGATTTCATTTAACGCCAAAAAAACCAATGGCAAAATAGTATTCAATGGCAAAATAGTATCTCAATTTGATGCTACACCTACCAGCCTAACAAATATTTATGAAAGTTTATCCAAGTTCAGAGTTAAGGTTTACGGAACTTATATTTAGTTGATACTATTGCACCTCGGGCGTGAAAGTTTGGAGAATGCAATTGAAGCGTAATGTGGATCACCATGGACTCAACAGGAAAATCTCTAACATAGAACTGACAATTCACATCCATGAAGGCGCTTATATATATATATATATATATATATATATATATATATATATATATATATATATATATATATATATATATATATATATATATATATATATATATATATATATATATATATATATATATATATATATATATATATATATATATCTATCTCTATATATATATATATATATATATATATCTATATATATATATATATATGCATGAATATATATATATGATGTATATGTAAGTATATATATAATTGGCCCGTGTCAGTCACCCTGACATTTGGGCCAGTTGATTCCTTGTCAGCGCACCCCGATCGGGCTTGTGCAATATTTCGCCACCTGGAATATTCTACGTTGCCATCGATTTGAGGCTGGCTGTAACAAGCGGCAGTCAGAAAGAAGGCAAGAAGAATATTTTGCCTGCAACATCGTGGCAGATATCGTTAGTAGGCGGACATTGATTGTTTAACTTACATTTTTATTGACCCGGGGTTGTCCTCTCTTGGCACCCACTTTGAATATGTGTTATATAAAATATCAACGCATCTCTTATGTGCATCGATATCATCGAGCGAAACAATGTTGATTAAACTTTATTCATGCTGTAGCTGCTTAGAAAATATGCACCCATTCGGTTATTTCTAAGGCACTAATGTAGTGACACATGTTATCCGGATCTCTGACGCAAGAGATATTCATATCTTTATAAAGCAGACACTCAGTGTTTTTACACTGCTTCAGAATAATATGCAATATGTAGCTAGCCTTCCAATTTAACTAGCAGCATACATAATCATCAATAATTGGTGTTCAACAGTCAATTCTATGAAGTATTGCAGTTAGGTTTGGGCTAAGGGAAATAAGTGCATCCAAGTGAATGATTACAAAGTAGAAATATTGATAAGCAATAATGACGAAATGACAGTTTCTTAATACAATAGGGATGATTCTATTGTACATCTATAGATTTGCAAAGCCAACCAGTTCAGCAGCAATATGCATGGCGTTCTAACGGTGCAGAGTCGTCTCAGTTGCTGTGCGTACCTTTTGCACAGCCATAAAAAACGACCTGTTCGATTAACAATTGGTTTAGGTTTTTGTTTTTGCTCTGTGCTAAAACGTGTCCAAAAGCCTCAACATTTCCCACTTATATGAAGGTACTTGATCATCATGAAGCATCCTATTGGCCAAAGCATGAGAAGTGACCATTGCATGATTATTCTCGCTTAGGAAAAAACAGGCAAATTTTGCAGTGATGCCTTTGCAACGCTAGTAATAACTAAGCCACCCTCACTCGTATGAATATACTGCGCTGAGCAGTGGATCATCGTTTATATAATCCTGACGATAAATGATACCTTATTCTTACCGCTTTGCAAATAAATACTCAAGAGAGATCAAGGACTTTGGAAACAGTACATGACATAACCCATGTCAATCAACAAAGTAAAATCGCTTTGTTCATTTGCATCTTGTTGGTAACACCAATTTTATCGGAAAATTGTGAGCGACTGTATTGTAGAACATCGGGAGCAGTTTACTTATCAAACATGGAAGATATTGATATATAACGGATTAAGATTGGCTGTTAGATAATTAAGAATGTACGCACACCCCGACAGATAGACACATCTTTAAATTAAATAGTAGATGCATTACTGGTAGTACAACGGTACTCAATAGTGATGTCGGAACATGAAAGTGTCACTGATGAAAGTGGTGTGGTCATGAAGGGGGATCACTGCGCTGTTTACCCAAAACATACCAAGCTACACAACATAAAAATATCCGATAAACAACTAAACAAATTTGTGTAGTAGTTGAACATCGATGCATCATCATATCCTATATTGACATACATCATTCGGAATATTTGCTGTCCGTATCGTGTTGGGTATATTGATGGTGAAAACAGACTACAGGACAAAGTTTACCATTTTATTTACCGAATTTGCTACAGATCTGTTTTTGTGGCATTTAAGGATTTCGGGCGGCTACACAGCAATTACTGTTATGCATTGAGGTAGAAAATGCGTATCATGATTCAAAACCGCTGAAGGCGATACATCAGAAGTCCTTCCTCCGTTTATCGACGTCGCGACTCTGTAGCGAGGTCTGAAGTTGATGCCATACTTGATGACATATTGACAGCACTTCAAAAGCTTGAAGCTGCCGAGAAGATGCCCATTTTTGCAGTTGATCCGCAGGGCTTACATCGCATCCCCAGGGCCACCCCTGCAGAAACGTGCGCCATTAGCATATGTGAACGAGTCAATGACATAGAGGGCAAGCTCAAGATGCTCGACGAAGCAATGGTCAGCATCCAGCGCATAGAGAGCCGTCTATCTGCTCCAACGCCAACTCCAACGCCATGTAGCAGCCCGTCATATGCTGCCGTCACAGCCACAGCCACTGCAAAATCTGTTAGCAGTAAAACGATTACCGAGACTGGAACCGTTACACCGAATTTAGCAATCACCTCTCAAAAGGATGTACATGAAAACAAAGTCAGTGCCCCTACCGACCGAAGCAACGACGGTTACAAAACTGTAGAAAGACGCAAGAGAACACACGTCAAGAAGAAAGCCCATGTCAAGGGGATTGCTACCTCCAGTACTCTGCGGGGAGCACCAGAACCCAGCAGAGACTTGTTCGTATACAGAGTCTGTAAGGATACCGCTACAGATGAGCTATTACGGTACATGCAAGATAAAGGAGTGGAATGTCGAAAGGTAGAGAAGCTGTCAAATGACGCCGCCAAATTTGACAGTTTCCGCGTGGAAATAAAACTCTCTGATCTGGACAATCTTTTGAATGATTGTTTTTGGCCGGTTGGCATATGTGTTAGGAGATTTTATCGCAAACAGGAAAGCAATTAGGTTGTATTTGTCGCTGATTTTAACTGTCAATGTGTCACAACTTAACGTTTTGTACATATAATAGTAGAGGCCATAGGGATGATACGATTTTGTACATTCAGAAATTAATGAACGAATGTGATGTTCTGTTTCTACAAGAGCATTGGTTGCATGAAAACGAATTTGATGTTCTGGAAACTAAATTAGATGGTATAATTGTGGCTGGGGTGTCTGGTATGGATTCATCTCGGGTTCTCAAGGGGAGACCATATGGAGGCTGTGCATTTCTGCATAAGCGGGATTCGAAGTTTTCAATCCGTCTTGTGCAATGTAGTAGTGTCAGGTGCATTGCTTGTGTGGTTACTGTAAATTGTGACGGTCGACCCGCTTCAATTTTAGTTATTAATTTGTACATGCCGTGCGATGTGTCATCTTCAACTCCATGTAACAATATGTATAAAGAAATTCTTAATGATGTCCATTCTATCATCAACGCCAACTCTGATGTGGATTTCGTGGTTCTAGGGGGTGACCTTAACACTGATTTTAGACGCAATAGCTCACTAAATACTATTTCAATGAATGCATTCTGTGAGCAGCAAGGTTTGAGACCTTGCGAGTCGATTGGATCAGGTGTCATTGATTTCACCTACGAGAGCGACATGTCGAATGCAAGATCTGTTTTGGATCATTTCATAATATCTGAAAATATTTTGCCGTTAGTCTCAAGATATACATGTACTCATGATGGGGACAACTTATCTGACCATAGCCCTGTTTTTCTGAGTTTGAATGTTAATGTTTCAAAGTCAGGTAAACCGAGGCGCAGCATATCCAGTAAAATTAAGTGGTCTGCTGCCGATGAAAACGGCATCAGCAGTTATAAACGCTACTTGAGCGGTTTTTTGTCGAATGTCAAACTACCAACATCTGTTGCGACATGTACCATATCTGGTTGTAAAACGCATTATGAAATGATTGACAAATACTTCAATGATATAATTAATGCATGTGTACAAGCTGGAATCCACAGCTCGTTGGCAAAAGGTGGCCGAAAGCGAATTGCGGGTTGGGGCGAACATGTCGCTCTTGCTAAAGAAAGATCGATATTCTGGTCCCGTTTATGGGTTGAAAATGGAAGCCCTTGTGCTGGAATCCTTAAAGACATTAAATGCAAAGCTAAAAGGGATTACAAGCGGGTTTCCCGCAGCGTAATCCGCAAACAAGAACAATATATGGCAGGTCGCATGGCGAACGCTCTGATCAATAATCAAGAGCGGGATTTCTGGCAGGAGGTGAATAAGAAAACTCAAAAATCGGCAGTTGTGCCGTCTCTCATTGATAATGTTCAAGGGGACAAAGATATCTGCGCGTTGTTTAAGGACAAATATAAAGAATTATATAATAGCGTTTCTTACAACGAATCTGAACTGTCAGAAGTTCAGGAGCTGCTCTCAAAGGATATCAATTGCCAGTGCAACGTGGGCAATTGTACCGCTGCTCACTATGTTAATGTAGATCAAGTGAAAAGGGCAGTGAGTAGGCTAAAGAAGGGAAAATCGGATGCAATTAGCTCATTTTCATCTGATAATATCATAAATGGCTGCGATGAACTGTATATCCATTTGTCATTGTTGTTATTTAGCGTTATGATGTCACATATGTATTCCCCCGAGGGCATGTTGCTGTCCACGCTCGTCCCTATCCCCAAGAATAGGAAGAAATCGATGAATGTTAGCGAAAACTACCGATCCATAGCCATCAGTAGCGTAGTAGGGAAATTACTAGATAATATTTTGATTGAATCTTATGCTGATATTCTTCAGACAAGTAACTTGCAATTCGGATTCAAACCATCTCATTCGACGGCGCAATGTACATTTGTTCTCAAAGAGATAATTGAATACTATGTTGGTCATGGCTCTCCATGTTATGTGATGTTATTAGATGCCTCTAAGGCTTTTGATCGTGTTGATTATATTAAACTGTTTATGCTGCTACGCAAGCGAGGCATGTGTCCTACCACAGCTAAGATGATGTTGAACATGTATACGCAGCAACAATTGCGCGTGCAATGGGATAATGAAATTTCGGACAGCTTTAGCTGTACAAACGGCGTAAAGCAGGGCGCAGTTCTGTCTCCGATTCTATTCTGTGTTTATATGGATGAACTACTCACCCGTCTGTCACACACTAAAGTTGGATGTCATATTGGTCATGAATTTGTTGGGGCACTTGGTTATGCTGATGATCTGTCGTTAATTGCACCCTCATTGACCGCCGCCAAGATAATGATTGAAACATGTGAGCAATTTGCGGCTGAGTATAGTGTCGTTTTCAACTCAGCGAAGAGCAATTTATTAGTTTTTAATGATAACCAGTGCACTGTAGATTTAAAGCTTAATGGATGCACTATTCCTATCAGGGAAAATGCTTTGCATCTTGGTACCTATATCGGTAAGGACTGTAATAATAATAATATGAATGTAGCATGTTCTAATTTAGTGTCACAAACACATTTGTTGATGTCCAGGTTTGGGGCTTGCAATGTAGATGTGAGAAACAAGTTGTTCATTAGTTTCTGTACAAGTTTTTATTGTTCTCCCCTTATGGAGTTTAGACCATCGACACTTAGAGGTATTTTGCCGAACCTGGCGAAAATGTATTAGGCGTGTCTGGAAGCTCCATCCACAAACGCGTTCCATATACTTACATCTTTTGACAGGTCAACAACCGATTATTAAACAATTAATGAAGCGCTATATCATGTTTCTATGTAAATGCATAAGCAGTGGTAACAATGTGTTGTCCTTTGTGAGCAGACTCTGCGCATCTAGTTATTCGACTGTGGCTTGCAATCTGAGAATTGTAATGTCCACCATTGGTGTCAGTACTAACGCTATTTTCTCGGCAGAAATCACGCCGAATGAGTACCTACTCCGGTTGAATGAGAATGTAATAGACATTAATGTGTTAAATACTATTTCTTTATTAAAAGAGCTCATTATGCAACGGGATGGGCGAGCAATTTCTATTCTTACCCCAGAGGAAATTGACGAGCTCCTGTCCACAATTTGCACGTTACGATGTTAATCTTCATTTCTTTTTTCACTGATTTTTAAATCAAATCTGTACGTGTATATGTACGAAATAAATAATATAATAATATAATAATTAGTAAAGCAAGGTCGATTTGATTTTTTCCTAAGCTCACTGATGAAACTATGTCTGCGGACAGGCTTGCGCTTTCTGTGCAAGAACTTTCTGGGTATCTAACTCAAAATAGCACATGATTAATTAAACGTTGGGTTGTTCGTGAAGCTTCGGGGCATATATGAGTAAAGTGGGTAAAATGGATGATGAAACAACGCTTTGCGATTTCGTATCGGATCGTTGGATTAGTCTTCGTCCTCGACAGCGAGATAATGAAATACCCCAGTGCTGTAAACTATAGTATGTAAAATATCAGCCGCTCTGATAAGAGATTGGATTGGATTGATACCATACGTAGTTCACACCATCAAGTTGCCTCACGGGGACCAAAGCCAATGGCGATTACACGGAACGGCAATGTGTTTGCGATGAAAGTTATTTAATTTAATCGATTTGTGTTTGCTGACTCCTTGAGCTTAAATGTCTAGATAGTCTGACTGCGTCATTGCTGCCATCCGACCTACAAATGCGCTGCGGTAAAAACGGATAACACTGGTTGTTGTTGATTAACGAGTTAACTGGTAAGTTTAGTACTAACTAGTAACTCCCAGCACCTGTATTAAAATAACATGTGACATGCTAGTATCTTTCTTTTATATATTCTTCAGGTATCCCCTAAACCCCACCAAAACCAATCGTGCCTTAGTACAAGAAGACAATTGTTAATAACATGACAGTTACCATATATTGCTTAAATATGCCAGACTTGAGTGCAAATTAATATGCATTGGATGCACCCGGCGATTTGATTGGTCTAACTTCTGAATATTGATGCCAATGTTTTACTGGCCTGGCTGCAATTAACGACGGGTGAGATGTGACTACTGCACTATATTACGCTGAAAACGCTACCACATGTCCCACCGCACGCAAGTTTATTGCACCTGAACGCACAGCTAATGTACGTATCTATTCAATGCCAACTGCCAATCCTGTTTCATGTAATGCCGTGCTGTAGCCTGGTGGCGAGTTGCAACTTTATTTCGATATGCTTTTACAAATAGGCTTTGAATTCAGACTCATATTCCATTAACAATGCTATAGCATGAATTAATTTAAAATGGATGTATGATATGATAATAAGAATATGTCAGGCGCATTTGGTTGTTGATGGTTCAAGCACCCAACCTTTTAGCCAGCGTGGTGAAATATCTCCATCAACAGTCTATTGAATTCTTGTGAAATTAATTAAAGGAAGAGAATAAATCCCCAAATTATCATGCGGAGTATCATATAAGTAATCCAAAGCTGCGTGTGGTACCCTACGAATAGAAGTTCTCTGTTAAGAAGACGATAAATATGTATAACCCAATTCGTATGTTGCTGCTGTGCAATCATGTTTCGTTTTACCCAACTTAATGCAGTATTATTCAACAATATACAAATTGTAAGGCACATTTTGTGCATTGAAGATAAATCTGACCAAGCGATTATCAAACAGCAGTATCCACTCCGGTCGAACAAACTCAGGATTTAATTTGACACTGAATTAAGAGTTTGTTTGTCAGTCAATACACTACAAGTTCAGTGCCGTGTACTAAAGCTGGTGGATTATCTCGGGACAGAATCCAATTGCAATCGTGATAATGTAATATTTGTGTTGTACTGTGGTGAACGCTCCATTACTTAAGTAGTTAGTGATCTTTTTCAGGCATCTGACTAACATTGTTGCCGATAAAATGTCAAGGACATCAATGAATTGTCACACTTGATGGGCGGAATCTGCTGTCAACTGCACATATCAGCTCTTGCATTGGCGACTTCATATTTATAATACGAAAGCATGTCCAAAAGATGTTTTACGTAATAGCATTATGATAGCAGAAGGTTATCAACATATTCACATCCGTCAGCTTTAACGGCCATGCCTTTCCTTCCGACAAGATGCGGGACATATATCAGATGAGCAACACACAGAAGACAATGCAGCTTAAGACATGTAGCTACTGCTACGAATTCGTGCGCTGTGATGGTAGTACAAGCTCCAAAAGAATGTAGAGGATCATCCTTGGCAAACCTACGAGCATTGTGATGATAATCAGATATAGGCGCACCCACAGAGATAGCACTCAGTGTCAATTATGCATAAAGCCACTGATGGTTGCGAGCAAACTAGACTCAGTCGGCGACCACTGTCACATTACATGTAAGTACCGATGAGTTGCCCTCAACGCATGTAACCCCAAGCTGCGCCTTGGCCACAAAACCACCACTTAACCGGTTGTGTTCCACAATATGCGGGGCTATGACTCCCACCTGCTGATGCAGGCAATTTTATGAGCGTTAGGGCGTTCGTTAAATCAATTGGCCGTGGTGCCACTTTCACCATATTCGTTATTTCATAGTACACTACGGCAAACCATTCAGTCAGCTACCAAAAGCTTACGGTTATACATTAGAGAAGTCTATAAACCTACATCATGCAGCGGGTATAGGGTATACATATGTGGGGCTAAATAGGCTTTCTAGTATTGGTAGCAACCCTATCTTTTATACACAAAACTAATAAATGACAAAGTAGCCAAATGAATAACAATCATCGCCTGTTGATCATATAAAACGCGCAGTTTTCAGTCGTGCCTTCAAACTGAAGTAACTTCCGCCTTGAAATGTGTAAGGCTTGTAAAGGTTAAGGATATTTGCTGTCTTATCATGAAAGCTTCACATTCCGTGTAAAATTTGACTGTAAAGAGTAGACCTCGAACAAGCATACCTCCACACATCCAGCTTGTTCCAAGGGATGCCTGTAGGTTTTGGTGATAAAATGTACGCCTAAGTTTTTACATTTTATAAAATCGAGCGTGGGCAGCAGTGTATGCTATTTTAAAGAAGTGACGTAAGTAGATGTGTTAGGAAATGTGCGACTTTAAGTATGTTGGAGATGAGCGGGATGTATGCAGAGGAGCTTGTTAAGTTTTGTCTGTAAGGGTTAGTTGAGGTGCCTGTTAACATTTGACATAACTGTGTATGATAGTTCCCGGCGGTCAAAAAAGCCTGCTAGTCAGAGACGTTGTCATCCAGCCACAAAGTCTAGAGACGGGTCATTAAGACTTCCCTATGGTCACCTATGCATTATAAGAGTTTGGACTATTGAACACCGTCGCCTCCTAACGCATCCGTTATCCCGCTGCAGGAGTGAATATTCATTTCTGTGTCGAATAAGTATTTTTGTATATATAGATATATATATATATAGAGAGAGATATATATATATATATATATATATATATATATATATATATATATATATATATATATATATAGAGAGAGAGAGAGAGGATATAGAGATATAGATATATATATATATATATATATATATATATATATATATATATATATATATATATATATATATATATATATATATATATATATATATATATATATATATATATATATATTATGTTCATTCAGATGAATATATAAATATGAGGCCAAATAAACACAAATCACAACATATTATATTGCTGCCTGTACACAAATCATCTTAGCAATAGATATTAGGCACCGTTCACAACCAAATTAATAATGTCTGCGTAGAAATGACATGTCTCATTGTATATGTATATACCGTATGTGTGAGGATTGAATTTTTAATGCTAGCTGTCTGCACGCCTACTGAGGAAGCATGTCGAAATGTCATGGCATTTTAGTTTAGATTCGGCAGCATCATTGCTGGTCTTGCGGAGGGGAACACACTTAAGAAAAACATTATCTAGCATAGTACATGGATTGCCACTGATATATGTTTCAATATTTCATTACTTGGTAGTTTCAGCCACAAAGTATAATTTCACACGGGTTCACATATTAATTCACTCACTCATCTAATATCTGACCAACACTCTTACCTTATTTACAATTATTTAGTAGCGGTTTTATTATGCGCTCTCTATCTGACTCATTGAACCACTGTCTCACCAAGCAATCAATGGACTCCATCACTGACACACTTAAGACACACAAATACGGATATGCAAGCATTCAAGCATATCATGCAATGACAGACTAGTAGAGTGACTCAATCAGTCCAACTCTCATTATGCTCATGCAGTCCACCCAACAACCCCTTAACGGGCTCATTTATGTACTGACTGACCAAACCACTGGTTACCTAGTCCACTCACCTACTAAATATCTCACATTCTCGTCGACTGCCCTATAGACTGATTGACTTCTTAACTTACTGACTCACAGGCTCGCCCCATGACTGACTATGCACATCCACTTATTCACTCACGCCTATTAACGCACTTTTCGGCTTGACAGTTTGCATACCCAACGAAGCTGTGTTATCGTGGATCGACTATTTACAATGCTTTTCAAAGCTCATGAATAGGCCTTTGTTTTGATTACGGCTTGACCACTGAGCTCGTTATGACTGACATATTAGGCACTCCCGTTTGACATACTCACTTGGAAGTTAGCACATTACTGTATTTTGTCTTTCAAATGGCTTGCAGACTCTTTGTCGGTTGGTTGCGTGCTTATGCAGAGAGATGATTCAACCTTGCGTTGACCTGCATGACGCCACTTTCACCACAATTGTTCAAACATTCAGTGATACTGCAAAGCTTAGTCTGATGATTGCATCTACTATCTGAACACTTGTGCATTTATATTTTAGTAATTGGCGTCAGAGGTTTGATGCGTGCCGCCCGTGGCAAATCGTAGCAGGTTGTTCTCTCTCTTCGTTTCACTCACACAAGCACACAACCATCCACCTATTTACTCCCTCACACACGCATACACTTGCTCATTTACTCGCTTATTCAAAAAATTCCCCTGCTCACTAGATTATTCACGTACATGCGCTCTGATTCATGCACCCATTTCTACACATCCCTTTTGTTTCTCAAACACCGACTCCGTAGTCACTAACGCCCCATTTCCCTTCTTCTCTTGGTTTGAAGAGCCAGTTGTCATTCAAAAACCCGTGCGATATTCCTGCACACACTAATATTGCGCTATGGAATATAGCTTATTAATCATGTCAAGCTCATTCGGGGGATCTGGATCATGAATTCGATAGTAAAAAGTCACGGTGCTGCTATCCTTAACATTTTTTTTCTACTACCTCTGTGAGCAAAACTTTGTCATCTCCAGGTACATACTAGCATAAACAGGTCGATTCATTATAATGTGATAAATTGATAAACACCAGTTATTCTGTTAGCAGAGCGAAGTGTTTGTTTTTACAATGAATACTACAAGCACAACTGCCAATAGACATCATTTTTTAAAACATTTATTAAATAACCGCTTGTTTTTACCATTCTTCATTATGCACATGCGTTGCTGCAGGCAGAGCAGGGCAGGGCAGGCAGAATATAGTCTTTGTTGCATATCATAATGTTTGATTCAACATTCTGCTCGCAAATGATTAGATAGTGCAATATTCAATCAAGATGAGACGTTTGCAGTAACAGTTATCAATGGGAATGATATATCAATCTTAAAGACAATATAAGAAAATATAGGTTGCCACATTTTCTTCAGTTAGATCTATTCCCCACATTTAATGTCAGTCATTATGAACGCCCAAAATTGTCTCAAGAAAGAAACTAAGAAGCCTTCGCTCAATAGTTCATAAATTTGTACAGAAGGCCATGTATAACGAAAACTTCAACGAAATTCAATGACAAAGTGGAATATAAGCATTCAATTGATATGTAACGTCAAGATGATGGTGCGATGATACCTGGCCATTTTGATCATTCTGTCGCTAATTCTCGATGCTGATCGCTCCAAAATCCTTTTTGATTGCATTTTTAAATAGTTTCAACGACATTGCAGTAAAGTTTTTGTTTGCCAATCAACTTCAATGAAAAGCTGTCAAAAGCCTCAATATATAACCACCTGTGTCTCAGTGAATATGCACCACACACAGATAAGTTTTGTGCATTAATCCAGTGCCGACCAGGAGATCGGTGATCGCCCATTTAACCATATTTATTCTCTGATCTATATATCAAGCTCATTACGTTGCAAAATGCATTGGAAAAGTCATATTGGCTATTTGTTTGTGACGATTGTTATGCCACTGTGCACCGTAATTGTTCGTGTTATCTAGTTATCCTATTACCTTTCAATATTTGATCCCTCAATTAAATCTAAGTGGGATCAAGTATCGCAAAGATTTAGGATATCTCCGCATCAATATTGATCATCTTATAAAACAGCCGTGTTTCGTTTCATATGACTGAATGCGCAACTTTTTCGAAAAAGACCAGGAAAATTCCCTCCAAAATTTAATCCGCACAAATCAACACAGAGTTGCTTTCTACGAACAAACTGACGGCACTCGACAGTTATATCTGAGCCTTCTCTTCGATGAACTTGAATTTACTAAACATTTTATGAATGGGTCTCGGTATCGTCAATCACATGTCTATCGACTCTGCTGTTATGATGTCAGTTAATCATCACGTTCACAATCATTAAGAAAATGATCTCATCGTGCACGGTCACACTCCAGGTGAATTACTCGCAAAATCAGTACTGTTTACTCATTGTATGCAGTGCTTCGTTCAAGCTCAAACTTGATTCGAACTTGGTCTGTTTTAGATTATGGAAACGAAGAGGATTAAACAGTAAACAGATTTTTATTTCCTATATCGTCGTTCACGTAACGAGTACTTACGTGCGGTCTTAAGACAAAGAACAACTAGTTCCGCTAACTCGAGCGTAGTCGATGTTCTTATTACAAAAAGAGGAATGAATGACACATAAATAAGCTTTACACTACTATGATCAATATTCCATATCGGGTTATTCATTATTTAACCTTGTCATTCATCATCGTCGGCTTGAAGGTCGAGTGGCGGTCCATGAGCTTTTCTATATTAGAAGGGACAGGGACAGCTATCTATCCCGCTGAATAAGTTCCTGCTGCTTTCGGCACTTTTTTACATTTATATTAATTGGGATAGGTGCTTGTTTTATCGTCATTGCTAGGTAATAATACCAAGTAATATGCATATGCATATATATATATATATATATATATATATATATATATATATATATATATATATATATATATATATATATATATATATATATATATAGATATATATATATATATAGATAGAGATATCTATATATATATATATATATATATATATATCTCTATAGATATATAGAGGTCTATCTCTATCTCTCTATCTCTATATCTATCTGTATATATATAGATCTCTCTATCTATGTATATATATATATATATATATCTATATATATATATATCTCTATATATGATATCTATATATATATATATATAGATATATATATATATATATATATATATATATATATATATATATATATATATATATATATATATCTATATATATATATATATATATATGCTTATTACTAGGTATTATTGCATAGCTATAGCGATATATATATAAATATATATATATAATTTAAGAAGAGGGTAATATAATTTACTTTCTAGACAGCGCTTTGCACAATACCATTAATAAATGAAGACATTCAACAGTGACACCACTGTTGGTAGCTTTACTATTTCATCAAATAACATGTCATGCACAACGTACCATTACAGCTCAATGACATTGGTATGTAATTATGAAAATTGACTTCTGCAAAACCTTAATGAGACAGGTCTGTGCTGGCTAGTTAATTTATTGGGCGTATCTTTCACAGAAAGTCATGCAAGAATACATCCTGAATGATTCAAATATGTCAGTAGATTTTAGTTTGTCTAGTAAAGCGCCATCTGAATATTTTAGAGATACGGCGGCAAGTAAGAATATTATAAACCACTCCAGGGATTTCGTCCACTGTTCATTATACCTAGTGCTTATGCGTATATCAAAAGTCGAGGTAAGCTCTCCGGATATCCAATTAATTTCTGCAGGCAATGTTTGTGACAAGACAGATTAACGACCGGAGAATGACTGCTGCGTTTATTGCTGCTCCCCGCATTACATTCAGCAAAAAACAAAGAATGACACGCACTCTGAAGTGGCACTCATACGTTAAATTTGCACTCATAGAGAAATACACTTCACACGATATTTCATTACATCGCACCATCTATCGTGTGTATTTTTGACAGATGTAGATTTATGTTTTTGAAGGTACAAAGTATTGGCGTGACCAGTAAATTACCTATCACTGTAAAGGCATATTATATATTATATACAAGTTGCAATATTACGCAAATTGGAACAGTAAAAAGGGTTTGACCCTGAATACATAAGAATTCTTCATAAGCAAATCCAAGCCCGTTCACATGCATTATCAAATGGAATGAGTAACATAACGAACGATTTGATTTCCAGTTATAAGTCAACGTAAACGAAAAGAAATAACAGATTGGTGATTAGTGTTGCGATAAAAATGTAATATGGTACAAAACGGCGATCGGTAGGAACGACTGCGCTGATAACTTTGGCATAATTTGCTTTGTATTTCGGATTACCATTGTACATCTGGGATTATATACCTATCCCTGGGTGAATGTATTTCCAAGTGTTCTATTGTCTGCATAGAACGCAATTAACATTCTGCCCAGCCAGTGTCGTACAAAAATACACAACAACGAATAATGAGACAAAAAGGGCTGTATCAAATTAACAAATAGGTCTAATCATATAGGTACAATCTATGATGTTAGCACAAATGGACCATGATAACACCCTTATTAACCAAATTATGCACATTGCATAACAAAAATGACAGAAAATGTCCTATGCATTGATCGTCTTTGCCTGCAAAGAGATGACATAATAAGTGTCGATTATTTCCGCTGTCATATTCACCTAATTTGATTCACATCCTCATACTTTGAAGGTCGTTTTTTATGTTATCACGTACAGTAGAAAGTATTAACTCACATAAATGCTGCGTAGGATTTGGATGACTTGGAGCCTATATATCACACATTTATAGTAACTTTAGTAGACTAATATGAGCGTCGGGGTCTAGATGCGGATACAATTTGACGTAGGAAAATCAAACTGAGTATAGTGTTGTTTCGAATTAGCTTCAGCTCGCATGAATTTCTACAAATACACGCAGTGAATAAGAGTTTAAATAAACATCATCGTATACATTTTGTAGCTTCTACTTGCTTTTTTATACGTAAACATGTTGACTTGATGGTGTGACATTAGTCACAGAAAAGCACCAAATGATGTGTGCGTGTATGAGCGACATATATCATGAACTCGCGCGTCTCATTCAACCCTCCTTACGTATTTACGCAACATAAGCGGCCGCACCAAAAAAATCATCAACGCGCTAGTGGTAATTTACACGATAACATTTTTTAGTTACAAATATTAACTCTGGTCAGCAACAGTGTACATGTCACGCGATGACGGTAACACGTACTTAAGTTGTTTTGATAAATTAATTATAAAGAATTGTAGGCTTTTACACATAAAAAGTCTCATTAATATACTCTTCCCGGTGAATAAACATACTCAATCACGTTAAAGTGCATGTATGACCTTGGCTCTCAGATATTGTCCAGGTTGATTTGCTTTGTTATAGCCGTTAAGAAGCTTGTTCATCAAATCCTACCCCGAGGCATCTTGGTTGTTAACTGCAACAGGTCTCTCGGCACACAGAACGGTCATTCGATGAAGAAAACATAGACACAAGACATTTAATGCTGAAGTGAAGCTGCACTATAAAGTACACACGCTTTACGGCATCAATGTTTTTCAACAACTGATAACGCAACTACCAATTGTCCCGTGTGCATATGCGTCCCGCCCCCACCCCCATGTGAATAAATGCGTGTATGTTAGTGGGTGTGCGTGCCTGCAAGCGGGGGTAAGGGTATTTCGGTGTTGTGGTTATCTATGCAACATAGAACCTATGGAGCCTTGGCGTACAAGAACTGGCGATGCTAATGACACGCGGCTACTCTAAAAGGTTGATAGTTGTCGCTAGAGAGAGGCGTTAACAGTAGTTCTACAATTCTGTCATGTGAATTGCTAGTTGTGTTAATTACATCGTCATATTTCAATGCCAACAACCTAGTTATGAGAAGGAGGCGTATCATGAGATGGTGTGATATAAAAATATATTTTGTGCACCTTTTATATTACTGATACTCTCCATAATATCGAATGTTCTCTGTCTCTGAGTGGCTGTCGAGCGAAAACATTATTCCGTTGTTTAATGTTTTCTCAAAGTTAGTGCCATCGTTATCGGTTCCTTGTAAAATGTGAATGATCTATAGTTAATTTACAACGCGAGGCAAATACATTTTAGATGCACAAAAATCAGGTATCAACAAAACCCGACGTTTGTAATCTTATGCTGGATTGGTATCGCTCCACATTATCTTCGTATTGGAAGAGATGATGCATATAGTGGACGCAACCGAAGATACATTAACGATTACACATTTGGAGCCGAACAATTATAAGAACGTTTATGTCACAGATATATCTAATGTGCCCTTATCAAAGTTAACGTCGTAGTGCCTCATTTAGACCATCATCGTTCTAGGGCATCAATGTTTTAATTCTATTCAGGTAAATATATCGATGCAATGGTTCATTCGGCTCAGCTGTAAAGATTCAAAGGATTAAATCGCCTGAAAAAAAATCCGCGTTTTCGATCAAATCAAATTAAATGCCCCCCGGGCTGTAAATACACATTATTCGGCGGGTCGTTATACGAAAACAAACTGAACAGGATAGCTTCGTAAAAAGTTATTTGCTTGCAACATAGTTGAATGAAGTTGTATTGACCCATCGCTGGTGTAAGAGTGTTGAAAACCAACACGAGCGTTTGCTTCCAGATGTGCGATACATTTGCAACACAGCGTTTTCAAAGTTCCGGCGACGAAACTTTATTGACATTTGGTCGTTTGTCATATCGGAGCCAAAGTTAGCTGTTTGGTGCTGACATATGATGTATGTGGAGAATTTAGACGACAGATAAAAAGGATGTGGAAAAAAATCAGGGATCAATATCCGTGACGGTTAAATGGCCGATTTAAATAATGAAATTGGCAAGGTGATGAGGGTTTTTGTTTTGCATTGGACAACACCTGCTTGGCTAAAAAAAGACGCGTTTGTTTTGGGACATGAAGTTAGCACGCGAAGATGGTGGGGATGTCGATCCAAAAACTAACTACATGCTGTTATGAATAACAAAACACACCAATATGGCTAAGACACCGAATGCTCAAATTCATCATTCTGAGATGCATATCGCCTCGATTCCCGATTTTTTTTTGTCTTAGTGTCAATGACCTGTAGTGACCAGCTTCCACATATCAAAACACTCTGATATTATATTAGGCCGACAAACCTGTTTCTAAAATATTGTGACTTCCAATATTGATGGATCTCACTTACGGAGCACGTATTTCGCCAGCAATTCAGTCGAACATGGCATAACATAGCTGTTGTTGTGGAAGAAAATGCTCTTTTGAACGAATGCTATATAAGCTTACTTTCTTACTCATCTCTGACAAAAAGAAAATTAATTTGTTGTTTCTGTTGCAAAAATGTTTTTATCATTTTCATCTGATATTTGTTAAGAGATGAAGGTTATTCGTGTCATAGACTGCCGTTAAATCGCACCACCACATGTGCAAGCGTCTCGTTGATTAGCGTATTTGACAGTTTATGAATCATGATTATAGAACACATTTGAACGCATGAAATTGAAAGGACATATCAGAACATTTAGCTTGTAGTTTACTGGCTATGTTTTGTGTCACTGCTGCAAACGCGAAGAGTTTGTTGATGTGTTGCAGAGCGGAATATTTCGGAATAATAATCAAAATAGTTCAATGAACACCTTTTGCTCGACGCAAAGTAATTGCTCTTATTGCGAAGACTTTGGGGTAGTCGTCTAGCGTTCTAGGTTGGTGAAACGCGTTAATCACTACACTTAACTCTCAATCACGAATACAAAAGTGACCAGAAACTCGTGATGATGCAGATGTACCAGCCTAACACGGAAATAGCGTTCAATTATAGTGAGATTGACTGAATGCAAAGTATTGTGTTTGTCTACTTGGCATGGTGATGTATTATAGCACTAACTATGGGTGTCAACATAGGATTAGCCAGATCTATTTCCAATCATTTAACATTAAAGTTTGTGCGTCGCAAAATAACAAACAAATATCAAAGGAAGGGTGAAGGAATTGTTTCCAATATGGCCGTGATTTATGGGATGAAACCTGTTCTAGCTTACATGGGTTCAACTTTCTCGATAGTAATTCGGTTTTAGTAATGCCCATGCAATATGCTGCTAAGCGCATGAAGAAGTATGTATGAATAAGTTATCAAGCCTTTGTGAAGCTTTCACGTAAGGAATTCCCATAAGTGTTATCCGCATTGACTCGGTACATGCGCTTGCCGCAAGAATGGCTGGTGTGAAAAACAGGATGAAAAATATTCCAGTGTATTATATAGCATCAAACATGTTCTCTACAACAAATTACCCATTTATAACTGCGAAGTCATTTTCTGATATAATAGGGTGATACATTATTTAACCGTCTTTATTACATCATGTTATACTTTATATGCATCTTATTTCATCCTTGTACACATACGTGATGAACATACATTGCTAAGTTATGCAACCTGGCAAACAATTCGCATTCAATCGATATGTACCTGGCCCAGACATCGAACAATAACCTAAAATGAGAAATTAAAGGTCAAATTGATTTTATATACTACTAATCTCTGTTAAAAAGACTAGTCAAACGCAGAACCAATCGTAATAAACATAAAGGTAGGTCTGTTATATTTCGTACAGAGAGTGTACCAATAAAATATATGAGGTCGTGAGTAATTCGTACGGCGCTATATTTGTAATCGCAGTCAGGAACAATGTTTTGATCATATGATGTAATGGGATAAGGCATGTATTTCTACTTAATTGCATTGGTCTGGACCAATCGAGGCTAAGGCTATTATTCCGGACAATTAAACGCATTCTTATGCGTCTAGGTATGATAAGATTACCACATGCATGCAATGAGTGCTTATATAGTATCATAAACACCTTCGGTATTGTCAGTGCTTGCTTCCAAATTATCTCAGAACCTTACTCCATCGTGCATAAAGTGACTATTTCAAATCATGGCACGCATAAAGCTTTCTACGGATGTCCATGCAAAGAAGGTCTAGATGAGGAATATTTGCGTTGAATGGTGGCAAGCTGATTTTATTGTGTATACATATCGCTTTCACAAACTTTTTAATCAGCAAACGTCCATGATAACCCAAGCATAAACTGCAAGCTGGACCCACGAATGCATGGACACTTTAAACGTCTTTATTGAGCGCTAGGACTTTATCAAACACTAATAGACGTTCAGGACATAACATTTATGTAGGAGAAGGTTCACGCAGACTTTAATATGTAGTTGCTAGCCATAACATCGTAAATGGATATGAGACAATAAATTAAACATTGTATGCATTAAGCAGGATAATTGGCATAATCGATTATGACTAAAATAACGTAATTTATTATTTTCATGGTGCACTGGAGCCTTTGAGATCCTTGGACGTGGGTGACAAAGTCAACCAGCTTGATGAGGTGGCGTAAATGACTGCACGTCACGGAACTAGGCCATCTTTATGGAGCCGACAACCCGCTTCTTGGCCTTCGTCTGGGCAGCAGATCCTATACGACGCCCCATCAAGCCCAAGTTGATATATTAGGAGTGATTGATATTTGCGCAGGGCATCACAAAACAGATACGAACGTTTCGGAGGCCTGCTGTGTCACAGTTTTAAACTAAAACATTTATTTTGCGACATGAAATCATGTTTAGATAATGTTAGTTATACCCATTATGCTAATTGCGCAATGTAAGATACACTCTACGCCAATTGAATGATTAATGAAATTTATGTATCATTTATTCGACATTTGCCTTACAATTGGATTGACAATTGGTGAAAAGTTGCTTTCACTTTGGTGATTTAGGTCCAAATGACTGCATGTTGAGTCCTGCAGTGTTAAGCCTACTGGTAACCCAACCACACATGACGCTAGTCGGCCATGGTTGAGCGCACTTTGCAATAAGTGTTCTGTGTTGACATGGAGCGGTAATTATGCGCGATATTTGTTGTGAAATTATGATTACATGCTTTTTAGATAATCATGAGTCGCAGAAAATTTTACACGTAATGTGACCTTTTCATTTCGTTCAATTGATAAGCAAAGATAAATTTTCGTTGATTCCAATTTTCGATGACAGGAAACGAAATCGCGG
Organism: Urechis unicinctus; assembly: GCA_034190875.2. Lineage (NCBI taxonomy): Eukaryota > Metazoa > Annelida > Polychaeta > Xenopneusta > Urechidae > Urechis > Urechis unicinctus. Next base: position 42,705,576 of record CM067344.1, on the reverse strand, counting down.
TATGTGCTGACTCTAAAGCAAGCAGGCACTAACACAGGGTTATCAAGCAGGTAATTCGGTTGAAAGCAAGAGTAAATTATATTTTATCGGGAATGCAAGTAATTGACGCGCTTGTTTACGCACACATGTCGTTAATTTATGCGAGCAAAAATGATCCTCAAAACAGTTGTCCTATGATGTGGCACTTAATAATGTATTCAAATATATTGAAGTACCAGAATATTTGTTAATGACCATGAATGTTAATTAAGTATCGTTGAATTGCTTTTGTCTGAAGTTGGTTCAAATACGTAATGTATCAAGTAAACGTATTTTATTTTATTGAAAATTGCACAGGGATAACCACTCGAATCTATCATTCAAATGATGCATTCATATTGCATACGGTTGATGTTAATATCCGGGAAATCCAAAGCAATACATTTGAAGGATGCAGTGTATATTTGAACTATGTCAGCATAATAGGGTTCCCTTTTTATATGTATTTATGATATTTATGAATCATTGCAAAGAAGTGGATTTCACTATAGATCAATGGATGTATTATGAGACCACTGTTTCACATGTTCACATGCCTCACATTGTCATTGGCAAAATGTGACGCAAATCATTTATATCATTTATTTTCCTATTATTGGCGTTTGTCAATGAAAGCTTACCTGCAAGGTTTCAAACCCAAGGCATATGAGGTTCCTTCCCGATATTGGATCATAAGATCCGGCTATCCGCCACTTTTTTTAAAAATTAGTCACCGTTATTCCCAACGAGCGGTCACAATACACTACCCCAGCTCATGCGCATATTTTCATGTGAATGGGCACGCCTTTTAATGGTCCGATGAACAGCTACATAACTGAATGGACGCTAATACATCTAACTAGTCCTTATCTATGTAACACAACAATGATTGGTTCATTGAATGGTATTTTAACATTCATATTCAAGCATGCTGTTTTCGTACTCTACAAAGTGCAATTTAATTCAACTCAGTCGCTTTGAAATTTTCCCAGGTTCAATTATTGCACTGCATGTTAATTCAATAATAACAACTACTATACAACTTTGCATTACACCTTATTATAGATTTATACAAGAGATTGGAATATAAGGAATCTCTACTCACAGAGTGCTTTTAAAATCGCTGTATTGAATCTTGTACGTCGTTCCCGCCTTATTGTGCTAAGTGTGACCAGTAGCATTAGATACAGTGATGTGCATTTTATTTCACCACATAGCATGTTACATCATGGAAGACATGAAGAACGCGTCAGATCATGATAAATAATACTGCAATAGGAAGATGATATATAACGGGAAGGTATGTAATTTTCCCGGGAAACAAGACTTTTGTGTGGCCATTCCCTTCTTAAATTAATTGTAAGCAAAGAGAATATACCGTAGAGTTGTTTTGCTCCTGTTACATTTGGTCGACGTCGATTAATTCCGCGCGACCAAGAGTAAAACGATAATTGCCTTCTGAAGGAGTGCGACTGATAGATTGTGTAGTTTCTCAAGGCGTGGGGTGCGACTTTATAACTGGAATTGCAAAACCTTGATAAGCATATTGTAAGGATAAATGTGATCTATGAGTCTGGAACACTGAATTTGGTTACGGCCTGAAACCTCGCGCTACAAACGTGGCCTCCACTCGTCATTTAGCAATAAACTATTTTGATATGCGCCAGGGATAAAAACGGATTCGTTAAAACGAGCTCACGACCAAGCACTTATTTAGTTGTGGAAGGGTATGTCTTAGTACAAATGTTTGTCAGCTTGCCAATCGTGTCGCGAATAAGCGGCCATTTTAGCGTGTTTTGGTGTCCTTCACTGATCGTTCCTCTCGTCCGCTGGCTATTCGGATCATCCCCTGGGATGATAAGTATGTATTGACACCAACATATTCAGGAAATATATGTGTGTGACAGTATTTGTTACGCCAAATGCTGCATTTGGCACCATTAGACAGGTGCATTCGAATTGATAGAATCATGCGATACGAATGCGTATTACAGCGATGTGAGGTCTGGAATTGTGTTTCGAACTTCTGTCTTTCATCTGCAAGAACCGCGCATTCCTAACCAGTCTTTTATCAATTCAGGTAACTAGTCAATGGATATACTGCTAAGCGTGTAACGCGTCCTGTTGATCCAAGTAACACCGCAAAAAAATCGTGAAATAAAATGTATTTTTATTTAAATAAATTGTTAAGTTTTGGCCTTAATGATAGACTTTATTTGTGTTATCGCAGATGCAACATGCAACTTTTGTTCCGGGATATCATTGCGTGAACATTCTTTACAATATGATCAGTAATAAATGCTTTAGACAAACCTGCTGAAAACAGTATGCTGTGTCAAACAAATATATTATCAAAAGGATGCGTTTTCACTGCTCCAGGCTACCGTTGCGTGTTAGTACTCATGTTAAATTCTGCAGGTGGTAATCATAACTATGCAGGTAAAATAATAGCAATTGTATTTGAGTGCACTGAGTAGAATTAAGGTTCATGGCAGTGTGGTTATTCATTACTGCAAAATAATTTGCACCACGTTGCGGTAATATATCATGGTATAAATGGGAATCGCGCTAGTATCAACCTAAATAAATATATACATGCATATATACATGCATATATATATATATATATATATATATATATATATATATATATATATATATATATATATATATATATATATATATATATATATATATATATATATATATATATATATATATATATATATATATATATATATAGATATATATATATATATATATATATATATATATATATATCTATATATATATATATATATATATATATATATATATATATATACATTGCCGGTATGAGCTCTCTTGGCGTATTTTTCACATCTCTTGTCCATGCCAATACCAATTACCAATCACTAGCTGATTAATACAAAGCTTGTTTGAAGGACAGCAGGAGGTAATTCGTCACCTTCTACCGTGATTTAGTACCATCCCTGACCGCATATAGCTTTCTATTATATATGTGTTGAACTTTTGCCACCCAAGCAATAGATGATGCATGGCGCAGTTAAGTGGCTCAGTAATGCAAAGCCCCGTATTGAAGGTTGATAAAGGACGTGCCAAGCTCATTGATGAGCATTATCTATAACATACCGGAACTCTTTAAGCCATGATATATTGCTCCCAGTGAAGCCGTGGGCTGTCACATCATGGCGCTATATTGCCCCAATTTACAGTAACTGATGTCTGTAGTAAAAATATCCTCGTGAAATAAGAGCCCTTTATTTATATGAATTGTTTGCGACCTTGTGGAACAAAAGACTGACTAGGCCGCACTGCATTAAGAATATGAAAGGGCAGTAGGTTGTAAACGCCAACATTCATAGAACGAAGATTTAGATTTTATCAGCCTGCTTTCCTTGCCTAGCATTCATACCCAGGCCTAGGTTTTATCAATATAGTAGTTGAGACTACGCACAACCAGCGTTATGTCCATAGTTTGCAAGTGGTCATTTCTGGTGAATCAGAAGATGAAATATGCTTTAGGTATCGATCCAAAACACAGATGAACATACTCGCATGCAGCTGATCACCTTCCATTTGGAGCCCCAAACCCTATTCTTAACACATGTTTTATCAACTAGATAAAGTATGATGAGCATCAGGTATGGTGGATCATCTGCGCTAATGTTAAAACGATTGAGAATGGTAGATTATTCCTGACGAGATAATTATTCTATTATTGAACTTACATATTCATCGCGAACAATGCTGCTATCAGCACATCAAATGATGCTTTGATGTCCCCGGTCCAAATCATCGTTGACGACAGAAAGACACGTTTTAGCACATTTTAGTGATACATAAGCACTGTTGAATGATAAGCGAGGGCTTGAAAGGCAACCTGTTAGCAGGTGGACCAATCGTGGCAAGACGAGGCAATTGGCACTAAACATTCTTAGGCATCGCTCTTCCTTTGAAATCCACATATTGCAAATCAGCAACGCTGCACCTGTCCTGTTTGATGTTATGAAGTAGACAAAAAGGCGTGTGCCGTAGAGGGTGACCAAAATGACGATCAACTGCTCGCTCATTGTTTTATGTAAATCCACGTGTTAAATCTCAGTTTGGTTTCATCGAATGCGAAAACGAAGCTCTTTCAGCTAACGTGGTATGCAGTCGCAAAAATACTTAACATAAATTCTGATGACGGGTCTGACTTAACGAATATACTTCATTCATATCTGGCAATGTACTCAATCATTACAATATATATTTTAGTTGAGATAAACGAATCCACGTGGATTGTCAAAAATAGCTTTACTCCCGGTCAGCTTACAGGAAAATGAAGACGTATAATTAATGAGAGCATCATAATTTATTTATACATTGGTGAGTTTGGTTATAGGTTATTTCCTATTCCCTAAATAATTGATACATTGCAACTAGTTAAAACATCCACTCGGGCCCAGCCCTGTGAATGAATGAATTAATATTATTGAGAAACACAGTCGCTAATAGGGACAACCGCTTGTAGGTGAATCATGTCGAAATGGGCTGGGGGAGGGTACAGGCAATATTTGGTCCCATAGAGTACTGATCAATCAATCTAAAATCTATACAGGAAAATGTACATAATAAGGCAAGCAAATGGTCCAAATGGCTTGGGTTATTCAACTATTAAACAAGTAATATACTGATCATATTGCAATAATTCGAGTCAATGCTATTCGCTGCTAAATAAACGCTGGCATTATGATAACTAATTATGTGATATATTTATTTTGCTAACTTTAGAGAGATAATCTGAGATAAGAACTGACAATGATGTCTGGCACATGGCACAAAAATAAGACTTAATCGTGCTAAAGTATCTCGCCTGTGTATCGACACAGGTGTGAAGAACCACTTAGATTACCTGATTTTGAAGTTTATAGCCATCAACTCCATATATACGGAAGGACACTTTAACATGATAATACAGGTCAGGTATCTCTTCCTTCGCCTTGGTGGAACTGTTCCGTACTTTTCGTAAGCATCGGCAGTCAAATCGATATCAACCAACACTCTCATACTTAGGTGTTTGATCCCTAACACGTGCATGGTGTTGATTCTATTATAGTCATAGATATAAGCCTCGGGTGTTTGCCAAACATTCGACAGGACGTAGGCGTGGAAATGTTATGGACCCTTGAAGTGTGCCTCGTCAATCAATATGTTGTTTGTCAGAAACGCGCTATCCTGTTCCACATAGAAAGAACGGTTGAGAACATTTGTGCATTAGGCATAAACGTATGATCAACATTGGTTCAGATTTCACATCAACCAATCACATTCAATGCACCGTTATCCCTGACACGCACTCGTGTATATTCATCAGGTTCCTGTATCTGCATTTCTAAACAAGAAGGCAGAATGAATTATAACGCATTTTTATGCATAGCAATAAATTAGTATAAATCTTTATTTTACGATCAACAGCTGCCGAAATGGTAGCCAAGAAACTTTCTTTTTTGCACTAGTAGCAATAGCAAATCATCCTACAATGTCAATATCTTAACCCTGATTCGATTCGCCAGTAACATCCAATGAACAGATTTACATGAATAGCGCACTTGATTGTTTCTGCGAACCAGCAACATAATTGACACGGGTTAGATATATGTGGGCACCACTTCCTCAAAGTGACAGCGGTATAACCATTTCCGACGTTGCTGCAAACACTTCTACGTTGTATGCAATAATTCATGCTATAGGTTTAATAATGCACTAGTCCAACCTGAACATAATTTCGCGATGTAAACGGCATTTACCGATAATTGACACTCGACGTCCACAACTACATTATCTATAATTTGTTAACCGTATAGTTGACGTCCAATGTCCTCGCTAGATAGTTCATAGATTCAGGGTAATGGCAAGTTGGAGCTTTACAGAAAAATAAAACAGCGCCCATTATGTGAACAGATATTGACGTTAAATACACTTGAGTGCAGCAGTTTGATGGTGTTGTTGACTGCATATATACAGGCTATTCAACCACTTCAGACGCCGCTGGGCAGAAAATAGGCTTGAAAATTGATCATGACAGAAGACTAGGGACCTACCGCTGTACAGGTTACGAGTGAACAGCAATTGTAGGAAATGCGATGGTTGGTGGGCAATTGAATCTTGCATCTTCAAAATGTTATTGGATGAGATCACAACCTGGCTACCAGCACCATACAAATATTACACGATACCACTCGCATATATATTCCCCTAATGCAAAGCATTTGATTTGTGCGATTTTAGACCCAACTATATATTAATTACTGTCAAATTAGCTAATAGTGAATTACAATATTTACTGAGGTTATATTCTTAGCATATGCACCTAATTATCTGTTTGCAACAAATTTTATTTCATATCTCTACAGCATTATCAGTGATAATGTTGCTGAATTGGTGTACCCGTGCTGTGTCATTTTAACATCTCTGCAAAGCCGGAGAGTAGAATGTTCGAATATTTGGTTCATTGTTAATATACTATGATGCGTGTCAAATGGCCGTGTTTTCTTTGGCTTACTATGTCAGAAAAATGACATGCATATATATTGAGCAAACAGCTTAATAATTGCGTTTCAGTTGAATTATTTATGGCGATTTTGACAATGGGAAAGCATATTTACATTTAGGTAATACAGATTGATAATGTCGCAAAATTCACAAGTTAAATAGTAAAAACAGAAGTTACTTAAGTATTCTCGGCTGTTCACTTCTGTTATATTTTAAATGTTAAGCTTAAATCAACTTTTGTTCAACATTAATGTTGGATCATTTCAGTTAAGAGGTTCTGTTGTTTTAATATCACATAATTGCATTGGCCAGAATTTAACAGGCTGGCAAAATCTATTGTTTTTTGTAGGTTGTACATTATGGGCTCTGTGCCTCTTTATTCCTTTCATGTGGATGATGCCAAATTTTGGATGCATCTAGAACATGTTGATCGCACAATATTGCCTTTCAGTTGTATATAATATTCAAGAATTTACCAAATTATATGGCTTATGATAGGTATATACGCAATAAGATTAACTAGCCGGTTCAGTGAACAGTAATCTTAATTCTGGGTTTTATACTACTAGCGATTAAGTATGCAGTTGAACGAAACAACTCTTTCAAGAATTACTGTGTGGCAGTGGCTGTTTTCTGGAAAGATCATCGCATACCACAAATGTATCTCTAGTTTATTGTCACGTCAAACAATTTATATTATTACTTGTACCTTTGCGCATTACAAAAAACTATCAACGGCAAAATAGATTTAAAATAGGTCAAAGCAAAACCTCAGAGAATCTTGGCGAAAGACACAAACCCGTCAACATCTTGTCAATACTACTTACATGAAAACGCTATTTCGGTGTCACATATATTGGTGCCTCTCCTTGTCCGAGATCTGTTACTGCAATTGTTAAATAATTGTTGTCGCTAGATGTACTCGCAGTTCTGGTGCAGAATATCCGTGCGTCTAAAATCAATCTCTGTGACGCCCCGGTCTCCATCGACGTTTCGCATAATAAAGGATGTTTCAACCGGCCAAATTAATCTAATGGATTTGTTAAAAACAATGCAATGCCATAGCTCGGCAAATACGTGTAGATCGAGCTATATCAACATGAGTGCTAGACCAACTCAGTAATTAGATATATAAATTCAGTTGGAAGGTAATATATATGTTGATGACCGTTGTCAGAATCTAAAAATGTAATGCTTATTACAATATAGTGAGCTCTTACTTTGGATATCTGTCCGTCTATCTTTCAATTGTAAGTGTCGGGACTTATTCCAAGAATGTCTTCGAGAATAATTTGCGCCTATAACCGAACTGTTATGGGTTCTGAAAGTGCTTTTATACTTCCCGTTGTGTCGATATGTCGAATGTCAAAGAGCTTACTTGCCATATGATAGTTGCGAAAAATTATTCATGATGGTTAGAACAAGATTAAACCAGGAGCAGGGGGCAAATTAAATTTAGCAAAAATTACTTGGGAAGAAGTCGTAGCTTCTTTTGAAAGTGCCGTCCATTTTGCATCTATAGATTTTAACATTGATAACAATTCAAACTAATGGTATCATTGTCATTAACTCTAAATACCCATGTAGATTATAGTTATACGAGGCATATGTGATTATGTTTAATATTGCATGATTACCAGCATCAATATCAACAACCAGCCTATATATACACATGTCTTAATCATTATGGAACTGGTTACGAACATATCCAGCTTCCATCGACAGAAGCTTCTGCATATCAACTCCTTATTGTGAACTGAAGAGGCATTCGTCTGAGCTAGCTCTGCCTAGTCTGACACTTATTAAACGTACATCAATAGATACATCATAAGAAGATCAACTCCTACTTGACCGTCAAGGAAGTGCTATATTTAAATAGCTATCTGTGTTAAATGCTGATGATATGTTCTCGAATTCGTAAAAGTAACTACCAGCAGGAGACTGTACCGCTGTTGCACGTTCATGTTAACTTCGCCTTGACAATATGCTGAGTTGGAAAATAATTACTCGTTTAACCATTGGTAGGTGACCGAGGGTCGTAATCAATGCACTAAAATGTTGATCAGGGCATTATGTATAATGAAGCCTTAGAGTGATGCTTTCCTCGTGGCTTATTATTTACTCTTACTAAATCATTAATGGCTGATGTAGCTCAGGTATTTGCACAGAACGATGTGCGTGAATTGTTCAGCATCCCATTTAACCGATGATATCAGAGCACTATGTGGAAATTGGGTCTCGTTTGATAAACGCTGACCTTCTCCTGAAGAGTTTGCGACAAATGTAGAGGTTAATTTGTGGTTTTTATTTGAAGCCTTTTGATGCAATTGAGTACGGGCATATGTTAAAACAATAAACCAAACACAGTGCACTTATTCGTCAGCTATTTATCAAGGCCTCGTAGATATCACTCGCCTGCTGGGGCATCAAAAAAGGGCAAAGTATCATTTGGCGGACCCAATGAAATGCCAAGTGTTGTCAGCACAACCTAGTGGTGAAAACACAAGCCTTACTGAAATCATAATGAAATTAACTAATGTTTTGTTCTAATCATCAATCACTATATAATGTCACAATCCATAAAATCATTGTTGATACAACGTTTATCAGTAGAAATGTGAAACGGCAATGTGTACATATAAGAAACGCTTGAACATCAGATAATCTCTCAATTGGTTTCGAAATTGGATTATTTGTTAACGAATGATTACAGATTTCTTTAGCAAGTGGAAGGCGGTATCTGTCAATGTTTTTACACACGCTGGTTACATGTTGGACATCATGTTCTCTGTGGATCTGGTGGCTGTAATATCAAACGAGCCGAGAGCATGGTACAATATATGCAATGATTCTGTGACACTTTCTGCCGTTTATCTATTGATTTATAACACAGCATGTGTTTGCATGCAGGATACAGAATAATCTTTGATTATGAGTTTTGAATCAGTTTGATGTTTTCTTCATTACTGTGTAGCTGCCCATCCATCATGCAGGAGTTCCACACTGATTGCTGCTAACCATTCGTTTGTTTTAAATGGCTAGAATATATTTGTATATACAATAAAACGCGTCAAAGCTTGTAGTTCATAGCACTAGTCCTACAGAATGCGAAGTGCTATTGTCGGGACCTCAAGGTGTTAACAGTTAGTGACATTTTTATTTGTCAGATTTACTGACCTGTCATGCTCAGCGAACATCACAACGTCGGACACAATTTTAATACCGCAAACATAAGTCATTCAGTTGTAGTACAGTTATGACATTGAATTGCATATTCATAACCTGTTCTAACTTGTTCCATTTAACGAAAATGTGCATGATTTACGGCTAATTCAGCTATGGCTGTAGCTGGGGCAATTTCAACCGCTGAACTTATGATTAGTTCCTTCAGACATACAATGAACTACATATGCATAGTATTAGATTATTACATTCAGAAGTCTCTGTAAAGCTCAGTTGCATTTGTTTTGACAATTTAAAATCGCTTTTTTATGAATGAAAAAAATGAATAATAATGGACAATACTGTAAAAGGAAATTGTTGAATCACTCTATATGCTGACTTGCTGTTGGGGAACACTCGTAATGGGTATCAACCCAATCAGATCCGATCAATACCTATTGACAAGGTAATGACTTTGCGCGATTCACATGTGGTGGTGTTTGTTAGCCGGGATCAATTGTTCACAGTTTCTTTAGGACCGAGTCCGCATTTGTCAATCAAGAAGACGTTGCTTCTCATAGCATTTGGGATATATTTACATGAGTAAAATATGGCCCGGATATTTGTTTAACAATTGGCTCATACTTCACGGCATTGTATTGTTCGTCTCTCAGACTGCTATGTCAGACATTGCTATATCAGACATGTCATCAGACATGATTTATAAAGTCTAAATTATAAGCGTGATCCTCAGTTGGGGGTGTTAGTTGGTCGGGTTAAAATGTTTACCACTACTTTGGGTCTGGATCTGCAAATTGATGTAATTTTAGAAAATGAAACAAGATTATTCCCAATATTCAAAACGAATTTGCTGCTGATGGCAGTTTAGATATATCGAAATTCGAAGAATACGGCCCGGATTTCTTTAAAAATTGGCTCATACTTCGCTGAATTGTATTGTGTGTCTGTCAGGCGGCTTTATCAGACACTGCTGAATGGCATATGCCGCAGTGTCGAATTCATTCGTTAGATTACTACGCTGACATACAATGTTCTTAAAAGGCTGATTTCACAACCCTTGCATTGGTTAAACCAGAAGCTGCTTGGGCGACCTAGAACCACTTGCTCTTCACCGAATGTAGGAGGAACTTAGGTTAAATTCACTCAATAGGCAACATATAATATATATATTATAATATATACATATAAATATATATATATATACATATATATATAAATATATATATATATATATTTATAGATACATAAATATATATATATACCAATGTATATATATAAATTTACATATATATATATATATATATACATATATATTTATAAAAATATATATAGATATTTATATAAAATATATATATTTATATATATATATATATATATATATATATATATATATATATATATATATATATATATATAAGTGTGTGTGTTTCAACTGCTGACAACTGCTGATTCTAGGGAAAATATTTATACATATATATATTTATATATATAAATATATATTTATATATCTTTACATATATATATATATATAAACATATATATATATTTAAAGATAGATAAATATATATATATATATATATTATATATATATAAATATATATATATATATATATATATATATATATATATATTATATATATATATACAGTCGCACAGAAAAGAATAGAACATCCGTTTGACGATCTCGTCATTTTTTCCTGCTCTCAACAATCGCAGTGACGTCAGCACAGTATTCCCATGTGCTATTGCTCGTGTTACGGATGCGCCACCTTACGATTGCAATGTATTATGTTTAGGGAAGCGATCACTGCAGAGTAATTCGAAGAGAGACTTCTTAGCGTAGCTATAAACTCTTTGATACCACTCTTACGTACAGCCTATTGATCGGAACATTTACCATTACTGTGACATAATATATTTTTTTCCTTTGTCATCCAGTCATACGCAGATACGGTAGTATCGTGCACATAAGCCTTTGGATGTGTTTAAAAATAGTGTGTGCCATCTGTGTTTATCTTCTATAAATGGAACGCAACACGTTCTATCAATGCTGCAAGATACTTGCGATAATGAAAATAAATCGCTCACAAAGAACATGAGCCTCTATACATATTTTGGCCCGACATTAGTTGGACGTTGAAAATAGGAACATCAGCAAATGTCGTAATTTGATATTACTACATAATCCAATTATGATAGTCATTGCAATATGTTTCCGATGGTGAGCTGTTTGATAAGAGTTATTAATAGGTACTTTATTCACATGGGTACTATCTAGCTACGTTTGGCCTCAAATATTATCTATCAGTGGTTCTAGCCTGTAACGCGTTGTGTATCTTCCTGCTTAAGGCAATTTATAGAAAATGTACTTTCTGCTGTAGCTATAATGTGAAATGTAACCTGCAATAATGGATCATTTATTGAAGGGCACAGTCATTTGCAGGCAACTCTATGCTCAGAGAACTCACAACATTTGCTGTAGTAAGCGCTATTTGCTTAGGTGAAGAACATGACCGCATTTCCTATTAAGCATCCTGTCGGTGCCTAGTCCATCTTCTACATTGGCGTTATTGAGATGTCTATGGACGAACAATAATACTCGCACCTAAATAATAGAGACTAGTGACGAGCCCTCATGGTCGTGTGCAACCATTGCACCAATTAAGCCCCGTCCCATGGAAGATGCCGAAACATCAAAATTAATTATTTACATAAATTGCTGCTTATATCGCCCAGGGTTATTTAGTCAAGACCTGCTCCAATATCGATTTAAGGAAGGTTTTGTCCTATATTGCCCTCTAAAAGACGTTGGATGAACTTTACGCCTTGTCTTTGCGAAAATACATTGAATTACTTTGTGCGGCATTGGGCTGAGGCGTTGTGATGCATATATGAACTTATACTCACCAGTTGCTGCTCATATAATCTCGATGCAGAAATTCGTTAGGATATCCCGTATTTGATTATAAAACCTGACGAGTTTACTTCGGTATGTCGTCTTATTGATCCTCATTATTCCCCACGACCGTTTGCTAAACTGCCACGCTTGTCCGTTTGTCCCTCATGCAAATGATTTGCATATTTTCATAGTCCCTTGTACAGCTAAATTCAGATTGCTTCAATGGTATATGTTATTTTCTGTTTGTTCCTGATGTTCACGAGCACTACACAGCAAGATTTATTTCGAACATAGCCACATTGATGAATGTTTATTTTCAAGTATTTCCCTATATTTTACGAGAATTGTCCTATTGAATCTTTCGCCGTCAATACAAGGAAGTGAATTGAACATAAAGAATCTTTCGAGTCAAGAAGTCAGCTGGTGGCTTTTAAAGAGCAATTTTCGAAACTTGTATATCCATATATATAGAGCACTTATTTTTCCTGAATGGCCCCAGTATACGTTAAGCAGCGCACATATTATGGCATGCGTTTCCGTCACCACACAACACTGTGTCGTGGCCGATATGGTAAATGCGTTTTTGAATGACACATGTTATTGAAATCTGCATATTATAAACTCTGCGGCGACAATATCCTTTATTGGCTGTTGCTTACAAAATAGATGAGACCGTCTTTCAATTTGTATGTTATAGTTGTTGCGTTCTGCCTGGTGTGATGCACAGGAGTCGAAAACAAAAGTTGCTGTTACATTCTTTGTCAGTGTCAGTAACTGGTGTCGTACATCGATTCCACCCAATCGAGTAACAAAACGCACTAGCGCTTTTCAAGCAGTGTAGTCTCTCTGGCATGTTAGCGCCAGAATGTAACTGTTATTGTTATACTACGGGGATGTAAGGAGTGATACGATGGTGGTTTGTTCATTCGTCGGTGCTAGTTAATTGATACTGCGTTATATTGCTTTGCAATGTTGCTAAAATGGAAATATTTTTTTCCAGACTAACTGACGTTGCTGATGCGCCACTTCAGTGTTTTGCATGCCGGACTCGCATTGTATATACGTATTTTCTTAATGTAGGGGCAGACAGTGAGTAAATTTTTGAAGTAACGACATGGCTCTTAATGGACTATCTCATAACAATAATACCTATGATCAAATATTTGCAAATCATAGAGCATAATGAAAGATGTTTCAACGGCTAAATCAATTTCATGCAATTTTTAATTACCACGCATTGAGTTCGTGGATTATGTTTAGCTGGACAATATCAATCCTCAAACATATAAATTCCGAGCATTACATGCACCTTATGATTTCTGTTGGAAGAGAATATATATGTTGACGGAGGCTGTTGCAAGCAAACGATACATTGCGTATCAGGGCGTTGTTCCCGTAAGTATCTTGTCCTTTGCTGAGCATGTCGTTGAGAAGGATTTGTGCAGGTTAGCGTTACGGCTGCTTTATATTACTCGTTGTGGAGAAATGTCGTCAGTCGAAGAACGTTATTGCCATATAATAGCGTAAATTTAATATTCGAGATGGTTTGAACAATTTTGCAACAGGATCAGTCGATACATTACATACATTTAAAGTGGGATATATGTAATTGGACTATTAAGAGTTCATGCAGCGCACCAGGCAATATTGTGATTTTTGTATCCAATTTCGTATAGCGTAAAATACATTGGAAGTGGTAGCTTCTTTATAAATTGCCGTTTCATTTGCATCCATAAATTTCAACACTAATCAGAATTCAACTTGATGCTATCAATGCCAAACATATTTGAAGAATAGCAATATTTCATGATCAACAACATCATCAACATCCACAGCCTATCTGTCGGAACCAAGCCAGAACACATTTCCTGTAATCGGGTACCCGTCTCAATCATCATAGAGCCTGTAACAAATTTATCCAGCTTCCATCGGCAGGCGCTAAGGCACATTAACACGTCACTGTGGAACTAAAGCGGCATTCGTTTGAAAGAGTTTAGCCTAGTCCCATGTTAGCTGTATTCATCGAGAATCATCAAGTGCAACCCAAGGGAATCATCGTTAGAATAATCATCGATCCATCTTACGCAACTGCTGCGTTTTATTAGTTTTCTATGTTAAACATGGATGGTGTGTTTTCCCACTCGTAAAAGTAACTACCAGCTTGAGGCTGTGCCACTGTTGCAAGTTATTGACAATTTCGCTTGGACAATATAAAGATATGTTAGTTAGGGATAGCCAAATGATACAGCGCATGTCACTTAATGCCAATACAAGAAGCAGGACATCAAAGTATGTACCAGTTAGCTACCCCCTCATGTTGGACATGATAGGCGATTCAGACATTAACGGATTGCAGCGTCGTGACCGTTGCAGCCTTGTTCTAGATAACGGCTGATTCAGTTATTGCTGAAGCTAGGGGAAATTCCACTCGCGGAGCGAATGAGAGCAACTTTTGAAAAACATGGGATTAGTTCTTCTATCAAACAAATCACAATATATCCAAAGTATTTGCTATATTGCATTCACAGGTCTCTATAACGCTCTGTCAGACAGGGTTGAAAGGACAAGACTGCATATGCATACTTGTTTCGGAACGTTCCTCATCGTTAAAATGTGTACCATTTGTGTTAGCCGGTTGTACATTTGCGCGCACATTACCTCAGATGTTTAGGATTGCAGATGACCTACTCCAAACGTATGTCATTTTAGAAAATATCGCAAGATTACACATGATATCGCGACTGAAAAAAAAGTTACTGGTCATGACATTTGATATTTATCTATATCAATAAAACATGGTCCTGGTATTTGGTTGAAAATTGGTCCTTACATTGCCAAATTGTATTGTATACCTGTCTGGCGACTTTATCCGACATCGCTGAATTGTATATGCCACACGTGCATCTGCCTTGTTTAAATGAATCATTGACACACTGCGATGAGAAGCATTGGTGAAACTAGACTGCTTGTAAGTCCCTAGCATAGATTTTATAGGTTGCTGTAGGATCAGTACCGTTATAGAATGTCAAAGGAACTGGAGTGGTATGCTATCGACAGGTAACTGAAACTAAAACAACTGTTTGAGAAGATAATAGGGCTACACTTAGCCTTAACGAAGTGGAAGTCCATCCATTCGAGCCAAGCCATGTCGATACAGATAACATATATAGCTTTTCTAGATTATGTTCAACCAAACCATTATCTCTTTGTGGTTATTGAAGAGATCAATAACCTTGTTGATGGCGACAATCAAATATCGGTACTAACTCGGATGCTTACTGCTGATGCAGCTCTTTTGCGTTGATTTTATAGGCAGATTTGGGGGAAAATGTACTTTCCCCGAAATGGCGTTCACCGTTTTCCGGCCAGTCTTTTATAATTTCTGGTGCACACATCGTCGAGACTGCCTAGCATTATAATGCATGCTTTCAACGCCAGTTCTTCTGCTGAACAGTTTCGGACAGATGGCATTTGTGACTTATACGATATTACTGTACACAAAACCGTATTTCAGTGCCGCGACTGTGGGTACTCGATATGATAGTAATTGCTAATGTTATGTATATGCTGGACGCAAAGTGGTCGGACATTATATTCATTATCCCGAGAGAATCATTTTACTTAGCGTTGCCCATTATTATTCCTGCAAGCACTATTGTTATGTTGATGAGGCGCACCGAATGACATTGTGCAGCATGGCAACAATTATGTTTTCCAGCGTCGTCCAGGGGCCAAATTACGATACATGGATGTCCTTATAGCACAGCTATGACAAAGGCGACCTTGCTCTTTCCTCCTATTAGCATATATCACATATATTCCCCTTAATTAGTTTTCTCAGAGAACAATCTAACGAATATAAGCCGGGTGTTTGAAAAGTTGGTAAGCGACGGATGAGCAAATAAGGAGAATAAACCACTGGCTGAAAAGCTCTTTTTGCAATAGGTGAAGTGCGGCTTTTTGTTTAAGTGTAATACATCTCACGATAAGGACCTCCGTAATGAAAACTTGTCGAAGCAAGAATACTTTTGTAACGCGTATAACCGTCGGTTACGCATTTGCTCAAGAGACCTATGTGCTTGCCAATGATTGGTGTATCGAGCCGTTTTATCGGTTAAGCTTAATCCATTAATGCTCCCCCCCCCTAGACTACATCATCATGCACTAAAGACACGCCTGAGTATTAACGTTTACTATCTGGCTCCAGTTTTATTACTCTCATTCAGGTATACTATTATCTTTATCCATAATACCGCATTCATGGGTCGCTGATTGACCAAAACGTAGTGTAACCGTTTTGCAATCTACTTAAAACAAACAGTAATGGTGATAATAATAACATGGAGTAACATGCGACTGATAGCATGTGTCTTTTGTTGCCTTGACATGCGTAGACACAGTTGTATCGAATACAAAAGCCTTGGGGTGTATTTATAAATAGCGTGTGCCATCTCTGTTTATCTTGTAGAACTGTTTCGTTAATTGTTCGATCACTGCTGCACGACTATCGTGATAATGAAAAAATCGAATACTTACATAGCACGTAAATGGGCATTTGTGTAACAATGCATATTGTTTTAGGTTGAAATATGGCAATGTCAGCATATGTTATAAGTTAAATGATATTACAAAATCAGATAATGATAGTCATTTCAATATCTCGTTCATTAGCGAGATTAATTATACGGAAGAGTATCACCATAAGTGTACTGTCCCCATAGTATTGGTCTCAATATATTAGCTTCATGTGACTCCAGCATCTCCCTCGCGTTTACAGCTAAACTGACTGTGCAGAACGTTGACCGTCGTTTGTAGCTATATTTTAAAATGTAACCAGCTATAATGAATCTCTTATTGAAAGGATTGCGCATTTACTTGCAACAAACTCTACACTCAGTGAACTCAAAACATTTGTTATAATAAGTGCATCAACAGAACTAGCTGGTTGCTCAGGACAAGACAATGCCTTATGTTTTAACCGGTCATGCTACCGTATGAAGAATATGGCATGAATACCGCTGCCCATGAATAATAACCCAATGTTCTTTTTAGCATCCTGTTTTTGGCCGTAAGATGGTGCGTTGGATAATGCTAAAACAGACTAATGATGACCTATCATGGTCGTGTGCTGCCATTTTGCCAATTACGGGCTGGCCCATGGAAGATGCTTAGGATATTTTGTGATCATAAAGAAAACAGAAGAACCATCAGTTTGTCACTACCTGCTTCAATCTGAAGTTTTTGTCCTAAATGTCACCCATAAAGTCGGAGATTGAACTTTGTTATGATGCCTGGTCGCTGTCAAAAGTGCATCGGGAAGATAGGATAACGTCAAAATCCCATTCAGTGTACGGACAGAATTCAATGCTTTGAAAAGGCTATAATATCCTAATTCTTACATTTGTTATGTATAAAACTCACAAGAAACGTTTCCAGCATGAATAATGCCAATTCTGTTGTCTCAGAAAAGTCTGAGCCTGTTCTATCGACCATATTGTGTTAAACATTATGTGGATGCAAGTGCATGGTCGGTAGATTTAAAAAATCTAATTGAAGAATGTACCAGGTATATTAACATTATTCGGTCATTAGATAAGATAACAACGTCATCCATTCTATGGTGCTGCTTTTTCCGCTACATACGCTTCGCGATCCGGATGATCGTCAATCAATCTACCTTTGTTGAGCAAATGAAAGTAAGTTGTTTGATATATATATATATATATATATATATATATATATATATATATATATATATATATATATATATATATATATATATATATATATATATATATATATATATATATATATATATATATATATATATATATATATATATATATATATATATATATATATATATATATATATATATATATATATATATATATATATATATATTGCTAAAGGCTAGAATCGCTAAAGGCTAGATACTTCGTGCCACATATTTGGCGATGCCAATAATTAGTTGAAAGTTTTTAAAATGTTGAACAAAAGAGCACACTGCAACGGAATTGATTCAGACGATATGTTTGTGCATAGTTGTTCTTTTTGACCGATTATGTGGATTATATTCCTAGATGTGAAAACCTGCTTCCCTTTTATTAAGATGACGGTCACATCAATGAAAATAGATGAAACCCGAACCGATGGTCCAATGGTATTTCGCTTCACCTGGGTGTATTTCGGTCTGAGCAACGAGTTTGTGTCAAGAGTGAACTCCTGTTATCTCTTACTAGGAAGCTACTCATAAAGCATAAAATTGAGTCGACCAGTGTTTGCGTGCAGTGTTGTGTTGAGCTATGACATTGAGCACATAACGCAGCCAAAGTTCAGGCCTTAGTAAAAATAAAGAGGGTTTCCCTAATGCTTCCGACACGCCTGTGTTAATAAACATGGCAATACGTCCGAATAACATACAATTATAGCTATGCGTCTTTTCTTACCCTGCTCAAGCCAGTCAAACATATTGCACGTTATGGCATCCACAAGGAAGGATTTTTGCGAAATTAATCGTTCGCAAAGGCGAGTCACAAATTTAAATTATATATATATATATATATATATATATATATATGCATTTATCTGTATACATATGTCTGTATATTTACATGTAAATTTACATATATATGTATATATATTTGTGTAGATCTAAATATATATGTTTATATATATATATATGTATATATTATATATATATATATATATATATATATATATATATATATATATATATATATATATATATATATATATATATATATATATATATATATATATATAAGTTTTCTGATGAACGCAATTCTGACGGCAAACTCAGCTTGCCTACCCAGAAAGCCAAGTTTGCGGAAAAACATATCTAAATGAATATGGCGTATTGTTAATAACAGCATGTTGGGGAATATCATTTTTAGATGGAATTTCCCCAAAGCGCTTTAGTTTAGTTTGTTTCAGTTATTTGTGTTGCACAATTTAGCTTTTAAGAAATCCTGCTTTGTGTTTGTCTATAAAAGGGTCATATGACTATGGCATTTACAATAACAATTGTGCAGTTCCAAAAACTATTAAAATGCAGTGGTTTGTATCCGAAAATATGCAACTAGTCACAGGGTTACTCCCACAACAAATTTACTTCTCCATGGCAAATTTTATAAGCTGCAAAGTGGTGAAATACATCCTTGATAATAATGACAATTTTTACGGATGGCGATGTATTATCTGTACATATATGATTAATTAGTATTGCTGAGGTATTTGTGATTCTACGTGGTCTTGTAATGTGCGACCTATCCGAACACCTATGATATAACGGGCTGTAAATGCAGGAACTAATTCTTTACCCTCTAACGTGATTGATAAGTATCTCAGACCGCACATACCTAACCAATACAGATGTGATAAACGTTCACCATGTCGAACCTGAAGTAGAAAGATGATAAATAGGCGCAATTATAAATAACCAGATATTTAATGAAAATAAAAGACGTGTCAGGTTTATACACGTGCCATCAATCTATTCCCTTCAAACTTGTCTCTGTTGGCCATGATGTATAGCTTTAGGTGATGCAATGGACATCGTTAGTGTGCATAATGTGTTAGTTGGCTCACAATCTGGTATAGCTTACAATTATTGTTGCCTCCAGTAAAGAGATCAGCGAGGAATAATAACCCCTCCCCCATTGACATAGCATCATGGTTTGCGTAGTATTCCCACTAAGTTGATCTTAATATGGCGAATGGCTGTTTGTGTAATAGTGGCGGTAAATAAATATTGCGTAGACCAAACTATTCATTGTATAAACATTGTTTTCGTGTAACAGTCTGCTGTCTGAGCCTTATAGTCATTAACGGCCAAATGCTTATCCAATCGGTGGCCGGATCATAAATGATGATCGTCAGTGTATCGTGGACCGTCTGTGCTGGTGTTGCTTATGCACGTTAAATATTGCACTGTAGAACTTGAGCATTCAGTGTGAACATTCCTATAATCGGCGCACAGTTGGCAGCGTAATAGTTGTCTCTGCCTTATATAATCGTCAACGAGGATCTTCAAGCAGGAAAGTATGAGCAGAATTATGTGATAAAAGAGCACTGCATAAATATAAGCGTTTCTTGGAAACACAAACCGCTGACTGGATGGTCAACCATGGCTAAGCGCCAAATATGCCCTCTTAATTTTGACTCAATGCCATGTCGACTTTCACCTTAAATAAATGCTATGGAACCTAAAAGGAATGTTGACGGTTTTCGCATGTCTACCGATAAAGTCATGCAAGAACCAATTTTAATTATTGGTCTGTGCGGGGATAAGCTTTTAGTGTGAGATGAACGATCGACATTATATAAATTAGATCAAGAGAAAGTGCTAGAATATCTTTGACGTGTGAGTGAAGCGAAACGCTAGTACACACGCTTTAGTAGCATATTATTTAAGCCTGGGAAATTTTAATTATCAAATGATCGACAATGATGCTCAGACTCCTAATTTATATATTTATGTTATCAGATACAAATTACGAGCAATTAAACACACTCCACTTCAGAATGTGGTGATAGGATCGCCACGTGGCATGCAACCACTATTTGTACGGCATTCATAACTCGGTTTTGTGGGTGTACGCTTTCAAGTTGCTTACAGCAAAAGAGAAAAGTCAATCTTGACTTCAGCAAAAATCATTCATTTCAGTTGCGAGGCTGCTTCTATGAAATTTGAATGTGCAATTATACTATATATATATTATGAACGAGTAGGCATAAACTTCCAATTGACATTGCTTCAAATTGCACATCAGTCAGTAGTAGTAAATATAACATCATTTGTTATCTGACACACCCTGCATGAAATGTATATTGTTAAGAAATAACGCCTGTAATGCACTTCATAGCTGGAGCACATTGACCAATACAATGTTCATGTCATAAACCGATACTTGCCCATCCACGTTAACAAATTCAGACAATTTGTCAGCTTGTAATCACGGTTACTGTCATGGAAATATAAATCATTTGCTTCGTACAAAGGGTGTCAACAAGCAGATATGCAGTGATTGATTGTATAATGGATAGTAAACAAATGGTGTAGGGTAAGTTACGATCACCTTAATTTCAACACACCTTTGTTCTCATCGTGTCAACCAGTGGTTACGGCTCGCCATTTATCATGTCTATCATTCAACGAAACTGCACGCCGAATTCCAGTTTCTGCAGCTGGCGCACTTCCTGCGCTGTTGACAATCATGACAAAGTTGTGATCGATGGCTAATACATTACCAATTACTAGCTCGTAACTCGATCTCATTAAAATAGCGATGATAATATATATATATATATATATATATATATATATATATATATATATATATATATATACATCTATATATATATATATATATATATATATATATATATATATATATATATATATATATATATATATATATATATATATATATATATATATATATATACTTATATCACTTCTTAAGACTAAGACAATACCGTTGTAAGGTGCATCGCTTTGTCGAAAATGTAAAAGAAAGGTCATTAATTGGTAAAATATGTTATATATCAACAAATATTAGAAAATTATGTTTGATTGTCCATGGAAACATATCCAATAAGGAGGTCACACTTTAAGTGCATGATATTTGATCTCTTGCATTTGCAGAAATAGCAAATAGTTTATTTCACGCTCTGGCCAGGATGCCAGTTGCCATCCTCAATGCTACCCAGTCCCTTCTTTCTTGTAATTGAACGCATATTACAACAGAGAATGTATGCTACTGCTAGTTGAGCATATGCTTCTGTTTGGCAGAATAATACATTGCTGTTTACTGCAAACAATGCTGCTTACTGCAATTAGGTGATGATTCATTTACAACAACTTTCTGTTTTATATTGTATCACTAGTGGTGATATACTCGTCGATGTCATTTATTATACATACTCATTTTATTCAAATTTGTAGATGCTTTTAGTGGTGCTCGATTAGTAAGATATGTATGAAACCTGTTTGGTTCTGTACGTGCGCTAACGTGCCATTTCTATGCATCTCTTACAACATGTGTTGTATGATGATTGTACGAGAATG
This sequence comes from Urechis unicinctus, assembly GCA_034190875.2. Classification (NCBI taxonomy): domain Eukaryota; kingdom Metazoa; phylum Annelida; class Polychaeta; order Xenopneusta; family Urechidae; genus Urechis; species Urechis unicinctus. Next base: position 42,682,846 of record CM067344.1, on the reverse strand, counting down.
ATGGTGATGACAAAATACGAATCTTGCGTTTAGTCGCCCTCATCCGCGACAAGCAAACAAATATGTGGTTTAAAGAATGAACGCTACTAATTGTGATTCTACCCATAATCAAATGTATTACATCGTGTGGTCACCACCCAGTTAACACGATGAAACTTAGCATAGATCGTTCACAATAACAGCCGCTTAGTTGCATGTCCATTCTAATGTCAGTATGACAAACCGCTTTGCTCATGTTTTCATCCGATGTTATTGTCCGAAGCTGTCCATCAAATAAAAGGTTACTATTTTTTAAATACATTTGAGAACAAATACCCATGCAATACCAACAAGCTTTGAGCGCAATGCATAATTTACTGCCTATCACAATTATTTATAGAGAATGGATTTCGATATTACACATAACATCGATTATCTACCAATATATAGATGCAGCATCTTAATATTATCGCTATGGCATTACGATGAAACGTAAGCAATCAAACACAGAATATGCAACCACGTAATGTTATTGAATTTAAAACATTGTCTTGCTTAATTTGCTGCTTCAAACCTCATAGTCTTGTCAACAAATACTACTACTACTGGCCGACAGTTGTAAGCAAACAAACGCAATAAATGAACTTTATGTTTTGATACAAAAGCGTATCAAACATTATATGAATGTTAATCTACGAGCAAGCTCTTTGGCTGCATTTAGATTATAATATTAATTACGTGAATAACACATGTTCAGTGCGCCAAGAAATGACTGCAGGTGTCTGATGGCCAATAAGTAACAGATAGTGGTTTGGTCCATTATTTTGTATTATCTATTACATTGAATTTCACACGTACCGTAGGTTGCAAATGACTATTTTTCCCCAGCAACAACAGGCAGTTCTGACACTTTAACGTAGCTAGCAATTTATTCCAGTGAAAATTGAAATTTGCAGAAGAGGCATAGAGGAAATATTTGATATATTGGTTGCCATGCACTAATCAACGGACAGAATTATCGATGCGTTTTACCAGGGTACCGGTACTAATTTTTATACTTGCTTTTACATGCTGAGGCAATAAAATTTATCTTGCAAAACATAAAAGACTGCTGGTAATTTTGACATCGGGCAGAGACAAAATCATAATGCCCACAATGGGGCGTGTAATCATATACTTATCTAATATAACAAAGGATACATCATCGAGCACACTTCAAGGTGCAATGAATCTTGCTTCTATTGAGAACTTTATTTAGCAGAGATAATGTTTATAATCGTTTGATTATCAAGGATCCTTAAAAACTAGCTTATATATCAAGTTTATATCATAATGTTCACAAGCATAATATAGAATGCAACGAAGTCGCGCTACAGTGTGGTATTGCGATTTTACACTATATGAAATAATGGTTTGTCATTGCAAAACACTATCTGCAGCTCTTTAAATTGGGATTACTCCAAAATACATGTAGTTTAGAAAAGTGGAACATTGATATTGCAAATGTTTCAATAGATAATCAATATGATTGGGGCAATCGATCGAGAATAGCTTAAGATCTATAAGACTTTTATTGTGTGTGAGTTCATAAAAGTAGAAAGCCAGTAACAAGAAATTGGTCTTCGTGAATATCACTTAGGTGGTTATATAACCATCGATATTGCGCGAATCATATTCCATTTACTGCCTATTGTTCAGGTGGGCTTACCTCTAGCACTTATATGCAACATATATCGTCAGTATTGAATAGTCAGTATTAACCCAGTTGCATTTTACGGTTTTCTATCGTACAGCACTTGTAGACAATTCAGCTTGAAACGGTTACCGTTGTTAATCGGTGCGTGGCAATGATTCGTCCATGTCAAGTCCTCGTCAACCAGAAACCTGGAATTTGATAGCGTCTACCAGAACCTCCATCTTTTTGTGGTTGCCTATTGTACATGCTAACAATGGCTGCCAATCTCCACGGGAGAGATGGTGCCTTTGTTGGAAGTAAATAACCCGATAACAGGGTTCTTGGAATAGAGAGTGATTTCGCGTGAATATCAATACATATTAAAAACGTGCCAATTGGGTTTAGATTAGTGGCTCACCCTTCGATATTGAAAGCAGGTAATGTGATCTAGTAACGCATGATTGATAATGAAATATCCCAGCAGGCAATGTGATCTAGCACCGCATGATTGATAATGAAAACATCCCAGCAGGCAATTTGATCTAGCAACGCATGATTCATAATGTAAATATATCCCAGCATAATCACGTTTCGCGTTGAGTTTCAAAATATTAGACCCCACCACATAACGAATTCGGTTCAGGTATCTCTCATTGTGGTTTTGGGACAGCGAATTTATTATTATCTGTTAATGAAAATCCCTTGTGCTTCGGTGCGACGCCATTCAGGTTAATTGATGCTATGCATAATAGAGAGGAAACATGTGCCGATTAACCAGATAACAACTGGGCTGCATTTAGAAAAAACACATTCATGCCACCCATTCAGTATCGTTCCATTAACATCATGCACCCTGGCATCGACCACTAAAATACGTCAGCTTTCTCTCGCTCTCTCTCTATATTTACTCCTCTGGTAGACTCATGTGTTCATGGGCTGGGATATAATTGTGTATGAGTGAAAACAATAAACAAAATTAGTAATGATATTGGGGATGTGAATGATATATATACTTGATAGCATTTCCCTGGATGGTCGGCATGGAAACAACCCACTGATTTAGTGAGGTTCGGCATTGTTAATTGCTTTATAAAAAGAAGACACTTAAAATGTGATTCATGATCTCACGGGCAGCCAATGTAGACATTGAAACATTGTTTTGTTTGTGGGTCTGGTTAATATACGTGTGGATACGTTCTGTAAATGTTCTAATTTCTGAAATAAAATTTGCTGAATGCCATATAACAACGTTCCCTAAAGCTCGGATTACAGACGCAGCTGCCTCAGGTGTAATATACTTCATGATCGATCTGACAAATCCCGCAAATGCTCTTTATTTGTGTTTTGATTGATTATAGGGGTGGGCCTATCCGAATATTTTCGTGTATCTCATACGTAGACGTTAGGGTAGGGTCATGTCCTACGTAAACAACTATTTGGGGCGATTTATAAAGAGGAAGTAAAGTATGTGCGCAAACCCAAGCTGGTCGCTGGAACGTTTGTGTTGGGACGCATGATGGCATTATGTCGAGCACCAAAGATTATAAAATCAATGAGCAGTAACGTTGATGCCAGTAGAATTGTGGCTGCTGAACTTCACGCGGACTGGACTGATACAAATTTCTCTCCAATAAGCAAAGGCTGTTACAAATTATATAATCGAACGCTATGAACAATTTCTAAGTCTACGAAAATCGGAAAGCAACAAGACGAAATCCAAAACTGACAAAGGGTACAAAAACATTAGTTTGTTTTATGACAGAATGACAACAAATGCTTTTGATGTCCGTACCAAATGTCAAACTTATCAGGACGAACTAGAAGTGAAAAAGAAATGAGATGATGATGATTTTTATCAAGTTAATTGTCGTGGAAGTTAAATGGCGATCTGTACCACTTCTGTACCTCGTAAATGGACAAAACAGAAGATACGATTGAAGAAGCGCGCTTTTTCCGACGAAAAGAAGAGAATGCGTATTGAATCAGATCAGATAAAACAGAGTAAAATATAAGAGCTGCAATGCCCGAATATATCGCCGATAATTCAGATTAGACAGCGAATCCTAATTTCCAGGCCCAGGAACCAGTCCGACACCGTTAACAACTCCCCAAAGTGACAGAAAACTACGATCGACACCATAATCTACAATTACTTTACCGCTCCATGAATCAGAATTTCCACATGTAAAAATCCGAGCGGGAAAGAAAACTTTCAATGAAGATGCTCAATAAGGATGAGGAGATTGTCGAAAGTAGTGGTGATGCGATGCCGGAAGCTGTAGGTGAATTCAGTATGAAACGTCGACGTACGAATGCAAGTCTGACGTATGTAATAACAAGCAGGCATTTCTCAACCTTGAATACGTGGCATTATATGGTTTGTGTTGGATTTCCAAGAGGAAATGGTTAAAAGGAAGAAGAAAGAAATTACTCAAGTTACTAGCAAACTCTGAATAACACTGTGATACAATGACGTCGCACTTTATTGGGAAGGTGGCGGAATTAGATGAGAAGCAACTGTTGGCTGAGATAGACTCCTTCAGAGTCACTGTGGCTACAGACATCCATCAAGTGAGAAGATTTAAAACTGCTGAGGGAAAGAACATCTCGAACATTTTAAAAGTTTGTAAAGGCGCTGAAGCCTGAGGCAGATGCTACCCAAAATCGTAATTCCGTCACCATTTAGAACATTGTACTAGATCCTGAACAAATAATTTATATTCCCTTATCTGATCTGATTCCTTTCATAACACACAAAATGGTCTTGAGAGATACAGGTCGGGAATATTAATTCGAATTAGCCCACCCCTACAAATAGGTTCTCAGCAAACAAAGGCGTTGACATGAAACGATTGCAGTGATGAATATATGGTCTCACAATGACCTTTTGATGTTGATTATGGATGGCCAACAGCTTTCATTGCTGAGCTTTAATTTGTTCAAAGCCAAATAGAGAATGATTTGGATTTTCTCAATTGAGCCCCAAGTAATGTTTAAAGTTGGGTATCGTCAGCATACACGTGTAGAGTGAGACTGTGCGGCGGTACAATGCCCCCAACAAGTTAAGTGTAGCCGCCAAACAAAATGAGGCCACAAACTGAAGCTCGCGGAAAACAAGACACTAACTGACACTGCATGTGTACAATGTAACATATAGCAACAAAATCAATTTAAAGTGGTTCCACTCTCACAAATGAGAGTTGCACACAAATCCAGCTTGATAATGTACAGGCCATTTTGACCTGCATATCCATCTTGCGTATGGACGAGGACACTGTGACAGATGTTAAAGGCGAAATGTGATCGAGCTGATTCACTGAAGACGTACCGTACGAACTTCAATGTGTATCCTCAAAGCGGCTGTCATCAAATCAGATTGCTGAAGACACAGGGCCAAAATTCGCCATGTTGTCTAGGTCAAGTAGGATTTCTTGAGCAGTGCGGAGACGATGTCATTCTTCATCATTGATTGAAAAGTACAGTTTTTAATGGAAGAGGTACCAATGTTTTGATAACAGGCAAAATGTTAATCGCAGAGGTGCGATGGCTTAGGGTTCAATGAGCAAGATTTGCTGGAAGCGTTGATGATGATTGATTGCACTTCGTAGATTGGATTTTAGAACGAAACTTTTGATGACACATCGTTCCTGAAAATTGAGTGGATTGTTATTCTCACTCTTAAAATTTTGGAACTAAAGAAGTCATTAAATGAAGCTGCGAAGTCGGATTGTAGCACTGACGACGGCTAATTTGATCACCTATTGGGTAATCCATTGATGACCTTGCATATTGCTTCCGGGTGTTTGCCACTCTCCATTTGTTTGCTGTTATAGTATTGCAACCTGTCCTTATCAGTCAATTCCTTGATTGATGTTAATCGCTAATTCTTCTCAGAAGTTCGACCAAATAAAAAAAAAGAATTGGCTATTTACATTAACTAAGAAGAAATTGAAAAGGGCCGGTACATATGTAAGATAACACATTTAAACATTAGGCCGCTACTTTCTACAATATCAATATTTAAATAATGAGTGTAGCCTGCAACAATGTTAACCTAATTTAGCTTTTTTTCGGATCCAGATTTGGCATCTGTAAATGTACATACGTTGTTATGTGAAAGAAAGAAATTGCACCCACTACGTTTAAAATGCTCCATTAATTGTGACGTAGTTCGGTCATCCCCCTTTAAAATATGCCTTATGCTTTGCGCCATGTAACAGTAAAGTGTTCCAAGGATTTCAACAAAGAACTCCGGTAACATTATTATGTAACGAGTTGCATGCTCCTCTGTTTATTGGTATAAATGCAGATATCTATCTCGAACAACATCTCTACTCACTACTTCACCAGGGAGTGAATAATTGCTCAAGCCAACCTCGTACAAAACTCGAATTTTTAGCTGGAGTTTATGAAAGTTAAGACTCGAAAAGGATGTACAAAGATAATGTGCAGGGACGAGGACAACCAAGAAAGAGAGAGTATTGCGAGGCTAACAATTATAAGGGGCAGTCGGGTATATTTATGTGTTGTACCTATAAGAGCAGGAATATGGATCAGGTAGGGAAAGAAATAATATGTACAACTCTGATAACACCGGCTGCGTCAATTAGTGACGTAAAATGTGTGTTATAATCACTAAAAAGGCACAATCTTTGTAACGAAGAAGAGCATTCTAGATCAAATTAATCCAGTTATATGCTTGTGATGCAGCTAGCTCAAATTTTAATACTGATTTGACCCTATAAATAATCTATAATATATTAATGCTATTAATGTAATTACAATTAGGTTGTAATGACTAGACCGATGCAAGTTGGTATATGATTTCAATCTTTGCAAAAATAATAATAAATTTGAGCGACTGTGTTTTATAGCAGCATCGCTACCAAAGACCTGGGGGTTTTAGAATGCAATGCAATTGCTGCGTTACGACATTTATAAAAATAATAGCTGTACATAATCTTAAAATGCCATTTGATATATGCCCACGTATATAAGTCTGTTCGAGGAAAAAAATATATATTTTATTACGAAGTTCAAATTATTACTGACACAGTGTATCACATGTTATATAAAACGTCATTCGTCGGTAATACAGGTGGCACTCGGCACGCAGATTTATCATTATGTTTGATGAGCACCTTGCAATGGAATGCAATTTACGAAAATGATTTTAGTTCTTTCATATCAATCAAACATTCATGGAAGAATTGCCCACTTAAAATCACCAACGTTGCATTTATGTTATTGTTTCTCCAAAATTTAACCAAAAGCGGTGGTTTTGCTACCATCGTTTTTCTGTGTTTTCGATTAAATGAGCACATACTTTAAACATCTGGCAGTACGGTATTACCGTGTAGTGTATATCCCTGTGTGTATGGACTGCAAATATCAACCTATATTTCTCCCATAAATCAAACCCAGTTACCGTGTGATATTGGAACATAAATGAATCGCACATTTTCAGTATTTGTGAGAAGCATACGGAATTTGGCTTTTACGTGTGCTTGGTCATTAATTATCGTTTGTCACATTAAATATTCACCATTTTATTGATATGCCTGGGTTGCCGAGCTGCTATGCTCTTGTTCAGCAATAGCATAGTAAATTGTTAGATAACCCATCTGCTTCTCATAATCTTGAATTACTTCAATATTGAATTAATTCCTGGTGAGGCAAATAATCTATTTCAAAATTTGCTTGGATAATTTGACCAGAAAAGTGATATCCGACGTCTATATAGCTCAACGCAGAGCAAGCCTGCGTATTGCGCATAAAGGTTTATGTCTATTATATGATACTGAGCTAATTCAGTGCGATATAAGACTCATTTATAGGGGAGCATTTCAGTGATCATTTAATCCCTTACACTCGTAAGACGTTACTGTCGACACATAAATCATCATCATTGATGAAGCAATCAAATGTGTCTAAGGTCGTGTCAATTTTTCCCTGTTGGCTTACTTCAAACTTACCCATAAGCACTTTTGGCTTATCAGCATCTTTTATCACCAGAATTCACCATAAACATCACCACATTGGCCTTGCTATTCAATGCTTAGCCAATTCAAGTCTAAGGACGATTGTCAGTTGATTTCATTAATTAATTAGCAGTTTTAGTCATTTAGCCTGACTAAAACATAACTGTGCTTCGTCAAGCTATCTTTAATCGATTAGTGGTACAAACTGGCAGCATCAAATTGCGTATAAACTTTTGTTTTTGTTTCAAGACTTACCCATTTCCCAAGTATCTCACATCCAACGGCAGAACTGCGAGGGATTTAATCTGAATATGCGCATACATATATATATATAGATATAGAGAGATATATATATATATATATATATATAGAGATAGAGAGATATAGATATAGAGAGAGAGAGAGAGAGAGAGAGAGAGATAGAGAGAGAGAGAGAGAGAGAGAGAGAGATAGATAGATATATATAGAGAGAGATAGATAGAGATATATAGAGATAGACATAGAGAGATCTAGATATAGAGATAGAGAGAGAGAGAGATGGATCTCTCTCATATAGACAGAGATATTTAGAGAGATAGAGATCGCGAGATATCTAGACTCTCTCTAGAGAGAGAGAGACATGGAGAGAGAGAGAGAGAGAGAGCTGAGACAGAGAGAGAGAATATATAGAGAGAGATAGAGATGTAGATAAATAGAGAGAGAGGATTACAGAGACAGAGACAGATCTTCTAGAGAGATAGAGAGAGAGACCGAGAGAGAGAGAGAGAGATAGAGAGAGAGAGAGAGATAGAGAGAGAGAGAGATAGAGATCTCTCTCTCTCTCTAGAGATATAGATATAAGATCTAGAGAGAGATATATATATATATATTAGAGATATATAGAGATATATATATATATATATATATATATAGATATATATCTCTATATATATATATATATATATATATATATATATATATATATATATATATATATATATACGTGCATTACACATTACTTGGTAATAGAGGAATCACATTTTCCCGGGAAGGTGATATTTTTGTCCAACAAATCTTACCATAAAATAATATTGCGTCCGAATGATGTATTACCTCATGATAACGAGGAGCTCATTAGTAGACAATAGGCAGTTGTCGTGTGCGGACGAGACAATGTGCGCCAAAGCGGGTAGGGTTTTGAAATTGACCAAAAGCATTTGGACGTTATCAAAGCCTCTATACGGCAAGAGCATTATAACAGATCAAGGCACCCGTGATCGTTATTATTCTATGCTCCCGACGTGTAAGTAGTAAAGCATGGCTGACGGAAGATTATATTTCTGATAGACTGTTATCACGCGACAAATATCGTACCGTAGCATTATTGGGAATCTTCGCAACATCAACTGCTGTTACGCAAAGGAATGTGTTAAGGATTATGTATAACAGATTCCCAACTCTTAGCTAAATAATACATCATTCTTGTTCACCTGTTACTACTGCCATTGCTTAATATGTTGCCTTTAAAATGTATAGATTATTCAGTACGTCTTGTTAACCACTTGCATGGGACAAACTGTGTAAATTTGAAACTAAAGAACCCCCTAACGACTGAGCCCAAACAATTGTACATACGGTTTGATCAATCATTGAATACATGTTTTGCATGCAAATGGTTGCATATTTCTGTTGTAAGATCAAGGGGTTGTTCAACCTTTTATGGAATATTTTGACCATTTTAGCGAGTGATAATAAGTAGCTATAACTGACGTAATGGTAATCGTTGAAATGTTAATATTACAAGGTGTAAATAGTTATAATATATATAAGCCCACCACAATTGCTCAAATTCTAATATGTTTAACGAGGAACTATTCACGCAGCACCTGGCTGTGTTGTTATGTAAAATAGCAAGTATGACTTAATTGGCCGAAAGCAATAACATCACCATCACTTTTGTAGCGGTGGTAACCACTTAGTTGCTTTACTGCTCTAAGATAGGGACTATTGATAGTGATTTTATTACTAAGATGACTCATTCAACTATAGAATAAAGAATATCAATGCGCTGTTGAGAAAACAATGTCCTTTTCTTTCAATTTTCTTTCTTACCATTTCAACCAATACACAAAAAAATTATGCCTCGTTGGTTCCAATTTTAATGCCAATATATTTCGCAATGCATGTAACGTCTATCATTTGATATATGCATAATAGTTTTCTCAACTTGGAATCACTTTGCACATGAATGTTTATAGCCAATTTCCGGTCAATTCACAAACAACAGAACCGTAACTCCTCCAAATGAGACACTTGCCCGTTATAGACAGGCCTAGTTTATAAAAAGGGGGAAACTTCGTCAGCGAACGAAGCAATATATTGTAAAAAAGTATATTTATTTGCTTTCTAATTTACCACCCTTTAGGCAAGAGAATCCAAAACTTGCATACAAAACGTAATGTTACTGCTCTTGTGCTTTTAAACATCGCAAGCTAATCAAATACACATTGTTAGCTTCACCACACAAACACAACTGCATGAGGAGCTCATGTAATAGCTGTGAATTTTATCGACATTCTTGATATCATTCGCAATGATAGCATCAAAATTTTATGAGATTGACTATGTCGATATATATCCATGAACATGTCACATCAAATATGCGTGTAAGTTTATCGCTTGTTATGGTAGATAACACCAAGTCGACATCAGTATTGATATTCGCCTCATGCAAACGGTGAATGAGCTTTTTAAGCCCTCTCTATAGTCAAGTATGTCATTCAGGTTAACGCTCATCATCAAGGGTACGTTTTTTATACCCGATTAATACATCTGTGCTTAGGGGTAGGTTGTGCACTGTGTACCGCACGTTGCATATTCAATACTACGGAATATGTCACCTCTTTGCGGGAAGTTAATTGGATAATGTGGTTACCTCACAAAGTATGTAATCGAACCCAAAGAAGTCGATGTTATCCTCGTAGTTTTATGAAAGCTATATTTCCGTGTAAGCATTTAAGTACATTATCTTTCCATACATTTGTTAGAACAATTCCAGCATGTGAATTTCATCGATCTGCAACTGATAATATGAGCAACCTCAAGAATGTAATTAATTGATGATGGGCCTAAACGCGTCGTTCCGACATAAAACCCGATCTGCATATATAACCATGTCAAAATATAAACAACTATCAATGCTTTTGCTAGGTTAATGCATAAGTATATTTGCTTATTGTACATAAAACACAGGCGATCAATCGACATTAAGCATTCTTCCAATGAGTCAATAACAAACTAATTTATTGCGAAAGTAGATTCATTTGCCTTCACATTTAATACCCTTTTGGCAAAATAATCTAAACAAATATAAATAAACTTTTTGCATTACTTACTTTGTTTTTATGGTATGTTGAAACAAGTGATATAGAGAAGGCATAAGGCGTTAATCTTATAGTTATTAAAACCTTTTTTAAATTCACAGTAACATGCAGTTATCAAATGGCAGTGAATCGTATCAACATTCTCACAGCTTATCATCTATAATTATTGTTTAAACAAAGACCTCTTATCGGTAGCATACTAATACTTAATGTTGAAAAATCTGTTTATTGCTGTTTGTTGTATGATCTCATGTCATAATCTATGTTTCTTACGTTATCCTTTGGTTTTTGTTGCAACAGCAAGTGTTCATATGTGATGTAAGGCTGTTTCGCACAAAGTATATGAACAAGCTTTACTGTTAAAGATGGATCTACCCAGTCAAATATTCCTTAAACATGAATGCATATATCACAATCATTAACCGGGTTTATTCAGGTACGGATACAATACTATAGAAATAATATAACTGATTATACTTAGCCTTTGATTGATTTATTGCATCATTGAACTAATGCGGTTGTTGATACTTTATAGTTATCCATGCAGGATCATAGCTTATAACCAATGCAAATGTTGAACTAGGTACAAGGTGATCAATATGTCTGCTGACATATGATTTTATCTCTTCAAGCCTTTTTTCACCAGTGGTCACCGTACGAAATGGCTTACACGATGAAGACTGTTTAGTCGCATGTACATTCAATGAGACGATCATAAGTCAAAGATAACTTCTAGTATGGGTTAACGGATGTTTTTTTATGAAGCATGCCTTTTGCGTTATGATTCAAACATGCGTAAGGGCTCATATACGGAAAGAAAATTATTACGCGCTGTCATCACATCCTGTTACTTTTGCCTTGTAGATGTGTTTTGTTGACTAGATAGTTAACATGATATACCATATACGAAATATTTACGACGGTGGTATGATCCTATATATCATTCAAGCATTCAAATGTAGATTGCCCTACGAGTTACACCTATGGCAGAATTTAGGCTTTGCATGTTCATACATTTACCAAACAACAAGCTTATGTCTACAGCATCTGGGTGGGCCGAGGATTTAACGGGAATATACTGCATACAAGTCATGTTAAGCAGGATTTTGTTTGTCAATTATCCAGTAGAATAAGGCAGGGCATGGGTTATGAGATTTAATTTGATGCTGGATTCACTGAGCATCTAACACGTTTTTTATGCACTATAACAGCTTAATACAACTAATGTAACATGCATTGCATCTAACCAGAATGTAATTCGCCAATTTGGATTTCTCTCAAATTCAATCGCAAATTGAAGCAGTTGTAATTCACAATGTTAGTTACTGTGAAACTTAATTATTATTCGCAATATTTTGATTCGTTTTATTCCATCTACCCATCATATCGTCTCCACAAGTGCTTCGCTTTGTGTCACAACCAGTCAATTATTTGCCCTTTTCCCCATGAGAGATATAACTTCAACTATATTTTATCATGATTGCATTACAATGCATAAGTGAGATTACGTTCGACTTTCGTAAGATAACAAAGTTATCCAGGCCACCATGAATAACCAAAGCAGTAGCCCAAACCTTAATGTATTGCCTTTGTATTAGATACGTCACAGCATTGCTTTTTGTTAATCAAATCAGAGACCCATAGAAAAGGCATCTGACTTCACTGGGTGTTTCATTTATTGAATGCAAGGGTGTTTATGGTTTAGGATTTAGCGGTCAGCCGGATAAGTGTTTCTGCGGGAGCATTTAATAATAACCTGCCTTAAGGTTTTGAACCCTGAAGAGGGACCAAATTAAAGACGGGGAGTTAGTTTTGCACGATTGGTTATTTTGTTGTCTCATGACTCATATTGAATAGTCGTTTCCCCATTAATCCATGGCACGGAGGGCGTATGTGGTAGCAAAATAATTGAGGTGTTTAAATTCCTACCGTTAATGAAGTAAATGTTTCGGAAAAAACAGGTGTATTCAGCTTTAATGATTGCATGATTACCGGAGTATTGATTGGGGAATCATTGTAAAAAGCATTCATTATCTTAAAACTGAAAAAAGTAATTATTTCAATGTGAAAATATCAACCAACGAACAGGCATTGTTCACGATACGTGGATAAAAATTCAGACGGAAGACATTATCCAATGCAATTGTCTAGTTCGTTTAAACTTTCTTACATCTTATCTCGTTTGAATAATATCTCTTAATTGGTGCAGTACTGCTTCTTATGCATTTGACAAGTATATAAGTTATATGTTACCTGGCATATACATCGAGGGTGCCATTAAGCTTATTTGACTTTTAACGGTTAGTGGTAGAACCATCAAATGAAATGAGAATATATATATATATATATATATATATATATATATATATATAGATATATATATATATATATATTATATATATATATATATATATATATATATATATATATATATATATATATATATATATATATATATATATATATATATATATATATATATATATATATATATATATATATATATATATATATGCTCCATATATCGCTAGCAGTATTCGTCACTGCTACTGTGGCTCACTGGTCTGCCAATTATGTTAAGCTGAAATGCTCAATACGCTGAGATATATTATGGCCAGTTAATATCTCCAATCACAGAAAGAAAAACTCACGGTTTATCCATAACGAATCCATTCCTCGTATATGATCATATAATTTAGGCTTTAGCAGTATACTTTATAACTGACGAGCAAAACACCTTTCGGATTGCTTTCGATGCATTTATCTGTCCCAGCACAAAGATGCAGGTTTTTTTCGAGAAGCTGTTGATTACATCGTAATGCAAGCCTTGATGGATGAAAATCGCCTTCTGCCACATCATTTTGCGAATCATACCCCATTATATTATTCGATGAGTTGACGATCAGAAGATGTAGACACGAGTCGGTAGCTATATTAAAAAAAACCTTCTTTGAATACTTATCATAAAAATGACAGTGGCTTGATGCTGAAAATATATTTCGGCTGCTGTGAATGACGCAGGCAATGGTAATCATTTCCATGCTAATTCCTTGAGATGTAAGGATATAAGTCGCTGGCAAAGTTAAGATGCTCATGGCTGAAACCAGGAGTAAGCCCTACAGAACAATAAGCGATATACCAAACGTGATACTTAATTCCCGCAATGTTGCCAAACAAGGTTTATCGACAGTAATGCCTTGCGACGGAATGCGACGTAATGCGTGATCTTTGAAATAATCGCTGCACCCAATTAAGACTTAAAGATTTGCTAACTGGTACAAGCCAGTCGACCGTATAAAGTAACCAGTGAATGTTTCCGTAATATGTAAGACATTCAATCGCTTTGAAAATACGCATGATTATCTCGTTTACTATAGTTTACTGTGATGTGAAAATTACAGGCAAAGTCAATATAAGTCTACTTGCATGCAATAAATCGTGTATTGCAGTGCATTTCGTTACTACTCCCTCTTTAACAGGCCAGTCGATCATGGTCATTGTGTCAATAATGTACATGATTTGTTTAGTCAATATTCTCTAAGGGATCATAGAATGTGGCAATGTAATCAAGCGTTTGGTGGCGAGTTTATGAAGCTTAATTGTACGTCCTTCAACTACTTCTTTCACATTTCGGTTCAGTAGCTGCGTTAATTGGTCGAGCAGGGACAGGCAGGAAGGACGCGGAACATTCTCATGGACATCAGGACGATAAACACATTGTGTTGCCGCACATTCTGGGGATTCTCATTGCAGTTTTTCAATGCAAGTTCGCATTGTTGACCAAGTGGAAAATCTACCTCCTATGATGTTCATTTAATGGCTCACTTAATACATAATACGTTGCAGTTAATTCAAACAGTGACAGGAAGTAGGACATAAAGCCTTGAATCAATTTTGCCTTTACAACTTAATAATGACCATAAGGATTGTTTCAGCGAACAGTATCGGAAAACAAATATAAGTTGAGATTCCGTGCCGATCCCAGCGCCAGCGATCCTCAGATGACGATAACAAAAAATATTTACAAGCCTGCGAAACGGAACCAAATTCATGATAAAAGTCCTTCGTTACACTCCTGCTCACGGAGATAACAATTTGGAATGGAACACACACACACACATACACACACACACACACACACACACACACACACACACACACACATATATACACATATACATACATATATATATATATATATATATATATATATATATAGATATATATATATCTTTTACATATATATATATATATATATATATATAAATATATATATATATATATATTTATATTTATATATATAAATTAAAGATATATACATATATATATAATATATATATACATATATATAAATATATATAAGATATATATATAACCCATATATGTATATAACTATACGTATATATATATACACACACATACACACATATATTATATATATATAGATATATATATACATATATATATATATGTATATAAATATTATATATATATATAAGTAAATATATACATAAAATATATATATATATATATACATATATATGTATATATATTCATATGTATATGATTGTATATGTATATGTTTATATATATATATATTCATATGTATATATATATATATATACATAAATATATATTTAAATATATATCTTATATATATATATCAATATATGCATATAATATGCTTATAAACACATATATATATATATATATTCAAATATATAAATATATATATATATATATATATATATATATATTTATATATATATATATATATATATATATATATATATATATAGACACATATATATAATATTATATATATATATATAATTGTAAAAAGTATACGGAGGCAAATATGTATTTATATGTATAGATATATATACATATATATGCATATATATACACATATATATATTTACATTTTAACATATATGTACCAATATATATATATATCAGTATATAAATATATATATGTATATAAACATATATATACATATATATGTATACATACATATATATATATATATTTATATATATATATATATTATATATATATTTGCATATATATATTATATTTATATATATATATATATATATATTATATATATATATATATATATATATATATATAACCATATATATGTATATATATACGTATATATATATATATATATATATATATATGCGTATATATATATCCATATGTATATATATACGTTATATATATATATATATATATATATATATATGTATATATATACATATATATATATACTGATTCATATATATAATATACTATATGTATATATATATATATAATATTATATTATATATATATATATATATATATATATAATTTACATATTTATATATATATAAATGCGTATATATATATATATAATATCAGTATATATATATATATATTATATATTATATATGTATATATGTACTGACATATATATATATATATATATATATATATATGATATATATGATATATGCAAATATGCCTACGGGAATATTTAGCTTTTGGGATTCTAACAAGTTCAACATGTCTGAGAAAAACAACGCGATGCAGTTATTTTACTCTGCTATATATTCAGCATCACCAGCAACAGCGGGGTTGCTCTTCAGGTCACATTGCTGCATCAGATTGTGTAATATAATCACACACAAAACCACGATTTTATGTACATTTGTACAAGTGCTGGCAACGAACAATTTTTTGCATGCAATAATTTCGGAAATAAGGTGACGGAACGAATATTTAAAGTGGTGAACAGTATTAGGTGAATAAAACATGAAGTATTAAGTCTGAGGCTAGGACTATGTTGCCGGCTCTTGTAATGGATTTCATCGAAGCCGGACGCTTAAACAATGATAACGTATGCATGTGAATACGTGTCTGCTTCAACAGAGCCTGTATTTCTAATGAGATGTAACGTTGCTAATATGAAGTAAGATTAGCATATTGTTAATGAACAATTCGCTATAAAATAAAATGTCGAATAAACAATTAAATGCAGGCACTTATATGATTCTTTTGTCAACTTTAGGGTAATATTTGTTTTGCGTCAGAATATTGATTAGCGTAATCACGATGTCACGGGATTCAAAGTATTCCTTGTGTATGACATTCGTTGCTTAATATCTGTGCATCCATAATAAAATAATGTTCCAGCCTTTCTTTACTGCTTAAATGTGCGCTTCTGGACAGTTTAACAAGAACGATCAGGTGTGCCCCAGCTGTAGCTGTGTTCTTGCCATGCGAAGACTTTGAAACACGGAAGACTCGGCAATAACATGGAGGAATCTGGCAAAAACACGGAGGATCCCAGAATAAAAATATGGAAGAGCGCGGAAGACGCCGTAAACAACACGAGTATTTCGGAGGACGGCGGCAGCAATACGGCATTAACGCGGAACGGACCGGCAGCAACCCAGAACGAGTACGGTTCTACCCGGATTGGGGTCGAATAAGGTATAATAAGCCGATATAACCATTTCATTGCACACTCCAGAACGTGATACATGGATCCATCACTACCTCAACAAGAAGAAGTTGGCCTGCTATTGGACACGCTTGACCTATTCTGGGCACCTCGCTAATCGGTGTTGCTGCCGAGACAAATTTTCCAAAAATTGCGCAGGTTTGATTTTTTGAGTCCGGCCACAGCAGGAACACATGCTGGAGCACCTTTGATTGATACTCCGGAATCTCCCAGGAATATTCTGGCAATGTGAGACAGAGGCATGAGAATTTGCTGTATCCTCCGTTGCGCGCTTATATTGATTATGATTGCAGCATATATTTCATAGCAAGTTCTGAGCTATTGCATATTACCACTGCTCCCTCATGGTGTATAAATATTCTGCTGTAAATGCCACGGTATCTCGATGGTGAATAGATTATTACAGCTTGCGCTCACCGCCGATTTGGTCTGGAAGGATTGTGGTGACAAATCGTCCGGATAAAGTCATAATTCAACGATAGGAATCATAAGAGGGCTAACTGGTAATAGAGGATCACATTTGTTAGCCGTTAACACATACAAATGTATATATTATCCACTGGGACCTGTGCATTGATAGTGATGGTAACATACAGAGCTTGATCGATTGCGATATTCCCTTTGATTGAAATTGGTGGGATATTTGTAAAGAATCCAGTGGTATTATATACACGTATTCACAAGGCATTCTGCAAACAATTACAATACATTATAAGGAAAATCATTTCGCTAGATTGCTGTGCTACACTTCACCGTCAACAGTTTTGCTTTATCCATTTGCTTTATGTATCGCTTTATGCTGCCGATACGTATTAAGACAAGTCCCTGAGTTGTATACATGGTAGCGGTTCTGGGACACAGCCTCTCCCATGTGACTACTACAGCCCTTGGCAGCTTATACAAGATTTTTGCTCACCCTGATCTCGCTGCGCTAAAACCAATGAAGGACGGAGCGCTAAACTGCGTCGACAAGATCATACTCGACCGGTTTATACAAGATATTTGCTCACCCTTATAAGAGCCCCAATTTACTCTAGAGCTACCCGACTTTCGGCTACCTTTTTTTCCGCCAGCCAGCGAGAAGCTTTCCTCTGGACCCACCCTCTCGACAGCCTGCAGTCCCCCACAGCCAGTTCTAGCATATATAGAAAGGTTCGTGAATAGGGGGTTGGGTTAGCTTGGGCCGTTTTTCTACTACGGGGATGTGCGAGGATGTACAAAACTTTGCTTTGAAGGATCGGGGTCTGCACCCCAGTATCTCCCAATCGCCCAAGCACCAAAGGATGCAAGGCCCCCAAGCAACCAGCCTGGAACAGCCTGTTTCTCTTTTCTTTCTTCCTCCTCTTCTTTCTTTTCCACCAAGTCATCTAGTTTGTCCCCGATTTCATCGTCCTTTTCCTCGCCCTCGAGTTTTTTTGCCTCCACCAAGGTGTCTACTTGGCTTCGAATCGCATGGAGTTCTTTGGCCATATGGGAAATGCCCTGGTAGAAGTCGTACACGCTAGAAGTGCCTAGGGCCAAGGTCACCGCCATAGGTGGGAAGCGGGCGATCTCCCTCTGCGTTACAAAATTGCCCATCTGGTTCCCAGGAAGGCGGCCAATTTGTAGGCCCCCATCGCCTTCGTTCTCTCTTGGGCCCCCATCGCCTTCGTTGTCTGTGGGAATCTCTCTTGGGTTCTGGTCTTCCTCAGGTGTCCATAGTCTAGATAGCCTACTGGACCCAATTCCGTACTTCTTCTTCGTGGCAGAAAAGGGGATTTTTCCTTTGTCTGCATTTAGGGCTTCTATTGTTTCTTTGGAGAGACGTTCTGCAGATGGCATAGTATCTCTTCGCAAGACCCTAGCTCTATATCGTTCCCACCCATACCCAACCCAACCCACCCACCCAACCTACCCAACCCAACCTACCCAACCTAAAATACCCACCCAACCCAAACCACCCAACCAACCCACCTACCATTCCAACCACCAAGTAGGGTTGCTCTAGGGACGGCATCCACTAGGAGTTGTAGCATATAGACAGAAGGCAATGGGTACAATGTGGAACTCGAAAGGAAGAGAGGAGAGCCGCGATTCTACCCCTATCCCGTCTTCCAGAAGGCTATTCGCCCCATGCTACTCACAAGCAGTACACAGGAGGAGCTGGAAAAAGAGGCCTCCTTGGTGGTGGAACCGAAGGTGTTGGCCTGGATAGACAAAGACCGGGCGAACGATTGGTGGTCGTGATCCTTGAGACGGCTGTATGCCGTGGGAGATAGGGGCACTTGCGCTTTTGAACCAAGGCTGGGCAGGTGGTGTACTATGTGGAAATTCTGGCTAGCGTGGCGAGTCTGTCTTTCTTCTTCTGGGGGGTTGTACGTGGCCTTCCTCGAAGACCGCAACGCCCCCGAGGGCCGACAGTTCCTTTTCCATGAAGAAGCCCACAAGTGGGAGGGTGTCGCCATAGAGCTCTCCGTCGTCGTCTACGGCCCGTAGGAAGAAGATTGTCTGGTCCTTGCCTCTGAAGGTGGTTTTGTCGTGTTGGCTGCAGTTGTACTCCCCAGGAGAGAAGTCTATTGCCTTGTGGATTTGTGGCCTCGGCGGCGCCTTTACGACTTCTATGTGGGCCTGGGTTTCTCCCTCCTTCTGTGCCAGCTCCCGCTCCTCTTCGTCGTCCTCCATTGGAAACTGACACTCTTTTGTGCAGGAGAGGACTGCTATGGGGTTCCAGACAATGGTTTGCCCACCTTTCTGGAAGGATTGGGATGGCCGGATATCGATCTCTAGGTGTCCTGGTGGTGGGATCCAGGCAATGGTTCTATTGTGGAAGTTGGTGCTTGTTCCTGTAGTCCCTGGTGTAGTTGATTGAGTAGATGCCATATCCGTGTACCAGGAGTTGGCGCTGAGAAGCTGGAAGGCGTTCCTGGAGGGTTTCCATTGGGACCTCGGAGACTGCCACCTTGGCAATGAATACTGCCGTTGGCTCTGCTCCAGGGTAGAGCCTTTTCCAAGCCTGTTTGGACTCATTCTTGGTTTCTTTCTCGATCCTCACAGGAGTCTTGAGGACAACCCCACCACCAGAGAGGGAAACGGTGTGCTGTAGGGCAGTGTTACAAAATGGCATATCTTCGCCGATAATTCCCCTGGTTGCTAGGGCGATCTTGGCGACCCCGCTTTCTCCAGTTGTAAGGAGGACCTTGCCCCGGAAGGAAACAATGTCGCTGGATCGCAAATAGCCAAAGACATAGAGATCGTCTACAAACGGTTGGAGGCCCAAAAGTAACTGGGGGTGGGTTTTCCCCAAGTTGCCCTCGAGGTAGTCGACTTCGGCTATGCCCAGGACTAGATTCAGCTACCAGTGAGCAAACATCTTGTATAAGCTGCCAAGGGCTGTAGTAGTCACATGGGAGAGGTTGTGTCCCAGAACCGCTACCATGTATACTACTCCCTGTGGCGTAGTAGCTTACCGCTGCACCTTCTGAACCACAAGTAATGGTCTTCATTCCTAGGCGTGACAAACAGACTGGTAGCCCGTGACTTTGGCTAATATCAAAACGTACTATTTGAAGTCTCGCTGGCGTGCGACTCCCAAACTATAAATCCAATGCCTCTTAAGCGCTAGTTCTATTTAAGAATAGCGTTTGTTCCTTCAAGATTCTAGTTAGATTATTTTACACAGCACAGGCTACATTGAAAAGTGTCTCGAGAGAGAGAGCACGAGAGAGAGAGAGAGAGAGAGAGAGAGAGAGAGAGAGAGAGAGAGAGAGAGAGAGAGAGAGAGAGAGAGAGAGTACGAGAGAGAAAGGAAAATTGAGGGGGGAGAGGTTGTCTATTAATTAGAGTAATTATTGGTGAAAAGAGTTCATTAGAAGACAGATATTATGCATTCCTCGACTGCTACGTAATATTTGCAATTGTAGGACGCCTGGCACGTGTCGCTTGCAGTCATGGAATTTGATTAGCACAGTTGCAACATTCGCACAAATACCATCCAACAAATCAATTTATTATGTCGGTGTTGTTCTACCATCATATTATCATGCATTTACACCATAAGGCAAACTCAACATGTACTCATGCACCCGTTAATATGTTCGACGCATCAAAGGTGTCCTGATCACCTATCATTTATGTCATTAACAGTATAATTCCTATGGCCGAATTACCAGCTGCAAATATATGGTCCGAAACAGTGATTTTTTGAGGAGTAAAAAGATGTACACAAAGGAATTTTATCTATGCCTACATTAGTCAATTAAGAAGTATTGCGGTCTTTATATTGATATATCACAGTAATGAATCGTTATATCTTTAAGATTTACATCCACTATTATCATTGGCCCTGTAATGCTAAAGAGGTTTAGTTGTGAATATTGCACTTGAACATAGCCAGCAACAAAACCACGGTTAAAGCGACAGTAGTTTTTAAGAAACACCATACAATTTATGTTCGATGACCAAGTGGAACCACTCCCCCTTGAATGATCATTTGATAGCTCTGTTAGAATGCTCCATTGTTCTATAAATTGCAGTCCATTCCGAAAGTGACTGGACGAAGGGTATAAACTTAAGTTTTTCATTTAACCTTTACAACCCAATAACGACCGTTACATAGTGGTGTAAATTAGATATAGCGGTCGAATTATCTGCCTAACTGCGAAATGTAATAATTTAGCACTAAAACCCATTTTTTGAGTATTAATTAATGTTTTTAAGTTGACTCTGGGATGCTTACTTTCTATTGTCTATTCATTATTCTCGCTCGATCCCACCCTTATTCCCCTTACCCCACCCCTCATTATTCCTGCTTCATTTCTGTC
The DNA here is from genome assembly GCA_034190875.2 of Urechis unicinctus. Taxonomy (NCBI): domain Eukaryota; kingdom Metazoa; phylum Annelida; class Polychaeta; order Xenopneusta; family Urechidae; genus Urechis; species Urechis unicinctus. The sequence continues at coordinate 42,660,535 of CM067344.1, read as the reverse complement.
TACGGGCTTATGTTTTCGCTAGTTCCCAATTTAATCCCCTTTTATTGTGCACATTAATATGATTGTGACATTTTTAAAATTCCTGGTACAGAGATGCTGCTCTCTGGGGTAGATGGTTACCTAGTTTAAATTAAATGTTTCTTAATTTATTACAAAACGAGCTATCCGGTGTGTATTCTGCCCTCACTGTGCGCGATTTATTTGTCGTCACTAAGAGTGAGTTACAATCTGCTATGGACCTCAGTGGAAATTGGATGGATCTCCTTTTAAACTATAGTTTGTTGCTTTAAGCATAGGATTTCGAATTTGAATGAGGTTGAATGAATGCATTGTGGTACTTGTAGCCGTTGCTACTAGGCACTTTAAGTATGGGAAGCATAAGAAAAAACACCGCTACCATTGCCTCAAATTGTATGCTCGGAGAATATGCCCTCAAGTTATTTTATTGATGCTACCCTGAACGTATTCTGTACAAGCATACTAATAAATATGATGTCCCGAAGGTAATAGATGCAATGCCAAAAACTGCTTTAGTCTCAAACCATAAAGCATATCACGATTCAGCTGATCCTAGTATAGTGCACTTTGTGCCAGTTCTATCGGATCCAAGTATGTTGTGCTTGCTTTTATGAAGACGAAGAGTGACTTATCATTAAAATATTCATGTGACCATGAACCGCTGGGTTGGGTAATAGAGATATTAAGTTGTTGTTGTTGTTGTTAATACGGACTCTTGTAACAGTAACATCAACACTGCAGCGTAATTAACATGACAAATGGGTACAAATCACACATAAATGCACAACTGCGCCTTACAGCTGCTTCATTGTAACTTAAAGAGATACTCGCGCAATTCATGCGACGCCTCGCGGACCTGATAATTTGCCACCAAGAACGACTACTGCGCAAGGTGCAACAGCGGTTTTTAACGTATGGAGTGATTTCCTTTTATAACTTCCGTTTGTAAACAAAAATTGAAAGAAAGAAAATATAACGACAAAGAGGTGAAACGACGGTGGAAAGGACGGTTTGTAAAAGAAGGCAAACGCGCTAGACTCCAAACTTTATCAAATATAGCCAGCAATTCAGCGGGGAATTTGACGGAGAGCGAACATGAGCCACAAATCGAATCAAACGTATCGGCGGAAAGTGGGTGGGGTATCGGCAGGAGAATTGTTGAACTTGGTCATCTTGCTAATCAGTTGAAATCGTGCAAGAACTGTTATAATCCGCTATATCTGCACAACATTACAAAAGAACAGCGTGTTGGATACGCTAGTATTCTGTACATTGAATGTGACTGTGGAATAATGAATTCAATAACCACGGGAAAGAGTCACATACCTCCAGACAAGTTGAAAAAAAGGATGCCAGTGTATGACATAAACACTAAAGCAGTGCTAGGTAATTTTAATAAAAAACAATCACAACAAGTGACATATAATAAGAGTGGGACAGGAAGACTAGCCCGGTTGCTGAGTGACATTAACTGTGGTGCTCCGAGGGTCACAGCCAACAAGAAAACTATTGAAAAAATTCGGAACTATTTTCTTTTAAATTAGTTGCTGACTAACACAAATTCAAGGAACTCAAACAAAGCGAAGTATACTCTGTATTTGTAATTTTGACCTAGTGTTAACTTTTCTAATCAAATTGAAAAACATTTTTTTTTTGCATTTTTTCTTTTATGTGCCAAACAAAACTGCGTTTATTTGCTACAAATGCATGATGACCCCCTATTTTTATTTTTTGTTCTGGATGTATATTGAATGAAGTTGATACAGGGGAATTTTCAATAAATTCTTATAGCAATTTTTCATTTTATGATGATTTTTTTCATAAATATGTGTCCGAAAATACAAAATCCCGATATTCATATTGACGATCCAGAAAAGAATGAACACTAACTTTCTATATTTTTTGCAATATATGTGATTATCTTTTATTTATTAAGAATTTATTAGTATAATGATTCAAAATGTTAAGGATTTTATAAAGTGGCAATGAGATTCTTCATGAAAAATAAATGTTATAGTAATCTGACCTTGTGTTGTCTAACACTGTACCAAAACTGGCCGATTTGACCGATACACATACTTTTTGAAACAATTTAAACAAAAATAAACATGGTGACCCCAGGTTTTCTTTTCACAATTGAGATGATATGGGGTTAAAGGTAATATCTGCAATTTTTTATCCAATTTCTATTATGCTATCATTTGAGTGAGAATCTCTTTAAGAAGTGATTGAGAACGGATAAAAAGTTCGTGCATGTGGATTAAGATAGATTCTTTTAAATTTATTTTATTATAAAGATAACGTCGGGTGGCGGCAGCGACAATTATTTGTTGAATGCAATTATGCATCGTTCAGATAATGATTTGCGTCTCCGAATGTGTTAAGTCCAATACACCAATTTGTATTCATAAATGATTATTGATTGTGCAAGGGTTATTATCGGAGTACACATTACCAGAAGGTAGTAATGATGGACTATCCCCCCCCCCACCCTGGCCCACAACGGTCACGCCTAGTCAAATAACCTAAAGTTCCCCCTATACAGCCAGGTTGATTAGGGAGACATCTAGCAAGCCAACCTGCCGATTGTCGTCTGGCTACCGGGTAGCGGTGATAAACAGCCCACCGTGTACCAGATTGTACTCCAGGACGGCCGAACCTACAGAATGCTGAAGCACAATGAAAAACTGCAAGAGGTCTGCACTCTGCTGGGTGATTGATTCCTAGCCAACAGGTTTTCGAAACCAATCACGTGGGAAGCATTATGACTACATGGGTAGTGTGGGCTGAAGAACTCCATGGGCTACGACACCAAGGAGCTCGACTTCCTGTTTTGAGGCACCCCACAGAGTGGCACCTGGTGGGTGCGCCGCAGAAGTGGCCGCATGGCCATATTCCCATGTATAACGGTTTGCAACCGCAGTATGCTTACCTGTGAGCAAGCATTCTGGCGTACGCCCACGAATTAAGATGTGTGCCTGCTATCTCAGCTGATCTATGAACATGCCATTGCAGTGCAAGCCATGCAAGCACCCAGACGAACCTCGTTTCGAACATACTGCTTGGTGATCTCATACCAATTTGAGAACCCTTCCGTTTCACTCTTCCAGTCCCACAATCTGTTTCAACCATAGTTACCAGACACGGACCAGGGTTCTTAGGATGAACTCTTAGATGTAGGTTGTGATCCTGACGAGCGGCTCCATGACTACCTTAGATGGTGAATAACCTCGCTCGGTTAACTGAGATAGAAGGGGAGATCACAAAAAGGGAAGCCAAGATGGCATGTTGTGAAGAAGAAGAAGGAATGGTAACATATATCCTCTGAGTTGATTAACAAGGCCGTAATTGGCTTCAGCGACGAAGCAAAAAGCGTGGGTAATGATTCAACGTCAGATCTTCTGCTTTGGTTTAACATGCTTGCTTGAAAAATTTCGTTGTTGAAAGTAATCCCAGCGATGCCTTGTTATCAAACTACTGTCTTTTGGTTGATGTTTTGTTCCGGAAATTTGAAGGAATTCAACGACGTTGTCTCACGTTGATTAAGCTTTTAAATCTCGCATTGTGCACTTAATCCTGCGTAAGGATGTCCTTTACAGCAATTGCATTGTGGTTTGCATCAAGAGGGTGAATTATAAATGTTTGAGAAATGACTTCAGAATCAAGTTTTCTCTTACGATGTGGATGCTCACGTCATGTCATGTTGAACAGACGCCACTCAGTGGATTATATAATTAAGCGGATGCCAATGGCCAATGACTCCCCTTGACCCATTTGAGAGGTGATGCATATGTAATTAACAATTGTGTGCTTAAATAATATCCTCTAACTAACAAATGCAAGACGCAAACAACTGCTTTTACACGGACAAATAATAACGTATGTATATACAAATGTTCCAATTGGTGAAATGAAAGTGTCAGTATTGCGTAAGGATCCACAAAATGTGTTAACAACTCTTGGGCGTTGTGATCTATAAAATACATTGTGAGAAACATAGGGGCTAACTGTATGACAACGAATGGTTGTGTCATAGCTGAATGGCCCGACACGCATTCACATGGGAGAGTTGAAAACGTATCTGGTATTATCAGTTCTGTAACCATTGAAAACCGATTGATTGGTGTTGTCCACATGTGACTAGAAGAAGCTCACCTCTTGCCGAGCG
>CM067344.1:42556349-42651349 GCA_034190875.2 Urechis unicinctus | reverse complement strand
AGATGACGTCCAAAAATATGTTTAAGCCTGAGAAAATAAACCAAATACATGTGATTCCGTCCTTACATCCCAGCTAACGTTCATTATAATCTAGATTGGTGGCAGCTAATGAGGTTAATTTGGGTGGTCGATTGATTATACACTAGAATTAACTTTAATAACGATTTACAATAATAGAGTAATAGAATAACAGATCGAGGTATTTCATCGTCATAACCATACATATCATCAAACGTTTTGCTGTTATATCATTTAATATATACCAGTGATATATTAAAACCCGCCCGATAATGACATCCGCATTAATGAAAGTCACAAAGCCGTTTTATTAATAACCTATAGCATGGTTATCATGATCCAACGAAAATACAAACGATAGCTCATTTAAAGATGGTCATTTTTCAATCATTATTATTGACAATGACACAAGAGATGACCAAAACAAAAATGACTACTTTGCCTTTCATTGCTGCATGATCAACGTCAGTTTTCATACCTTTTTTGACTTGATTGAAGTATTTAAATATGATTCGAAATTAAGTTGGCATAATGCCTTGTGAAATATGCTGCCGATGATTTTGGGCACTGATACAAAAAGCGGCTTGAGCATTACGAAAGCACTGAGCGCTCCAGTATTTGGATCATAGTGGATTATCAAAACATGTTACGTCAACTTAGCTGATTGGAGGTTTTCGTTACATGCATACGTGCTATTTATTGTGTAAAAAAAGAGCTTGGCAATAAGTCGTGCCATCGCACTTCAAGTGAATGGAATGGTTTCAATTACAGTTGAATGTAGTTTATGCCATCTCTATCAGCCCCATTAGCGTTGTATAGGTGTTTATGAAGACGGATAATGTCTTGCCACAATGAAATTGTTTTGAGTGTTTCTATTTGGGAATAACATTTATTCGTTGCTTCCTTTCATAAATTAACTTATAAAAAAATATCGAACGAGAGTCTGTCTCTGCACACAAAACTTACACAAATAAAGAACAGTGAATGTGGTTGTTGTATCAAACAACATGTAGATGATCGTGTCTCTGAGTTGCATTGTTCCCATGCTTTTGAAATTATTTCATTAGATGGTTTGACATATAACCGTTGAATGTTTAGTTTACCATGTGGGACCCACAAATCACTTTCCAGCGCTTTTGACAGGAATGACGATAATTGTACAAACAGATCAATTGTACAAAGTAACTGGCATATAGCAACTCTAGGCAGCAACGGTATCAGATGGACGCGGCTGTCTCTTTTGATATCTATGTCGGTTCATTATTAGTTGCGCTTATTTTCAGGGGACAAAACCGGGCCGTATTCCGGTAACCTATTTGATTTGTATCGTAAATGTTAAGGGTTAAACGGCATATAATCAATTGGCAGAACAGGATTTGTAATTAAGTATTCACTTGGATGTAGGATTACCGATTTGAAATTAACAATTTATCTTGGGTCTTTATTTGTATGCTGGCAAAGTCGTTGCAGACATTGTATTTGCTAACATTAACCATTTTCATATCCGAAACAAACGTGGTTTAGCTACAAACAAGCTAATAAATCACCTTAATGTAAGCTATTCCAGCAGTTAATTGGGACAAGCGACGCTTTGGGAATAGTTTACTAGGTTATAAAGAAATAAAAACAAACCATAAGGACTACCTTTCATGGAAACTTAAGTAGATTTACTCGACCGGGAAACTTAAGTAGATTTACTCGACCGGGAGGCACATAAATTAACAAAATATTAATCACATGGATCAACAATTGACAACATATTCTATGAATGAACTGCTAAATTGAAATTTAGTCCGATTAATATAATGTTAGAATCGTTGAATCGCACTTTTTCAAGGGACAATAAATAAAATGAACTACGCAGTCGCAGCAGGTATGGAGTTATAATCAAGGTAACGTCAGCACTACATGAATTGGTGTGCCCATTGAATTCTAAGCAAATCTATAGACTGCATCCCTCTGCATGCAATGGGATGAACTTATGCAGACGTTGTAAGGTCCAATTGATAATATCTGCATGGGCAAAATGTACAAAGTACCCAAAATAATACATTGGAGGGTGTGAATCTATATTTCTAGAATACGTTACGATTTACACAACTTTGTATCACCATCTACGTATGCGACACCATTAGTTTTGAATTGGCTTGAACCTACGACCCAAAATCACAATGGGCATTTAAATCATACTTAAAAAAGTACGGTTGCATGATGGTTATCTGGGCATGAGTGTACCCATTAGAATTATTGGATGTTTTATTCTTGCAAGTTTGCACAGGGTTTTCAGTCAGTATGTGCGTAATGTGCCATCACCTGTGAAGTTAGGCAAATTAGGTTCAATTTGTGCCTAACTGTAAATATAGTTACTATGTTGTACACACAAAACACCCAGTGCGACGGAATAGAATATTTGGTTCTGGTTGTGCATAAACACAACTGTATTTGTACCACCTTGATCGTTTTCTTACCAGCTATATGAATTGTGCTGCCATGAATTGACAGATGATCGTACTGGCTAAATGATTGCACAAATCATAACTTGGATTATCCGATCACTCAGATAATTGCTGTATCTATTTTATATTTAGTGGAGCACATAAAAAGTTCTGAGTCATTGCTTGTAAACACAGGTCCTCCATGGTGTAAAAATATTCTGCTGTAAATACCACGGTATTGTGATGGTAGATAAATCACCGCAGATTGAGCTCACATCCAAATGAGCCAGGAAGCGCTGTGATGATGACAAATCGTCCGGATAAAGTCATAGTTCAAAGATAGGAATCATAAGAGGGCATACTTGTAATAGAGGATCAGCGTTGTTGAGATTTCCAATTGGTATTATATTCGCATACTTACAGGTATTCTAGGCATAAATTAACGAAAAGTACGTACAATCGCATAAATGAGAGAAGAACGAGAAGAGAGGGAGAGAGAGAGAGGGGGGGTATTTTTAGTGCTAGATTATTTAGTCCTCATGTTTAGGGAAAGGAAGGTATCTTTAAGGGATGAGGGAGGGATTTAGGGAGGGGAGGGAGGGATTTAGAGGGAGGGATTTAGGGAGGGGGATTGAGGGAGGGAGAGAGAGAGAGAGAGAGAGAGGGAGAGAGGGAGGGAGGGGGGGGAGGGAGGGAGGGAGGGAGGGAGGGAGGGGGGAGGGAGGGAGGGAGGGAGGGAGGGAGGGAGGGAGGGAGGGAGGGAGGGAGGGAGGGAGGGAGGGAGCCCGAGTGAGAAAGATGAAAAGAGAAAAAAGGGGTGAGGGGTTGTCTATTGATCAGAGTAATCGATGACGAAAAATAGAGTGTACGATAGAAGACGAATATAATACGTTCCTGTACTGCTACGTAATAGTAACAAAGTTTGAGACACAGAGACCGTAATAGATTGTCTATTGATGATGTGTACCCAAAGCCCTTACAATGCAGGCTTCATTGTTGCAAAGCCATTGCAATGGCTGTCCTGCGTCATTGTAATGGGCGTGTGGACTAGCGATATGAGTGCTGTGATTCTCTGATTTGATAACATTCAGCTGGGAATATGCAGGCAATTCCAAATCAACTTGTATTCTTGATGTACTTTTTAGAGCATTTTTTTGTTGCATTGTTTGGCAATCAAATGACTGTACATTGGTCACTAGCTGGGGTTTGTACCTTGCGAAGAGGCAGATAGTTTGTAATTGACCATAATCGACCGAACAATGTCTGTCAAAATCGGTTAATAATACATTACCGTCTAAAAGTTTACAACTTTCAATTTCACAAGAGGGTTGTCAAATGGTGCTGCAACCATATAGAACGACAATATTTTTATTCACATTATAATGCATTCTGAATAAAGGCAATGAAAATAAATATTTGTCCTGTTATGTCCATATTAACAATAATCATTTATATAATGCTTAACTAATTGTATCTGTACCTACATGAGTCAAATAATTGCGGTCTATATATTATCATATCGCATTAATGAATAATGAATAGTGGTGAATATCGCACTTGAAATAAGCCATCACTAAAATCTGGTTTACAGCGACAGTTACTTTCTATGAAACACAATCCGATTCTTGTTCGTTGACCAGGTGGAAACAGTTTGCAGTGGATGATCATTTGATAGCTCTGTTAGAATGCTTTATAGCTCAATAATTTACAGTCCATTCGGAGAGTGAAGTTTTCCATTTGGCCTCTAGAACCCAATAACGACCGTAACATAGTGGTGTAAAGTTGATATAGCGGTCAGATTATCTGCTTAACTGTGAAACGTCATCATTTAGCACTAAAACTCATCTTATGAATGTTAATTATTCACCCGTTTGATTTGTATCGTTTTTGATATTACCGCGATGAAACTTGAATGCTTTTAGTCGGCTCTAGAATGCTTATTTCCTGATTGAAATTCGTTACTCTCGATCGATCCCCCCCCCCCCCAGTTTAATTCCTTTTTATGTGGACATTACTATTCCTGTGAAACTGTCAATTTCCTGGCACAGAGATAGTAGCTCCTGGGTTACAATGTTACCTAGTATAATTAAATATGACTAAATATACTACAGAAAGAGTTATCTGGTGTATATTCTGTACAACGCCCTTACTGAACCCAATTTATTTGTCTAGACTAATGAACTTGGACTGTCTCATTGATAATAGCATGCTGAAATCTCGTGGATGTTCTTATAAGTACCCGTTGCGTCAACCAGGTTCTAAGATATATACCTTACAGGTCGACAGTTAACATTCTAATGTTCGAAGCATATCCGCGAAGGAAATTGGCCAGTAGTTGGTGATATATGGAATCATTCCGCTTGTTGTACAACAACTACACTTGGAGGAGCGCTATTCAGTAACCTTGACATCCATCAATATATGGCCCAAACGGTGGTAAATAGTGATATGTGAGAGAGTTAAAGTATTACGGGACAGAACGCTGAGAGCTCATAACACAACCATGCAAAAACGTAACCAGTCAAGAACCAAACTTGTAAGAGGTAAATGCCAGATTCGAAATCATACTTAGATGAATAATCTCAAATTACCAGTCGACGTGTGATGACTATACTCTCCATGGCGAATCTGGGAGAGCGCAGAGGAAGCGATGGAGGCACTTTTTTCTCTTAGATATTTCAAATAGCATAAGTATTGATGAACAGGAAGTTCAAAATGGTCACGTTAAGGTTCATAAATATTTATGGGCAATGCATTAGTACAGATAAGCTATGTCATATTCGTATCTGACTGTAACAACATGCGTTGGACTATTATATCACATAATAACATTACTATTATGTTTGATCAAAACAATCGGGTGATAAAATTATAACCAAACAAAATCGCAAATCCTTTTTTTTCATAAGCGCATAGCATTGGTTGTTTAATTATTGGGACTGATGTGTTGCAAACTGACACAATATTCAATCCAAAATGTCGTGAACTGGTTCTCCTTCGAATCGATAATTTGGTGATTTAAGTATCTGATTTCGAATTTGTATGAGGTTGAATTATTGCATTGTGGTAGCCGTTGCTACTAGGTGCTTTAAGTGTGAGAAGCATACGAAAACACATCGTTGCCATTGCCTTAAATTGTATGCTCGGAAAATATACCTAGTTATCTTATTAGAGCCGCCCTTAAGGTAATCTGTACACGCATACAAATGACTATTATGTAACAAAAGAATTAGATGCTCTGCACCGAAAACTACTTTAGTCTCGAATCACAAAAGCATATCACCATTCGGTTGATCCTAGTATAGTTCACTTTGTGCCAGCTATGGCGGATCCACGTATGTTGTGTTGGCGGAAAGTGACGTATCATTTAAATTGTTCATGTGGCTATACCTACTGGGTTGGGTACTAGAGATCCTTGGTTGTTATTGTTATTGACACGGACTCTTATAACACGAACATAAACACTGCAGCGTACTGTCAGCATGGCATTTACCTAGTAAAACCAACATGTATATATATAGTTGCACATGGCAACTGGGTACGAATCACTGCGTTTTACAGTTGCTCTATAATAACCTGTGAACTAATTTACAACGGATAAAATGATACAAAGTAAAATGTTGAATAAATGTAATTGGTGTTGTGCATTATTTATGGATTTTGATAAAATCATAAGATATGTCTCATTATAATGATAACGTTAAATGTGGTATAGATTCGCAATCTACGGTTGTATGCAATTATGCATCGTTCAACATGCAGATAATGAATTGCGTCTCCGTATGTGTATTGTCCGTCCCAAAATAATAGTTTGCTGTCCTTGAGATGTCTATTATACTAATTGGTATTCGTAAATATTGGACGTAGTAGATAGATGTCATCGTTTATGGTGCAATAACTGAATTACTGTTACCGACAGTTCCTCTATATGCATAATGCCAACCGCATGTTTGGAGAGTAGTAGCCTCAAATTATCGGCGAGTGCTGTTAAACTGCCAACACTATATCGGTGTTAATTTATCGTATGAGCAAAGATTTTAACAACGGTTTCACAAATCAGTCTCATGGCCTTTTATGCTGATTTGGATATTCCATATTTATTGTATTGTTCAGATATGCCTCCGTCATAAAGCAATTGAATTGCTCAAACGGAAGCGGCAGTCCAGTATAATATACCAATCAGAACAATCGATCGATCATTCTCAAATAAGTCTTTTTTGTGTGACAATCCATGCGTTTGGCCTCTATTTTATGTCTGTTAGTCTCAGATCATAACACAACTTGATGTATTTAATGAGCTAATGATTTGCACTAGTCTTTTAAATAATGTAGGACCAATATAATTTTTTTGGAAACGAAAGTACCTAATGCACTAGATTTGGGGTCTTGTCTGAAGTATCTACTTTGGCCATTAAGTCTGAAACTACATATCATATTCTTATTTAGTTGAAATATGCGTTTAATGCACTGCCAGTTCTGTGTGAGTATGATTAGCTGCTACGAGGTCAGTATTGTCTCACAGTTATTAAACATATATGACTATTTGAAGCTTGGGTGGATTGAATGTCTTTCCCGTAATGTTTATCAGTGTAAAGGTGCAATTCCGTCACTTGACCTATGTACCACGTATTAAACTTATCAATTTACTTGTTTGCGTAAAACTAACGTCAAATGAACAATAGTTGTTATATCCAGTGACAAATTCATACACAAACAAAATATAAATACACAACTGTGCCCTGCAATTGCTTTTATATATTAGCTTAGTCTTTGTTGCAATATGTTGAGAATTTTACCACTGCCTTTATTGGAATGCTTAATATTTTCAGGCCTAGTTAATTAAGTTGAATATTTTAAGACCCAACGTTTTCTAGCTAAGGAAATACAGCATATGTTCTCTAAAGTGGGAAATATATTTTGCTGTCGTTATTGTGGAAACACAAGTGGATTATCGCGAAAAGAACTGCATGCTTACAAGAATACACATTTTCGTGATAAAACTTGGTAAATGTGCCGCATATACATTTTTAATTTTTTCTGTTTATGGAACTAGCGCAATATATGTAATGTGTCGACGCGATTACCCGCATTTTCGGCAGCATGTTTTGCGCGATCTATTTTAATTCGGATGGCTGCTTGTTACTTGTAGCTAATATGCAATTATACTAATTCCAACATACTCCGATTTTGTTTACACACCATAATGTATAGTATCTGCCCCTAACATGTGAAAAAGTTTTGCAATATGATGCATTCAAGGAATTTGATAAAAAAAGGATTCGCCGAAATGTGTGGGGCCTGCCTCTCAATACGTGTATAATCACACTTTTTGTGTCGCTGCATGAGTTTATTGTTAAACACAAACCAGTTGTCTGTATGCGATCATCTGAGATCATTACTGGTTGGGGCCAGTTCAGTGCAAACTAATGATAGTAGTCACGTAATACACAGCAGATTTGTAAAATCCATTTACGAAAACATGATACGTCTGAATCATTTTTACTGAGATCGAGTTGCGTAAAGTCATGAGCTCATTAATCTAGAATCCCGATATCCCATTAGCACCAATTTTGCCAATCGGTTCTCTTCAAAACGTTTGCGCTTAGTCTTCCTCGCAGTTAAATATCCAGAAGATGTACCTGGTAATAAAACTGACGATAGGGTTATTAATATGCGTTGGTCTTGCATCGCAAGGGTAGATTATATTGAAGAAGCTCTAAATAGTGACGTCTTATGTCTCTATGGGGTTGCCAATCACGCAGACATTGCATTACAGACCATAAATCACCATATTGATCCTTTGAAGGTTTTATACAGTTTTTCCTGTCTCGCTGGAAAAATAGAGACGACGCTGGGCCGAATATTTATCATAGTGACAAATGGACTTGCACTATACAGATTTAAGCTGAGAGTGGGTTCGCACGATTCTTTGAATAAAAGGGCAGACATAAGTATGTCCATAAAACAGGGTGAAAACATCGCGCGTTTGTTTATGCTGTATGATTAACCCAATCGATTCCCTTGATCAATATTGGGTGCTTTTTATCTAATTCTCCGACAGGACTTATTTTCTCTGTGTGCGTTGGATACTTTTTATTATGTCTCAAGACTGTGATTTCAGTTAATCAACCCATTGTGTTAGTTAGTAGAATGTTAATCAAACAATTATTGCTTGAAAATATGGCTTCATGTTACTTTGGTTAACCACCATCAATGGCACTTATTCATAATGCGGATTCTAACAACCTGCAACGAGTTAATATTGAGCTGTATGCGTTCAGTTGGGACCAATTGGTGATAATCTCGTTTTTGTTGCATGTACCAGCACAATGCTGATATCTATATAACCAGTATTGTTAGTAATGCAGTAGAATTAGAAAGGGGTATTATAAATAATAAATCGGTTAGAAAACAAATTGGTATGCGCTAACATCATTCATATTAACTGCACTAGTGTCATCGTCAATGTTCATATCATGCTATCGCGACAAATTTACCCTCATTCAATATTTAAGCAGAAAGGCTTAATGTGTAGCTTTATGTATCAATAACAGTGTAACTGGCTGCAAAACACAGCACCTTTTCTCTATCGATTCCCACCAAGCAGAGTTTTGTATACAGTTGTTGTTAACGACAAGATCACACACGGTAATAATATTTGTCACAAACGAAACAAGCTACGAAGAAACTAGAAACAAAAAATAAATGAGCATTGACAACATGACTGCTTCATCCCTAGTGCGCACTGCCACCCTCCTTGCTACACTCGCTTATAAAACTGACACAATGACTACGAAAAAACCTTATACATATTTTAAACGTTGCTGGTTGTATTATAGGCTTTCGCGCCACATTGCACGTACCTATTTGAATGCTCTTTACTACTACAGCACACAACATGATTTATTATAGTGCATTCATTATGAATATAAGGTGTGATACACCAAGTGCAATGTTACAAACTTTTCGCGATTTGGAAATAAACTTTTTTAAACGAGCAGTAAACCAGGTCCGTGGACTTCGACCACATACCTTCTTAGCCATATCCTTCGTACTACTACGGTGCAAATCCACTGAGTGGCCCATCTGACAAATAGTGGAACACAGGCTCATCAGGCTTAGTAACATGCGTCTAAGCCTATAGACTTTGAGTGGCACGATGGTAGCCCCGCTCAATTGCACCAGGCTGGCAGTGGTGGAGAACACCAACACCAGAGGGAAGCTCTTGGTTTTTAAGCCCGGTCGAGTTGTTGGGCTTTTTACTATCTAATCGGATCCCCTCATTGTTTAGTGCAGAGACAGCAGCTTGCAAGTACCAACTTACTCGACTGTTCCCCAGATAGAAGTTTGAACTCTACGGTACACTGGTGTCTAATGAGCCGCGTCAAAGGTAACGTTATATGACTGTTCGTTATTAGCAATACACGAGCATTGAAAATGTCTTTTTAGGCAAGTTAAGTACATATGTTACCAGTGCCAAATTTGATGCATTACTTTTGTCTGGGTTGCAATACTGAAAGCATTCTAATCTCAACACAAAAAACTTCTGCGTATTAATAATGACACCTCATGGATATTTCAGGCCACAATTGATGGACTATTTTACACGAACGCTGTTGTAGTTGCAACATCTGAAGGTATACCCGTTAAATCACCGATCTACTGCTTTGGTTTAGTGTGTTTTCTTGGATACTTTCGCAGCAATGAATTGTAATAAAATTGCGGTTTTATTTCTCGTCAAACATCCATTGAAATCATCACCACATGACATAGCCATGTTAACTAAATATGCAAAAGAGAGCCTTGAATAATGATACTAATTAGTTTATCAATCGTTAGGCATGTGTGACAAGGACACATGGCGCAACCCAAAGTGGTGTGGTTGCATGTCTTATAATTGTACGTGTCGGTCATCCCTGGCTGATTTGCATGGTTAATTTAAGTATCTGGCAAAGTCAAAAAGGAGGTTGACAGAAAGTATTGCAAAACATAGAGCCATTGCTGTTAGGTAAATTGCGTTGATAAAACATTCTTAAAGTATTTGGCAGCACTTGTTGCCCCGGTTTGTGGCTCCAGTGCTATAATCGGTCCAAAACCGCATCAACGCATTGGATTAAAGATTTCCTTAATGAATTCACTACAATCGTGCATATCATCTGTTATATAACAAACATGCTTGATGCACCACAAATAATGGCAATTGTTTCGAGGCACTTTTTGCATTAGTCTACAAATGAAGGGTTACACGCATTCAGCTGATCTCAGTATAATGCCCTATATGTTGTCTGTATCAGCTCCATTGGCTTTGTAGGCGTTTATGGAGGTGGCTTGTGTCTTACAGTTGATGTATATATGTATATATGTGTGCTTATATACTGTTGCGCTATACATATTTCATAGCATTGCAAGGAGCATGAAGCATTCAAGCCGCATACTTATATGGCAAGGTAATCCACACTGCAGTGTGCTGTTAACATTAAGAAACGTACGTTGTAGAATCAAGATGTATATTCCTCACATTTTAAATGTTGGCTTCTCTCCTAACGTGGTATAATCATGTCGAAAAATATGTTTGTATTCCATGTGCCAACTTTTTTAATGTATCGTCATATCCGTAGTTGCACCCTGTATATCTTGTTTTGGAAAGGGTCATTGTTAACTAAAAAAATGCAAAACGGATGATGGATTTTGGTCTCTAGAGAGCGCGATATTAAACACAGTGATTGCTGTGAGTGGCGATATTACCCTTGACACAAACGGTACAGTGCTTTTCCAATGTAACCCATGATCTAGTTAGTTATGAATCGTTGCCAGTCGGCTACCTTCTCAGTATTAAAATTGCATACGAGTTATTTGGAGGTTATTCTCTGTTATACTCGTAGCATATATGCGTATATTCAGATGGAACCCTTTACTCTTCTTGTCAGGGCCTTGTTTGCATAAACGGCAAAAACAGTATAAGCCGTCACACAAATATACATATGCAATTTAATGCCACCAGTTGGTACCACTAATAGGTTAAAGATAGGTCGACGAGGCACAGAAATAAACCATTATAAATAGCGGTTGACAATAATAAAAGTCAAATCAATGACCGACGGTTAATCTTAGACTTTTATTAGCTGGGCATTGAATGGCTAGGCAAAAGGTGCTGATGTTAATGGTTAATCCTGGTGATATAACATGCTGATAAGCTAGAGGTGCTTATGGGTTAAGCCAACCGGAATAATTGGCAATGCATCAAACACAATTCTTCTTTTCAACAATGTTAATTGGTTTTGTGAAGACAGTAAAGTCTTACAACCAAGCTTGATAGATTATATGATCACTAAAAGGATCCTACACTCTCAACCAGATAAATAGAAGCTAAAATTGCATTTTATACAATACTCTCCATTGCATTTTATCGACATAACTCTTTGATAAAGATATATAGTTTTGCTCTGTGTAGAAATTATTGAAACAAAGTTTTACAATATAGCAGTCGACCTAGCAGGAAGTAACTCTATGTATAAGTAATTGCAGATAATGGGAAGCCGGCAGGTTAATTAACAACCAAAAATGATAGATGAACAAGAGGATAGCAACTCAGCAACCCAGGTATATTAACAACATAATTCACTGATCAATATTGAATATTATGGACAAAAATGTCATGGCAAATTCCATATGCTGCCTAAAAACGGTGTAAATGTACCATTTATTAACTATTAATAACAAATTCAATGTTCCAATATGTTAATTTATGTCATCTGTATTAAAATAAATTTGAAAATATTTGCAGTCCATTCAAGCATGGATATTCGAAAAACGTGAATAGCGCACTGCAAGGTGTTGGAATTTTGTTTGCCCATTTGATCAAAAATCAAGCTTAACAACCGCTTTGGGTTCAATTGTGCAGTAGCAACGTGGCTGATTTTCTGAGGGTCATTCTTCAATGACTGTTTGATTGTCTATACTATCCGATTACCGTTCCTTGATCACGCCATCTTGGACTGTTTGTAAACACATGATCGCGATATGTGACGAAATATTATAAAAGTATGTTTTTCTGTTACTATGAGCCTTGATGTGATGAACTTCTTTAATAAAAACTAAATGGTAATGTTTCGATTCTTTGAGATGAGACTGATCTTTTTGGCTGGTTTATAGACAATCCACAGTGATAGAGACGCACGCGACCTTCCACATCAAACCAAGGTTCAAGATATGGGTTTTGTCACATTGATGCAAATTATTCTCTACACACTGCACAAGCTGTTGTAGAAGTTCTCTATGGAAATCAGACTAACTTGTTTAATCACGTTACATGGCGCAAATAAATCGGCCATATTATAGAAACCGATTATAAAACTAGGTCTCGTTATCTCCCCTTATTTTCCATCGTTCCTTCCAGATCTGAAAGCAAGGTAGTGTTAACAATGTTTATAGATAAATGTGAAGCCCGATTAAGCTCAGCGTAATATGTCGAGTTTATTATACAAAAGCACCAGGGTATTTCACACACCCAATACTGTAAAATAACAGTCCTTAAGACTCTATTTGACATAGTTAACTTCTTACTTACGATAATCACTAATTGAGTATCCGCAAAGTAAATGTATTAAACAGAAGAGTTGGAAGCAAGGGATAACTATCATATCATCATATGCAGTTTAATGCAATTCTTTGGCTGAGGCAGAGTTTGTCTCGAGCACAATTCATTGATTTGGCGCCGATTGGCTTGATACTCACTTGCTTGTTTGAAAGTATTATCTGCATTCTGCGAAATTGTGACACATGTGGGGTCACTTAACAGCACGCAGTAATTTGTCGTGTTGTAACGTTATGGACGATTTTTCGCATCTGTAACTTTAAATCATTAGTTGGGTACCAGTAATTAAATAAAGCTTCATCATAACGAAAACCAGAAACATATTGCTCCACACAACTCGAGAGACCCCACATTTTTATTGAGTTTGTGGGTGACCCAATAGGAGGATATCGAAGGGTTCTTTAATTTGTCGTGTTGTAACGTTATGGACGATTTTTCGCATCTGTAACTTTAAATCATTAGTTGGGTACCAGTAACATTTTTATTGAGTTTGTGGGTGACCCAATAGGAGGATATCGAAGGGTTCTTTAATTTGTCGTGTTATAACGTTATGGACGATTTTTCCCATCTGTAACTTTAAATCATTATTTGGGTACCAGTAATTAAATAAAGCTTCATCATAACGAAAACCAGAAACATATTGCTCCACACAACTCGAGAGACCCCACATTTTTATTGAGTTTGTGGGTGACCCAATAGGAGGATATCGATGTTCGAGATAATTTGACGCGTGGTAATGTTTACAGCTCGAATACTAGAAACCTAACAGATTCTCGGCGGCCAGTAATATGCGTTCGATAAAATGCTGCTCGGGTCCAGTGTGTACATTTGTCCACGTCGTAAACCACTGACAACGATAGTAGAAAAGCGCGTAAAATGCACATTCGACTTAAGTACTATGCCATGCTATTGGACCCTGCAACTATGATCCAGTCTTGTTCAGTGCTTAGCAGCTCTCTAAGGGATATGTAGTTACGACATGAAAAACAATCATAGGTTGGGAGGATGGCAAGATGACCTTGTGACTACGATTAACAATTACGGATAACAATACCATGTGACGTTGCAACATGTACGTCCGATTCAGCCTCTCACACAATGACAACCAGACGGACCATATACAATTCAAAGTTGATTAAGATGGGTGATGAACAGGTGATCAGCGCGGTTTATTTAACTGCACCGAAACAAAACACTTATTAACGCATTTTCATATGTCAACACAATGATTCATCGTTCAACTTCTGCATAGAAGGGTTCTTGCAACCCGGAAACCGATCCGTTATATACTGTGAATGTTGCCTTGCATTACAATATGTAAGAACCTACAATATAATATAATCATCCAGGATTGTTTCATGATTGACAGTTAATGATACTATGTAGACATATAATTCATGGCACGGCTAATACAAGTTTGTCTTTCAAAGACATTTGAAGAGATGACATCATGTTGCTTCTATGGCATATCCAAACATAAAAGCAAATATGAACATCATATTCATGCGCCTTGTAAGTGCACAACATATAAACAAGTCACACCAGATATTAAACTTTGTGCAGAACGAGAATATCATCGATAGAATGTACAATATATAATATTTGATCATACCAGAAATTAACAAATTAGTCTGCACATATGCCACAATAAGCTTTTGCAAGTCATAGGAGTAAAGTGAGTTCCGTAGACAACAAAAAGTGAAAGACTATTGAACCAGATCAGCGGGAATAACATAGACTTTTTTGTGCTTCTATCGGGGCAAGTCAAAGAAGGCATTTAAACTTTTGTGTTTTTCTC
Organism: Urechis unicinctus; assembly: GCA_034190875.2. NCBI lineage: Eukaryota > Metazoa > Annelida > Polychaeta > Xenopneusta > Urechidae > Urechis > Urechis unicinctus. The sequence goes on along the minus strand of CM067344.1, from coordinate 42,636,504 downwards.
TGTGCATGGAATCGTGATTACGAAGGAATATCAGGTATCTTCAACCAAATATGTTGCAGTCAATTTGAACAGTATAATTAATTAACATCTAATGTTTCTGTTATGTTCTTGTCAATGTCATCCCTGTGTACAAAATAAAAACGTGAAGTGAAATACAAGAAAGTCACTAACAGTGTACAAATCCAACGTCATCATAGTGGATCGGTAAAAGTGAATTAAACTGTCATAGGAATGATGATGTACCGGAATGTCATGGTGTTTTAGATGCTCTACTCTATTATTGGTGCAATATTAACGCTGCAACACAAAACTATGCTAACGTACAGTTGTCGATTTCGGGTGCATGAAGTCAAAGGAACGATAGTGAAAGGGCGGTATGAATTTATTTTCTGAAAGCGGCAAAATAGTTAGCTGGTTTATAGGCGCTTTATAGGGCGTAAAATCATTTCGCCTGAATAGCATCCCACCGAAGCACAAGGGATTAGCATTACCAGAGTATAATAAATTAGCTTGACTCAAACCACAGCCGGGTCTCCATTGAGAAATTCCCGAAGCGAGGGGCATAATTTTTGGGAAATCAAAGCTCGGTTATGCTGAGATATTTCCATCATCAAGAATGCAAAAATATGCGTCCAAATGTAATTCTAATTAAATGCAAGGATATAATTCAGCTTAATTTCTAGTACAAACGACATCAGCAGAATTTCATGTTAAAATAGACCGCTTAGGGGATATACAGACGGCAGAGTTTCTTAATTTAATCAAATCATGCGAGTAATCAGGGACCGTCTAAAGATCAAAACCATAACCTGCGTTTCGTCGTATTTTGAGAGCTTTTAGTTTTGCGGATAATAAGTAATTGATTGATACGTCAACATAAGATAATGCAAGTACTTAACAAACGACAGTATAAATCGAGTGGAGAGATGAATACATGCATGCTAATTCTTAAAGCAATATGTCGCTGACAACCTAGAGGGTGAAGCCAGAGGTTAGTCCATCTCAACAACTGGCAAACAAATCAATTGCTTATTCGTGCAATGTTGATGGTTGCCGTGTCATGAAAATAAAGCGTTAGCAATATGGTAAGGCAGAGGGCCGTATATTAGATGCATCTAATGTATAAATTGCATATTCAGTGCAAAGACTACTGCATTCTGCTTCAAATTGCTTTACACTCTGTCAACATTGCCTTCCGCTCATAAAATGTAATCACCTGTCATATACCCTATAAGGCTAAATGAATAAGCCTCTTCTGTGCTGTGTTCAATATGGACGACCTTCAAAAAAGAGGTAGATGAAACCATACCGGTAGAATATATCATAAGAATGAGGTTATTAGTTTTTAATCATTTCCGTGATATAAAAACATCTATATGATACTACTTTGAACATATAATCAAGTGCCAACTAATTTTAGAGCTAATATTCTCAAAAAGCATTGTTTTCTACTAATATGAATTTTAGAGCCCCTAACGTAAAAGCAGTCTTAAAAATCGTTACATATTTTAGGTGAATCTGTCTATTTGGGACTTTATTTTGCTTATTATATTTTAGAACATTTGCAATAATAATGCATATTTAGAAATTGTATTAATTACTGGAAATTTTGAGTAGTCCAGATTTGAAATGCTTATACCCACAGTGGATGATCGGGAAATCACACAATAATATTCCTGAGCTTTATAATTGACTATTGAAACAGGTTTAACTTGATGTACATGCTAGTTTGAACCATGATAATCAACATCCTTTCTGCTAAACAAGGTTCATTACAGTCGCCAAATATTTGTAGGATAATTAGGAATTTGTAGAAAACTGGTTTAATTGCAAGTAGCGATCATAGGACATTGGTAGTAAATATTGGTCATTCAAGTTTTATCTGCCTCAGGAATGACACAGTATTATTTGTGCAGTCACTTTATTTGCTAAAATATATATATACTAGCCGCAATACTGAATATACAAAAGTTATTGTCGCTGATGATCGATAAGAATATTGCATCATGACAGCTTATACATATTGCCCAAGTACTTATGGATTCCTAAGTATGCATGAAATCAACAAACAGTTAGCTTCAACATATAGTGTAACCAAGATGCCGTACCCGTAAATAATGGTCTTACATCATTCGGTGAAGACGGCGTGTTTATGCTTTCTATATGAAAATAATTGATATGATCTGCGCGGTACAAGCAGGCTTGCTATCTGTTAAGAAACATATGATCAACCAACACGACGAGGTATATGTATTTCAATTGCTCTAAATCATTTTAGTCGGCGGCAGTTCAGTTAACCCTTTGTAAATATATATTTAATTGTTTGTATATATATAGTTATATATATGCATACATATATACATATAAATATATATATATATATATATATATATACATATATATATATATATATATATATGCATACATATATATATGTACATATATATATATATATACATGCATATGCATATATATCTAAAATTATATATATATGTACATGTATATGCATATATATAGTTATATATATAAACATAGATATATGTATATTTATATAAATAGTAATATATATGTATACATATATATCTATTTAGTTATATACATATATATATGTATATATATACATATATATATATTTATTCATATATATTCATAAATATGTATAAATATATATATTTATTGTTATATACACATAAAGTTATATGTATATTTATATATATATTTGTATATATATATATATGTTCAATGTATGAATATGCATATTTATATATATATATATATATATATATATTTATATATATTTATATATTTATATATATCTATAAATAAAAAATATAACTATATTTGTATATATATATAGCTATATATATGTATATATGCATATATATATTTATATATTTATACGCACACACACACACACACACACACATATATATATATATATATATATATGATATTTATATATATAGTAATATATATATATATATGTTATATATATAGTTATATATATATATATTATATATATATTGTATATATATATATATATGTCCAATGCATGAATATGTATATATATATATATATATATATATTATACATATATATATATATATATATATGCATATATATATATATATATATATATATATATATATATATATATATATATATATATATATATATATATATATATATATATATATATATATATATATATATATATATATATATATATATATATATATATATATATATATATATGTATATATATATATATATATATATATATATGCATATATATATTTAGCGGCTTCAGTAACGAACTGCGTTGGCTTCAAGTTTGCTCGATATTGGATTTGTGTTTGCCTGAGGATAAGCTATGATATTTCCAGTGTGAACCAGAAAAAGCCTCTTTTGAGGGCTTGTTTCTTGAACCGGTTATATATATATTAATACGTACAAAGCAGGCTTGTGTCGATCGGACTAAACGCGCCGTGAGTCATTAAATATGCTCTCTATTGATCGAATAAATGATTTAAAACTTGTCTGATAATGCCAGGGATTAATTGCAAGCAGAAGGCAGGCATTCGCATGGCTGTTTAACAAAATGTCAAAATAACAACAAAGCATGACAGCTTTTGCCTGCCGCTCGTGGTCTGACGCCCCGCCAGGATATCATCGTTGTTGTGCCACGTATCATAATGTCGGCCTCCTTTAGGTTTCATAAGCCTTAAAACATTTGGTGGTAGGAGAGCTTTTATGTACACTTAAATTACTTTATTGATTTTAATCAACATTAATTATCAATTCGAATGTTTTGAACTATCTGCGTTTAAAAGCAGATGCGTAAGGCATGTTATGCAAATTGTATTATCCCCCAGTCAGCAAACTCAGGTTTTTGAAATGGCAAGCTGAGTTGGCTGTGTTAACAGTATTCACCAGCTTCCTAGTGATCTCAGCTAAGTAGCTGTTTTGAGATTGCAAGTTCAAGCATAAAAATGGCTATTCAACATTCATATATCCAGGAAAATGCCTTCTCATGTATGAGCAGGAACATGCATGTTCTAAAATGAACAAAACCATAATCAGTCGTTGTTTTTATCGAAATATAAACATCAATTACTAAAGTCGAGGCGGACACTTCTTCACCAATAATCGGTTCACTTTGGACAGCCTATTGATTCCAAGTAAGCAAGGTAGCTTATAATAGTCTAGATCTGAATAAAGAGTGGTTTGGTGGATGTTCAGAGTAAATGGGAGTTTTCAAACGAATTCATTAATCGGGGACTATTGGTCATGTTACAGATAAAAACTTCATAAATAAAAAGAACGGCGACAGGATTCACATTTCATATTATTGAATTTTAGAAAAACAGGCACCGAGTCTATGAATCCACTTCATGACAACACTGCAGATAGTGAAAGTGACTCCTAAGTGTAAAATTTGCGCGTTAAAGCGCTGCATGCCACTCCGATAAACACTACGATATATGTATGAATGCGTCAACGACAAAGACACGTCATAGACTAAATTACGCGCAGTGACCCAGTTACGTGCATATTCCAACAAAACTCAACAAGGAGTGGACGATGCATGTTCATTGATAACGATGCCGTTGCCGGAATTATGTTGAATATGGGTGGTCAATGGCTAAAGCATACATCACACTTGATATAATCTAGTATTGTACAAGTCTGATTTAATTAAGTTGAGCTATAAATTTATTACCTACGGAGTCCAAGGCTATCACTTTTTATTTTGACAAACGATCGCGACGTTAGACTAATATAAACTACATCTAAGACTATTCACTAATTCAGTTTTCTCAGTTATGCCGTCATAATTGATTATACTTCGACATTCAATTATCTGTCAAAGGAACACAAAACAGTATTTTTTTCTTCCTCTCTGTATGGTCTAACTGTGTTGGAAACAAATTGCGATCACGATGTGTGTAATGATAGCCATTAATTTTTTGGTGCTGCTTGCTTTCTGAGTTTGCAGACTTGGCTACGATCTCCGAGTTATTGCTCTTTGTATACGGTCCGAGATCGCAGACGCAGCCGAGATCAGTATATCAGGTTTGAGACGACTCAAATTGAGATTCTTTATGAATACGGTCCTACAGAGCGGAGACAAAATAATGCTGTGGTCAATTCCATGTTATATGGACATTTTCTTTCAATACTGCACAGCAGCAGCAAACATAGATAACCATTACTCCATGATTAAGCAGATGCCAATTTTGTGCTGAATCACTGCAACATATACCATTGCCATCTGACATGTGTAAGGGGTTGGTGTCTCCAAATGGCTAATACTGGCGAGACAGTACTGAGTGACTAGTGATTGGGAGTGGCTGAAAGGGCAGGTTTTTAACTAATCAGCCAATCAGTGGGGCCCCGGGGCTTTTAATTTGAGAAGGAATAGCAGTGAAGCAGTAGAGTTGGGGACTGGACTATGTGAAAATATATATATAAACATTTAACATATATAAACATTTACCATGCAAGTCATGAAAGGGATAGAGGTTTTGAAATATAAATGGTGAGTTAATTAGACATAGTTTAACGGAAAAAATGCAGAGTTATATTAGCGTAGGTATCTATTTTCCTTATTTCAATCTGTTGAATGTAATCATGTCTGACACACACTTTGATGTGGTTAAGCTCTTAAGTTTAGCTGTATACTAACGGCAGTAACTATAAAAGGTCCTTTGAACCTGGTGGCAAATATCAGGTTACCTACTCCTTAGTTAGAGAAGTCGGGAATATGCAAAAATGCTACAGAGCAGACTGCGATGCGGTCTGGACCTGCCGATTTATCCTATGTAGCTTTCATTTTGGTATCATCCTCTTCAGCGGCCTTCAAAGCAGCATCATGACCCTCCAGTTGTATTCGTATAATTTCTTTTAAATGATCGACTCTGCTCTGAATTTTGTCGGCCAGTGTGAGGCAGACGTCGCCGGGCTTGGAAGCTGTTGGTCGGAATGAAAAATATAGAATACCACTTTTAACTGAATAGTCGTTTTCACGCAGCAAAACCTGTCTGGCTGCTCTTCTGGTTGTTGGTAGCTTTTCATTAATTAACCAATCGATCAAACCGTTGCAAAACGTACATCTAGCATGCGCTTTGCGAATATTGTCATTAGATAAGTATACTTTTGTGCTGCAGCATATTTTTAATTTAAAACTGATATCTCTGGAGCTAGACTGAACATTATGATCGGGAGACTTACCTTTATGAGGTTTGCCGCTAGCAAATGTATATGTGGTGACCATCTGCTCAGTTGACATATCTCAGTACGTCTTTGATGCTGATCTCGTCATTACGAGATGCTCACTTACCTCTCCAATGTTGTCGGAATTGGGAAATGCGTTTATTTCGTCATCGTTGGCACAATGCGTAACGTCTTATTCAGGCCTGTTTAGGGCGTCTGCGGCACAATTGAGGTTATCTTTACGACATTTGATGTCAATATCGCATGATTGCAGGAATAAAATCCATCTGACTAGTTTCAACACTGTCTGCTTGGTGATCAGAATTGACAGCATTGCTTTGTTGTCCGTACTTCACTGAAAAATTTAACACCTTTGACGATTGTCGGTACGGGGTATGACTTCATGGCTTTGATGTGCTCATCGCTTGGCTGGACGCCTGAATGCGAGAGCTCCATACCCAAGAAATTGACCTCTTGTTTGAAGAGCGTGTATTTCGTGGGATTTAGCTTAAGGTAGGCGGCTGTCAGTGTTTGGAAAACATAATGGAGGTGCTCGAGGGGCTCTTTAAAAGCTCGAGTCTTCGATGTAAATTAACGCAAACTTGCCGAGACAGCCAGACAGCACTAGGATTATCAACTCTTTGAACAATGACGGAGACTGCTGTTGTCCCATGCTCATTCTGGTCAGCTTATAGGATTCATAGTCAGGCGTGATGAAGGTCGTCAAGTAATGACAATCTTTTGACAAAACGACCTGAAAAAAAATCTGAAGCAAGATCAAGACATGAGAAATGTTTAGATTTAGCATTTCCGACCTCGTCAATAGTAATGTCCATTCGTGGAATGGCAAGTGGTGATGGCACAGTTTGATTATATAGATAGCGGTAATCGATGCACTTGCGGTACTGTTTGGGGGCATCCGTTGCTTTATTTAGATGTTTGCAGGACTTTTTGGTGCCTTTAGCAACCAATACGATAGGCGATTGATTCCTTGTTTCAGTAGCTCATGTTTTGATTGTTTACCTCCCGTTTCAGAATTGGATTTGCGCGATAACGCTCACATTTTTGTCGCCCAGCGTTTTGCATCAAACTGATTGCGTATTCGGCCAGGTGTTTTGTCTGGGTTGTCTAGAAATGTAGATGAATTGGTTTTCAGCATGCCTTTATTACCTTGATCTTATTGTCAGACAATTGAGTGTTGTCAGTACAGACTAGGCGCAGGCTGGCCACAATAAGATGGTTGCGTTCATAGTCCAATGCCAAACTGAAACGCAAAACAAGATTTCGTGCTCGCGTGGCGAATTGGGTTACACTTTCATCGTCGCGTTGGGGATCGAAGACGGCGTGGCCATTGAAAACATTACTGTTACGGTTGTGCATGCAGATCACGCACTTCGATCCATGTAACGCATCTGGACGTGATCTGGGGATATTGCGGTTCTCTGCCTCGGTGCGATCTGACAGATACGCCGGTACTGCAGCAACCATGTATTTCTGCGTCTAATTTGTTAGGTTTGCGCACCTTTCAAACCGCTTAAGCTATTCATCCCAATAATCGTCGAATCCGTCAAACTTACCAGGGTGGGCTGGTATAGGGGAGAAAGATGCCGACATCGTTGGCTGGGATGGTGCGGTGCTGGGCATTGGTAAATTGCTCGAGTTAGGCGTGGTGTTAGTGTTAGTGAGCGTGGGAAGCGTAGGTACAGCACCGCCACTTTGCTCTGTGATAGAGTGGTGGGGCCTACTTGGGAGAGGGTTGGGACGGTTGTTGTGTATTAAGCGGGGAGGGAATGCTTTTGCTTCGGCAATCGTCAGTCGTTCATGTAACGCTGACATTTCTAGACTCATGCGCTTATTTTCTAGTTTAGAGTTACGCAAAGCAATCTCTAGAGATGGAATTTCCAAACTGGCCCTCTTGGCCGGCCGTGATCAGGTGTCCATTACGGCAAATTTTGTTAAAAAAAACAACGGTAGAAAATAGGAAAGGAAATATTGTACTTGCAACTTACGTGATGTAGGTTCCGGAGTCCAGTGGGATTCTTCACTAGTTGTCGAGCCAGGGTCTGTCGACTCTAAATACTTGATGAATGAAAGACACAAACAATTTTTATGGGCCAAAAGAGTAGAAATATACTTTATTCTTCTAAAGATAAATTCTTTATTGATCAAAGTGGCCAAAAAAGTGTAATTATCAATGAGGAGAGAGCTGTGTCTGATTTGTGGTTGGTGATCTTGCCCTGCTTTGAACGTGTCCTCACCCCCTTACATTGCGCCCCCCATCAGCAAATGCTTTTGGCTGAGAGGCTTCTAGCAGGTTCATCAATGAGATCGCCCCCTAATGAGGTTGTTAATATGGAGTTAATGAGTAACTGGCGGGTAACTGACGGGTCAAAAGCTTTAAGATAGAGAGGATAAAATAGAGAAAAATCGGTTTATGAGAGTATCATATAGGGTGTCTCAATGTGCTAAGATTTGTCCTTCGATTTTACTTAAATCCGCATCATATACGTCAATTGCATGCACATATCGTGTACTGACCTTGTTTAATGCCGCACGCTGTGGATCATGAAGGAATCGCAATATCATCTTTATATTCTAATATACTACAAAAGTGTTTGTCAAGTTAAAGTTCCACCTTTCTCTGTTTATATCGAAATGTTTCTGTATCCTTGCATAAATTTCAGCATGTGTGTCAATGTGAAAACCTGAGTGATATAAATCATTAATGGACAGGATAATGAAGCAGAGTATGTATAAAATGATATTAAATCAACGAACAGTATGAATGTGTGAATAGGTATGTCATTTGGTTAGTTCCCGGTGCCCATTAATGGTGAATTTTGTAAACAAACTACTGCTTTTATTCCGTACAACTGTCGCCATATGTGTTCGTGAAGCCAAGTCCAATTTACTAGCCGGTTATACTTTAATTGCCTGCATGCCAAGATTGTGTGTGTTTCCAACGGGCAGCTGCCAGTAAGCAAGGGCGGCAACCAGAGACTTCCACATATGAAAATTATTGGCTTTGTGTGTATGCATAGCTATAGATAATTATTCATTCTGACTATAAACATTTCATGGTATTTGAAAGGCGGATTTCGACGACGTTTCCACAAGAACATTTCCTGGCAAAATAACCTCTCAAGCCACTCCATTGACCTACGTTATACATGTGATAGCTATCAATATCATTTCAAAATATTGTTGAAAGCATTTCTGTATACATTTGATTCTTATGCTATTTTATAAAGAAAGTGACATTGTGGCTCAAACTTTTAGAACCTGTACTTAATCACATTTATCTTTACCAAATAAATATGTGCAGTTGATCATTGATTAGTATGCAGCCTCATGCAAAATGACACTGTATACATTTTGCAATGGCATTATTTCCCTGGGACTTATAACGAAGACGCCTTGCAGCCTCATGCTATTTCCCACATTCAAATTGGTCTGGAAACGTGTGGCGTTTGTGTTTCTAATATCTTTGCCACAAGAAAGGATCCATCTTTCAATATCGCTATTCAGACATCATAATGCGTCAGCAGATTTTGATACCACGACGCATTTGCTCATGTCAAACGTTGCATCCTGTTATATTGATAATCAATGTACATGATGAGAGATATAGTTAGAAATCAATATCCACATAGTTGGTCTGTCCATCTGCACAATGCGGTGTTCACTGCCCACACTTTGTTCTGTGATCGTGTGTAATCAACTAGAGAAGCTCGCTTATTCTGAGAGATGTTACAGAGCTCTGGACATATGAAAGCGGATATCAAACGAGGAAACATATCTAGGAGAAATATTTTGGTCATATAAATATGTCTATTGCCACAAGATTAAATGTTAACGACGTACTTATTTGTGGCTAATTGGCAGTTAAAGTGTGATAACGAGACAAAAATGTCGCTAAGATGAGGTAGCATGGCGTCTAAATCAACAAATTCCAAAATTAGTTGGATCTATGAATGCCACCATATGGTTTAACCATTAGACCAACTGAATAGATCGGCATCGGTTTATCTTTATCATACGTAAGTTTGAATTCATGTTAATTATCCCGTTAACCAATTATCAAACGCGAAACATTACGTCACATTGTAGAGCAATATTGTTATGACTGACGACTATATGGATATTGTAGTAAATAAGGTTAATGTAAAAAAGAGTGTAAATGTCATCAGTGCTACAACATTCTGATGACCATCGATTGTTAACGTTTGGTGCGCGAAGTAGGTGTGGCGGGCTTTGAGATTGATACACATTTCAACAGTCAGACGGAAACAGTGTAAAAGCCAGTTGATATTAAGCAACAAAAACTGATTTAATAAAATTATTTGTTAATAAAAGTAATGGTAACGCTGATTGGTAATTTAGTTTGATGTTGAAGGATTTTATTATTGGAATGATGACATTAAGTCCCGCATTTTCTGACCTTTTATCCAAGCTATCTTTCCATCTATATTTAAGCACAATACGTATGTGTATTTTGATCGAAGATATATTTTGAAGTTTTTCTTATTAATTCTTATGCATCGTGCAGCTAGAATAATTCCGATTCGATTATGTGTTCACAGGTCGTTTGAAAGATTACTTATTTGCTTATTCAAATGCAGTTTAACGGCGAATCCCACACATCCTGTCATGAGGTATTGCTGTCACTTTACATTTATGACGTAGCAGCAGGAGAGGAGAGGGACCATGTTTAATATAGTGCCAATTGGTATCGCTGCATTAAATCCTGAATCCATCCATGGCCGCCTCTAGCCTACCAGTGTCTTATATCTCCAGGGTTTACAATAATTATCACCACCTTTAACTCTGCCATTTGTTGTAGTCTAATGGGAGTTTACCCAGGCATTTATATGATTAATATTATAGAGCAGTTTTGCCAACATAGCCTATTAATTTTACTCTTGCTCACCCGTGTAGGACATTGTTTTATACCTATACTTATTCTAACAGTCGTTAAATCTATAAGAGCTGCAGGATTGGTAGCATCGAACTGCACGAGTATATATGCACGAAATGGCTGATAAAAGTAGCAGTATAGAAGGTGAAATGAAGTCAATGACCTAACTAGCATATATATATATCATTTTTTAAAAGGTTTTAATACTGCACGAGGAATGTTATTAGATTGATATTTCCAAAATGCTACATGACAATATTAAGCATTTCAAATGCATTTTCACACTGATTTCATCGGCAGAGGGCCGTGTTTGGGAAATCAACTTGGGATGTCTCTGAAATGCTAAGTTAACGTGATTATCACATTGGTATGCCCATACGGATATATGTATATCAAAAGAGAGTAAACATGGTAGTTGCTCATTTGTATAGAGTTATTAGTGGTAGAAATGACGCTGCTTATACTACATATTAAGCCACTTGGTACAATCAGCGAACAACTTATTACAGATAGTGGCTGCTTATGTTTTTGCTTATGTCATTATTGGTTAAGTGAATTTTTTTTACGGTATACATAATAACAGAGAGGCGTTGTCGTATCAGCGGAAGAATTTGTGAATTGTGTGGTTTCTGTCTGAAAGACGCTGATTTGTTCAGGTTCAAATCTAATTGGGTACATATTTTCATAATACCTGCGCAAGTTCTGAATTCAGCAGAACGTTAACAATGCATATATGTGTACGACAAAATGCAAATTAGTGTCTAACCATAACATTACATTCTCAAGCCTTTACTGAACATAATGCTGTCCGGTACAACGGAAATTCCCCTACTGGCAGGTTAAACGTATTGTGGTCATCAGTGTTCAGTTCAAAGAATTTGTGGAGGTTATGGAGTTTATTGTTTCTGACTTAATATATAATCAATGATCTACTTGTAATACAGTTACGCATTCTATGTAAATGTTCCGATCTTATTACAATATTTGTGCATAACCGACCACTTGTAATTAATATTATATGCGCTTACGGCTTTCATATCAAAAGTAAATTCAAACGCAACCTGACACCAATATTATCACAATTTCTGACATTCAAGTGGCTGTGAGTATGTTATTAAGATCAATCATGTGGCGACTTAAACTGCAAAGGAAAGTTGTTAGCGCCTATATGGCAGTCCTTGGCACCAAGCTAAACTATGAAGTCAGCCAAAGAGCAGACAGCCGGGTAATTATAATAAGGTTCAACACTGGTGATGTAATTAACGTAAGGAAGATCACTCGACGGGTAGATTACATAGGTGTGCGAAAGTCGCTTCATTGAGCAAGATATCTTATGTTGCGCAACAACAGACATAATCCCTGGTTTGCGCATAAGGACCTTCGGTTCCTCGACGTGGATGATAATGCGCATGCGAATTGTAAGGGGTCGCCAGGAAAGACCTTGTCCCTGGGGGTTCCGATGATGTTTTGATTGGGTGTCTAATTTGGCTGAGAGTAAAACGAGATAAGAGCAGCAAGCAGCAGTCAGAATCGTAATCGGATTAGATTCGGGTGCATTGTCACTACCAACTAAGAAAACTCTTCAAGTACGTTGCGTAATCAACAATAGTGTTAATTCTTAGGTAAGTCGTAGTACATTGTTGTTGTGTGGAAAGACATCATGAAGTATTCTCTACCTCAATATAACCTATGAAGTCAGTGAGTAACGTTGTTGTCATGTCTGATTGCATCATGTTAAATGTCGTGTTTCCGATAGCACTCAGAGACCATTTGGAATACCTGTAACTTTATTGGTCGATATGCAATATCAATCATCATCAAATATATTATACTATTGAATAATTCAATGCAATACCTGATGAGACATTTAATTGCATCTGCCCGGATATTAGGTGCCATTATTATAACTATACAATTATCAAGAGGTGGGAGAATTTATTAAAACACGATACGATAGATTGTCGCCTAACGTATTGACTTTTGCGCACGCGCCACAACTGATGATTGACTGCAAATCATATTCATAAATCATACAATGCATGTTAACAAAGCACTGTACAAACGAAACCTTTTGCAGTTTCGAATTTTTTATGATACAAAGAGCCATCCAATGTTTTAACACAAATAGCATGTCACAATGTATTGTGCTGTTAAGCGATGTTCCTCAGGACGTTGATATTAGTATTGACAGTGAAGCATTCAATTCTTCAGAGTAAAACCAAATGACAAATAAGTTCATTTTTCACTTAGGTTAAGTGGGGTGTTTTTGTTGTCACTAATATATTTGACAGATAGTATGGAGACGGTAGTATCTTTTTGTCACTGTAGTACGTTTTATCTGAACGCTCGTGTTAATCATTACGGCGCGAATGTTGCATACGCGATGTGGTTGAAGCATACTCCAGCAATATTGCCTCGTTTCGATGGCTATCCTAAACGACATGCTCTTACTTTATCTTAGCAAGCATTACGTGCATTAATGAATTTTACTTTATATTTTAGACGCGACACGGGAGTTTGAGTTCAGCCAATATATAACATTTTGTACCGGCAAAGGTTAGCCGACAATGTAAGATTAGCAAAATACTGTACCACAATTGAATATTCCCCGTAATGCTAACGTTCATAACTGCACAGTCAAATGGAAGAAAAACATTCGTCTCCCGCAAATAGTTCCGCCAGGTTTGTTGGAGACGCACTTGCTTTTTTTACAAATAGTTAGTCAAACAAGCGTCATTTATTCGTATTGCCTCTTCATTCATTATTTTTGAACAACCACGGTAGACGCCAGGTGCCCGCGTGACAGTAATGCGTAACCGTTCCATCCTTATCTCATGCAATCTTTACACAGGCAGCTCAAAAACACTGAGAGTAGAAAAGTGTGCATCCTGTAAGCAGATTTGCCCTATCTAGCATCTCCTACTCTAAGAGCCAATGCTTGTTTGATCTGTACCTTGACTTAATTGCGGAGATATCGAAGACTGATTGCAAAACGGCCTTTTGTCCAGATGAAATTGCAAATCTCGTGACAGCAGCTTTTTGTACACCATAATCGTATAATATTAATGCGCTGATTTTGAAGAGAACGTGGATGGCACTAGTCATAACCTAGATTTGCTATAATAAGCAAGCAATGGTAACATCATTATGAAATCACATATTCGTAACAACCGTATTTGCTTTCATAAGATTAACCATATGCGACATTTTGATACTTACTTAAAAGTAAACAGTTAGCTTGGAACCTGCATAGCATTGAATAGATACATTATCAATTAGTGCATATGCATTAGAGTTATCTTGCCTCATATCGAAAACATAAAACGATGGAATAGTAATTTATATTGCAACCTGGCGGTCAAATTAACAAGTGTCCCTTTACTGTGTTGGATAGACAAAATTGGGAAACATTACCCCATTATAACTATACGGACCGGTTAACGAAATGTAACATTGTTCAATTATTGATTCATGCATGGATTGAGCATTTAAACCACCACATCAGGTCCAACTTTCATATTTTAAGTCGGTAGACATTCCACATACACTAAATATGTAAGGGACGGAATGCATTGTGTGTGGAAACTAGATTTGGTCACGTATATGTCAGGGTAGCTACAAGGTTCTCACCACAACTTTAAACGGTATCTAAATGGAGTACGATTGGGGTTACGCTGTGATAAATTTATTTTGCAGTAAAAAGTGGGGTTTGAGTGCCTGTCGGTTGATTGTTTAGCGCGTGCAAACATTTTCATTTAATGTTTTCATTTAAACAATCAGTGGTATGTAATTAAATTATTCAATAATATGCAATCATGATGATACCCTATGAGAAGCGGCATGAATGACTGAATTCTTGTCATATCATCGACAATTACTGGATGTTTAGAACGATCATTCTATTTATGTTTGCGTGGACGGGTGCTGTTCATTAAAATTTTCAACTAGGATGCGAGAACCTGCTAATTTATGCATGGTTTTCCTTATATCGCTTTCAAATACCGATCTCTAGCTCCGATCGACAATATGATATAAGCGTTCGAACTCTATCTTGCACATTCATACCAGCTTGTGAGGTGTCTAAAAGGGATATTTGTGAATACGCGATGGTCTAAGTTCCCTAATATAGATAAGAATTTACATATATTAGAAGAGCATTGGTTCCAACTGCATCACGCTAACAACATCTGTTAGCACTAAAGCATTAAGCCGAATAAAAACACTAATTCCATAAGCAATTCATTGTACATATCTTTGTAAGGACAAAATCTATGATTAATACCGATAAAGGATGCGTAAAGCATAATGCAGGATATATATACGTATATAAATATATATATATATATATATATATATATATATATATATATATATATATATATATATATATATATATATATATATATATATATATATATATATATATATATATATATATATATATATTTATATATAATGCGGTCGAGATTATTTACATGATTGAACCCACATTGCTTGTATGAGGTCCTAGACCAGGCTCGATCACTTAGCTGACTGTGATGAGGCTTGTGATGAGCGCGTATCAATGCCTTAAGGGCGTGGTGTGTACATTCTAACTAATTAGAGTTGTGTCGGGCTGTCCTGCATGGCAATTGTTGGTTACTTTTCTTTTAGTTGAAGAGTGAATAAATGTGGTTTTGGTTAATGTAACTGCTAAAACTGTGTCGTAGCGGATCTCGTTCTAAATACAAGCACCATAATGTATCAAGGCTGAAACGATGGGTTAATGCCAGTAATTGCTTTTCCAAGGTAGCACCGTCGTTTGATCCGCCAAATGCGTATAAATTGTGCACCAACATTATACAGTGGGACGGCAAAAAAGCACATATTCAACCAAGCTAAACATTTATTGAATGTTTTTATGTCGCATCGGCGTTGAAATCATTTGTGATGTCTTAGTGTGTGTTTGTGTTTTCTAAGCCATTTTTTACACAACAGATGCACTTGACCAGCACATCATGGTCTGCTTAATTATCTGCAAAAAGTGTCCCCCTACCCCTTCCACATATATATACATAGAATAAGAATAATGGCTGACGCTGCAAATAACAAGTTGATAGTTCTGTGTCGTTGATTCTGGCGACCTTTATATCCGTCTTGTCCCGCAAATGTTGGTATTCTATAATCGGATAACTAACAAACAGAACAGCATATCTCATTACTTATTCTTGAGGGATATAGTCGCTTGATTGTGTTAAACAATTCTCATGAATCTTCAGGGCGCTACGGAGCGTAAATTGTCAAATGTCACATTTATATCGTAGTTGGATAGAAACAACAAAATAGGTAATCGTCCCTAAATAATGTTCTGCGATAACCAAACGTAATACCACATGGCGGATTGCGCAACCTTTTGTGAAAACAAACTTTTAATCCCACGCACTGTGATGAGCTATATTTTCATAGTCATGAGTAAGGCTAATTGACACACTCCTAGTCATCAAATATCACATTTGGTTACTTATATTAAGCATACACATTTTACATATGCAACCAGTTTGTTCTGCATTATGCGCTATTGCGTGAATTGGATTTAAGAACATCTTAAAGCAATCCCAAATTATTGGAGCGATGTTCTAAATCTAGCCTACTAACGGAGCTAGAGAATGCACATAAGTAAGTTTAAAAATGAACAGAACTAGTTGAATTCTGCTTCTAACTGTTCGTAATAAAACTGGCTTGAGGATATAATCGTTCAATAATAAAAGACATGCAATAAAATTCGATTATATATCCTTAGGGCGAGCATGACAATTTGGTCAGCTGGCAACTAGGTGTTGCCGTTTAATTACTAGAAAAGGACCCTGTGTAATCCCTTCAAAGTGGTAGTCGCCTGCTGTGCGAGCATTACAAAATAGTTAAAAACGGTTGTTTTGTTTCCCCAGAGGCACATAGTTAATGCCCTAGTTAGAAAACCAAATACACAGAAAACTGAGTCATCTGAATTGTTGAGAATCATTCAAAAGAACTCCAACCGTATTGTTTCCTTCAGAATTTTTCAAAATGCCCCTCCATGCAAATTTAGCGATCTAAAGGTTTACATTGAGACTAAACAACATAATTGCTCTTTCATTAATTTATAATAAAATCGTTATCAGTTGGATATATGATTGTTCAAAGACTTAACATTTAATATGCCACATTTATCCATCTAACTTGCAACATTTGTTTACTGCATACCGACTGTCTAGCGATGTTTAAAACAATATAAACGACATACCTTATTTAACAGATATAAATCGATGCTTTTGTGCACATGATCAAAACTGCACAGATAATAACAGCAGCATGTTATGTCCGTTATTTCGATATATTATGTATATTCATACAACTATCGGAATGAAGGGCTGCCAAGCTATATGTGAATTATTTAATATTGCTATGAACTTTTTATATAACACTGCACTTAGCCTATCAGGGAGAGCAAGAGAACACGAAAATACGATATTGCAGCACACAACTGTTCCTCCATTCAAGATACACAATGCATTTGGTGGATATAGTCACTCACGGTCTGTGTCGTCATCAGATCTACTGCTTTTTCGGGTCGAATCAGTGCAATCAAGTCTATGTCCAGTCCAGTTATGAGCTTGGAACCATGCGAGTAATGAGACTCTCAGTCACAGTGCGCGTGTTTAGAGATGAGATTCTCCATTGACGTCTTGAAGACATGTAGACTCGGAATTGATGTTTAACGGCAACATTGGATCAAAGAGTTTCTTACATTTATCAGCCATGGTCGCACTGAAGCTTTGCAGAACGCGCTCGTTCAGTACAACGACACTGATTTTGTAGAGATGGTTCACTTTCGCTGTGTTCACCTGATGTGAAACAGAAATTCCACATCTATATTAGAGTAGTTGAATAGGTTTCCCTAATGAAGAGACAAATGCTACGGAAGATTATGGTGATATCTTACATATCTTAAACAATACTTCTTGAAAGTATGCTTCTTGAAAGTACGCCCGGTGTAACGTCGCCTGATGTCTACATTCACACAACAGTTACTATTCCTGCTGCTTGGACCGCAAAGCATCTAACCTCTCTAGCCCTTCGTATGATGTCTTATTACAGGTAAACGTTATTCAGGTTGGAAAATTTGACATATTCACATATTCAGCATTTATTGTATCAGTGATTGGTAAGGAAAAGGTCCTATTCACAATGTAAACATTTTCAGGCATCCCACATTTTGGTCAAATATTATGAGAGTATAAGAACCGATGAGGTAGGCTAAAACATATATCTGGGACCATATCTGGTTGCAGCCTTTGCATAAGAACATAAATCGTGGTCTATCGTGAATATCAACAAATATAATGTGTCGACACACATGGAAAGTTTGAAGTTTTGTCGCATAGAGTGTGGCACTGCCGTGCAATGAAATAGTTGTTTATCACGTACCAAATGCCTCCTACATCGTGAGTAAGACTTCGACCACTTGGAACGCCTCCAAGAAATCGCGTTTGCTGGTTGGTGAGGGTGTTTTCATGGCCAGCATCACCAACAGGCTTCAGATTCCAGTATAGTCGATACCTTGTTTCGTTGCATTGGTACTGACATATTAAGCCCCCATGCAATGTGCTGTTGTGTGTAATTTTCAATGGTATAGATGATGTCACTCGTCTGGTCTTGTCAATCGTATTTATTACTAGTGTGTGATGTTAATTCACGTATCAGGGCACTCCGTGGCGCAGAACTGCTCGGCTTTCATTTGTGAATAATTTCCTGGTTCACGAATGATCACACTACCATGGCTACCTGTGCAATATGTCTTATATCTTTCCATAATAGCCTAGGATGAAACCCCGCAACATTAATACCAACCATGTATAAATTATAATGCGACGTCAATGTAACAACAATTGATTATCGGCTCGTATGGTCTATTTACAAAGCACTCTTTTGTTTACGAATGCCATTTAATTCTCGAACGTGCTGGATTAGAGAACATTCCATTAGCTGTGTATTTATGCACTGTGAACGAAGATCATAATAATTTGGCAACCACTTTTTTTTGTAAATGGTTAGTTTGTGAACGTGAGAATAAAGATCCTTATTGGTTTTTGGTGATGAGACGAGTCAGACTGATGACACCATATGCTAAAGTTACTCGTAATAGTGGTTATGTCCTGGTGTTCGTGGATCCTGAGAAGACAAGGTTATGTCATAGGCATTTGCATATGCCATTAATGTTTCTCATGACGCTTATATCGCTGATCCAGCAAAGATAAATATACACGTCAGAAGTGCGTATTATGACTGCAATGGCATAATCATAATCCACGTATTAGCCGCTCACACTGCGCACTATTGTGCTTGACATTCAGCATCTTGTTACGACACTCAACATAAATGCCTGTGGGATATCGTCATAACGGTTCATGATTTGAATCATCACTCTTTCTACAGTGAGTTATAGCGAACTGCCAATAAAGGGACAAACCAATTATATATCCAATAATTTGAAGCCTAACACACAGCATTTACCCGCAAAACCTAACAAATAAATACTAGCTTAAATTCAGCAATTTCTTATCAAACATCCAACCAATTTATGGCCGCTCTTCTTCACCTATTTCTTAGTATTTGGGAGTTATGCCCTGTAATTATGCATTGAGTTGGAGATTGAGGGAAGTGCTAAACATTGCTGTTCAACAAGGTAGAATGGGTGCATAAAAAGTCACAGTCAATGATGCAATAATTGTTTCCGACGTTTCAATAGTGCCTACTATGTTAAACGGATATAAATCTGATATTTTCATTCGAGATCTACTTCTGGGATTAAGACTAGCCGCGTCATGAAGCATCAAGAAAATTGACCCTTTAAAACTATCGAATGAATCATCAATATCATTCTTTAAACGACAGAACATTGAATCGCTCGATGCACTGTGCATTGATTGATTTCATACTATTTATTTTGTTTTTTTTTAACTCTCATAAATAGTGTGAAATCATTATATTTAACAGATGATCGATCCCCTTCTTACTGTGAAATAGTGTGATTTGGTTTTACGAATCGAGCCTCAAGTATGCAATGAACCAATGGACGAAATATTCAATTTACTCATCGTCTTCAATGCACTATTCGATATTCCCCGAACAGTTGATTAGTTCTGTATGTGCTATCCAAGTCTATGAATCAAGCAGCGTTTCGGTGGTGTACTACTGTATTTGGGATATAATAAGGCAATTCGAAAATGGCTTCAATATCAGATTTTACCTAAATGACGACGATGTTGCAAAAACTGATCTGCACAAACGACCTCCTTGTAAAAAGTAAATTTTGAACAGGTTCAACCATTTGTATAGAGAAAAAGAACAAACAGACAGCAACATCCACGGCCAACTTATTTTGAAACGTATGCTTGGTGCCCTTACATATATTGTTTCGATAATACTAGTGTAACATCATTGAATACAATTTATTCAGAATATGAAAGCTATATTAGTGGAAGCGGGCAATTATGTAGGCTTTTTTTGTAGTGCTTATTGAAAGAATAAGCAATTTGCTTTTGTAGCATGCGCTGATGAAACAAGGCAATATATAATATATATTATATATATAATAGCATATATATATATATATATATATATATATATATATATATATATATATATATATATCAATACAGGGTATGCTATGGGTACGCAGAGTTCATCACTACTGATAGCCACGATACTAATAGGCAGTGACACGGGCTTTTAGCAAACCTATTTTCCCGAGGCAGAGATTGTAGAGATTGATCATCTACAGTTTCCATCTTCACTCGTTGCCTTCGCGGCAGATTCTGCTGTGCTGTTAACTCCCATCATAATCATTATTTATTCTTACCGGCTTGTCTGGTTTGCTTATTTATGTGACACATAGCATTTGGGAGGAAATCCCGACTGCTCATTTATTGGATCGCGAATATTTATCGTGACAGCTGTTAATAACAGAATGATGCTTCATAGCTGTTTGTTATGGACTTGACAGTGAGAAGTTATTCATAATGATCAATCACAATAGCACTGGACGATTCGCCATAGTACATTGCATATGACGATATTAGAGCAAAATGTGTGCACTGCGGAGCTACAGCGCAACGACCACCTACTGGATAAATTACTGCCACAGCATGATCTATGTTTTTTACTCATATCGTCCATGATTTTTTCCCCAATAAACCCAATTACATGACAGCCCAATAGAGTATTACAGCAGCGTTGATGTGGCGTCAGAACAATTGATTTTGAATTGTTGCAACATATTAAACAAACTATGGAGAGGTAATCGACATATAACTTACTGATGTGTATTTATACGATTTTTCCGGTGCGATAATACTTCATTAGCGTCTACTAATTGTGAAGTCATTAAAGCACTCTTAATGCACATCTACTGAAAGTTATCTTCGAACCTCTCGTCACAAGACGTTAGCCGCTTACGATTAAGCGCCCTGAAGCAATAAACAATCTTTGTGTTGTCTTTCATCATTTTCAAAATCATCACAAATAAGTATAAAAAAAGCGAAATATTTGGCTATTGTCCGGTATTTTTTATAAAACTTAAATATAACTCCGAATGAAATGAGTTATCCTCGGCAGAGCTACATGCAGATTTTGTGCCTGATAATTCGAATTCAGAGGGGCATATTGTTACTACCACCCCTGCTGCAGTCACCGACAGAACATCTAAATGGACGGCAATATACCCAATTCATCGACTGTTAAGAAAGCTCGGTTTCCTGTTTGATGAGAACTTATAAATGAAGTGATACAATAGCAACTACCTACTTCCTGTTCCTGACAAGTTAGAGCCACGTCCAATCGAAAAGGCACAAAAACACCCAGCTTCATATCTCATCAGTGAATTCACTTCCGACTGCCGACCACCCATGGAAATGCAATCATGTGATAGAAGCACCGGTGGCGGATTGCACTCCCGTTTTCTTTATCTTCCATGCCAAATGATTCTCATTTCTGCACTTCAAAGCGGATTTTCGCACTTAAGACTGGCGCATTACAAATATTAACATTACATTATATTATATCACACCCTTACATTATGTCATTACCGCTCATACGCCCAAGGCTGTTCGTGTTATGGATAACTGTGAAGGCTCATCTCTGGTTATAACAAATTCTGTGCTTCTGCCTGCCGTAAATCTGTCGTACCGTAATTGAAAGTAACTAATGCCCTGGGCCGGTGCACAGCATCATGATTGATATTGTGTTGAGTTCTCTCTCTCCAAGTTTGAATTAAGCACGATTTGAAACCGTGTAATTTAATGCAGAGCGTATACGTGTTATTACATTGGACATCGTCTGATTTCATTTATCGCCAAAACATCCAAATGGCAAACTAGTATTGAAGTAATTTCACATTAATGCTACACCTACCAGCGTTAAAAATATTTATGAAGGTTTATCCGAGTTCAGATTTAAGGTATATGGAACTTATATTTAGTTGGTACTATTGCACCCCGGGCGTGAACGTTTGGAAAACGTAATTGAAGCGCAGGATGGATCACCAAGGACTCAACAGGGAAATCGCTTATATAGAACTGACCATTCGCATCCATGAAGGCGCTTGTTTTGCTGACCTGCATTTGGCTAACCCATAGTATATTGCTCTGTGCAGGTCAGTTGAGGTCGTTTGTGTCTAAACGCTGTACGCGTTGGTCATCTAATGAAATATATGACTTGTGGAGGATTAAGGTATTTGGGTGTGGATAATCCCATCGTCTATCTACACTAACCAAAAGCAGATGACCTAGTCTCTTCTCTTATGGTGTTTAAAGTTACTCGTGAGGTATCAGTTCAGTTCGTTCCCATTGTCTACTGATGGGTCAACAAATCAGTCGAATTCCGGTTCGGTTTGGCTCCTCAGAAGCATGTGTCACGTTGTCTTCTTCAGAATGCTACTGTATACGAACATGATTGTAGATTAATAATGGTCTAACCCAAGCGCCAGGTGTGTAAATTACAATATAGTGTCAACTAGAGAGGTAAGTTTAAGCTTTACTTAAATTCAGAAGAGTGTGAATCTTTCTCATAGTGCCTATCATCAATATTGTCATGGTTTGAGTTATAACCATCATTAATAACACCAAACGTCTCCTATACAACTAAATCACGGCTTTATTAAGACTAAAGCGATTTCTATTTAACTAATCGCATTGTCACTCCTCGAGGGTCGTGAAATCGTCAGCACAAACATACGTTGCCTCGTTGTACCACGCTTTTACTTTAAACAAAACTTATCATTGCATTCTGGAATGCTTTTTACCATTTGCAATGAATCTACATTGTATATTTTGCAGAAAACAAATATGCATCGGAGCAGTACTCACAATTAATGATCCACTTCGTGCATCGTATCATGCAACGGTCGAATTCGCAACTAACTAACATGATACTATACGTATGTCCGAAATCCTAAATAAAAAACGACAAGCTGTGCATTCATATTTGCTTCAGTATATCATATAGTAAAATGGTCCGATAATTCCTGGTTTAATCCATTCTACCCTGTAAAGCAACAGTGCCTAGGGGAGCCTAATGCAACTATTTGTATTGCACCTATTTGTACAGTCCCCCTTAATGGCCACTCCTTCTATGGGACTTGTGATAAATATTAAAACCTCAACGAGACACAAGTCAACGATGTATGGACTAGTTCTTGTTTTTAATGCTTATCTATTGCCAGTGATCGGTATTTGTTGCACAAAATCTACCGGGTGTATTGAGCTTAAATGTGCATAGAAGGAGAACTTATGCTTGTGATAGTGTGCCCAAATGTGACCAACACAGCGCAAAGTGTTTAATGTAATATATTACGACTAGATCACCGGGGAGCTTTATAATCTATGGTGTGAATTAAGCTTAAATGGTCATAGTAGGAGAACTTATGCTGGTGATAGTGGGCCCAAATGTGACCAATACAGCGCAAAGTTTTTAATGTAATATATTATATATATATATATATATATATATATATATATATATATATATATATATATATATATAGATAGAGATATATATATATATATATATATATATATATAGATATATATTATAGATAGAGAGATCTATATCTAGAGAATCTATATCTCTAGATATCTCTATAGAGAGAGATCTCTCTCTCTCTCTCTCTCTATCCCTCTATCTCCCTCTCTCTCTCTCTATAGAGAGATCTCTCTCTCTTATCTATAAATCTCTCTAAATCTCTCTCTCCCTCTCTTATCTCTATCTCTCTCTCTTTCTCTATCCCTCTAGATATATATATATTTATCTCTCTATGCTATAAACATCTCATATATATGTATCTATGCATATCTATATATGTATGCATATATATATGTCTGTACATATGAATATATGTATGCTATATATATATCTGTCTAACATATGATATATATGTATATATATATATCTATATATCTCTATATATATATATATATCTCTCTCTGTCTTTATATATATCTATAATATATCTCTTTTATCTAGAGATATAATATATTTTCTGTCTCTATATATATCTCTATCCTCTCTCTCTATATCTCTCTATCTCTCTCTCTCCTATCTCTCTCTCTCTCTCTCTCTATCTCTCTCTCTCTCTCTCTCTCTCTCTCTCTCTCTCTCTATCTCTCTCTCTCTCTCTATGTGTGTGTCTCTCTCTCTCTCTCTCTCTCTCTCTCTCTCTCTCTCTCTCTCTCTCTCTCTATCTCTCTCTATATCTCTCTCTCTCTATATATCTCTCTCTCTCTCTCTCTCTCTATCTCTCTCTATATCTCTCTCTATCTAAACCTATATAAACCTCTCTATATATATTGTACTACTCCTGAGTCCGATCGTTATCGGTAAAAAATCCAGTGAAACATTCGACACAAAAGTCAGACCCACCATTATACGTTGCTGGGTAAGTAAGGTAAGGAATATCTCATGTTTATACAGGGTTATAGTATGGACAACGAACAGAATATTTACAGCTTTACAGTGAGACATAGCATGCTACTTGATCGATAAGTGTGAATGTTTCTTGCACTCAATATCAAAGGATGATAAATCAATCGGAATCGAAAAAAGTTACACCGGTCAAGTGTTCATGAAAGTATAGTCACCGGAACCAATGTCGACCATCGGCCCCATGACAACACTGCTACGACCTTAACGACACATATTAGCACATTTTGCTTCCATGCGACTGTATATTGACTGCCATATATTTTGAAATAAAGGAGGTTGTGACAATTCCTATATCGGAATACGTAGCAGGTTCATATCAAATGCAATTACTATTTTGAACCCAGCTATCCTATTGTATTCAAATATGCTTTACTTATACTCCATTTCAGAATGTGGCACAACCACCTTGCCCAACACCATGTTTAGCATAATGTCACAATTGGCTCTGGAGCCTTGATTGTTGACTGGCTCATGATGCATGTTTAATATCGACGAGGCTTGAAAATCAATGGATCAATAGCACACAATTAGTCAGCAAGAAGGCATGAAGAATATTGTGCCTGAAACTTTGAGATGGATATTGTTAGTGGCGGGACCTTGTTTGCTTAACATTCATTTCATTCACCCTGGGTTGTCCTCTCTTGGCATCCACTTTGAAAATGTGTTGTATTAAATATGAACGCATCTCTTTTGTGCATCGATATCATCGAGCGAAACAATGTTGATTAAACATAATTCGTGCTGTAGCTGCTTAGAAAATATGCACCCATTCGCATATTTCTAGGGCACTAATGTAGTGACAGATAATATCCCATATCTCAAACGCAAGAGATATTCATATCTTTATAAAGCAGAAACTCAGTGTAATAACACAGCTTCGGAATATTATTTAATGTTGCTGGCCTTCCAGTTTAACTAACAGCATACATAATCACCAATAATTGGTGTTTAACTAACAACTCTATGAAGTATTACAGATTGGTCTGGGCTAAAGGAAATAAGTGCACCCAAGTGAATGATTAAAAAAGTAGATGTTGAGAAGCAATAATGACGAAATAGCAGTTTCTTAATACAATAGGGGTGTTTATATTGTACATCTATGGATTTGCAAGCCAACCAGTTCAGCGGCGATATGCAAGGCGTTCTAACGGTGTGGTGTCGTCTCAGTAGCTGTGCCTTACCTTTTGCACAGCCATAGAAAACGACCTGTTCGAATAACAATTTGTGCAAGTAAATTTGCTCTGTGCGAAAACGTGTCCAAAAGCCTCAACATTACCCACTGAAGGTACTTGATCATCATGAAGCATCCTATTGGCCAAAGCATGAGAACGGTCCAACACAATGGCCAGTGCAGGATTGTTCTTGCTCAGGAAAGAACATGTAAATTTTGCAGTAATGCCTTTTCAACGCTAGTAATAACTAAGCCACCCTCACTCGTGCGAATATACTGCGCTGAGCAGTGGATCATCGTTTGCATAATCCTGCCGAAAAATGATACCTTATCCTTACCGCTTTGCAAATAAATATTCAAGAGAGATCAAGGACTTTAGAAACAGTACATGATATAACCCATGTCAACCAACAAAGTAAAATCCCTTTGTTCATTTGCATCATGTCGGTAACACCAACCCGTGCTATCGGATATTTATTATGAGCCACGGCATATTTTGGTATATTTTATTGTGTAGGGGGAGGGGTTGTCAGAAAGCCAGACACACTAATGAAGAATAAGAACTTCAGTTGAATAAATGCTGGATATCTTACACTGAATGTCGAAAATAGTGCATGCTGACTAATCATTTGTATAGGATGTAAATGGGCAAGAAACAGGCAATGATTAAATTTCTTGCATCCACAAAAAAACCCATTCTTCAATGAAGTTGTTATTTTTAAAATATCATTTCCGAATGTTTCATACATGTTAGATTGCGACGCAACCAACTTCTATTCATGCATCTAAATTTGAATAAACCTAGTGGCTGACGAACACTTGTTTGCATGGATAATTTCGATGAAACTTACTTAAATACAAAGTTGCGTTGAAAAAGAGGACATCTGCACCAATCAAACCCAAGTAAGGTAACTGCTATCACACGTTCTAGTAATTCAGTAACCCGAATTTTTGACGATTGCTCTTCAACGTATACATTTTTAGTTTTAAGCGATTGCTCCTCTCTACAGGAGAAACATGAATCATCCAGAAATCCCTGAAGATTTTCACATAAGCCGAGATTAAAACGGATGAACAAATTAATAAATGGCCAATACCATGATAAAACGCAGAGAAGTAACCTGCACTAGCTACGCATAACAGATCAGACATTATTCACTTTTCACTTTTGACTAGTATATCATTTGCTTATGACATCCATGCAGATATCTAACACTGAATCGACAATGCATATGCACTGCTTTTTTACAAGCTTTTGTTGAATGATGTTAACATGTTAAGCGCTAATTAGCTTGTAAGCGTTGTCCAAACAACATATTCAATGAGATGTATGACACTCACAGTTAGTTGGCGATATGATATAAGTCGCGGGTGGCTTAATTGATTTGTCTAATATGCCATGTAAGTTAATTCACAGGGTAGGTGGGTGTAGTTCGTTCATTTGCACCGTAGGTAAAAGAATTCACCCAGTCGTCCAAGAATTGCCGTTAATCCAAGCCGTGAGAAGTAATAATGACGTAAAACAGTTTGGACGTTGAAGAGTTCTGGCTTCTGTGTCAGCTTTATGTCGATGAAACTTTATGCAAAATATTGGTGCTAGAAGGTTATGGAAACTTGGAGTCAATTTGTTTTTACACGGCTAGTGTCAATAATGGACGAATATAGCTGCAGATAAGATACATCCAACAAAAATGAACACAATTCACAGTGCATGGATGAGAATTAAACCACCTTAACTTTATGATACCAATCAGCTGTACTTCCGATATTTTTAATCTTGACTGCTTTCTGAGATAATGATGGCACGCGTTCTAAAACAGCAGTAACATTGAACCGCAACACTCCCAAACACTTAGTGAATCCTCGTAATTGATAGATAGATAATTGTTGCCATTAAACAAATTAGGTTAGCAGAGATTTCAGAGAAGCATGAGGCGTTTAAGCTAGTATCACTGCCTTGCACAGTCTGATGTCATTCATGCATTTGGAAAGCCTGCATCTTTACGTCGTTGTTTATGAGACAATCTAGCCATCAAGTCGTTGCTGATTTATTCCTTATTAATTTTTAGGCTCGCCGATACATTTGTAGAACACGTATTTGCAGAATGGAATTTCACAAAGGGTCACAATAATGTCAAAATATGAAATGATGAAGATCCGGAAAGTATTGTAGTCGAATCCTTTTGGGCGTATTACGGTGAACGGCTCACATTACAAATGGATTCTGCGGGGAGATTTGTTTCTAGGACTAGTGTTTTTGAGACGAATAAATCATCTCATTCTATTATCAGTCACTGAGACCAAGCGGACCGTGATGGTTAATGTACTGTACCAGCCTAATGCACAAAATGGTATGGTTTTGAAATTTGTTTGTTTGACAGCCCACAGCAGCAATGTAGCTGTAAAAGTGATTTATAACATCAATAACGATTGCTGCCGCTATGACCATAGAAAAATCGATGTCACATGAATTGACCAAACGATTTGTTATGTTGAATTAATCAACAAATATAACAGCGTCGTCAATGGCTTTAAACGCCTATATAATATTTTTAAAAAATATCTGCTAATAATTACTAGGAGTGGATCATCATAATAGGTATAGTTAAAGCAGTGATTGTCATTATTGTTTGTCGTTATTGCGGATAGGCGGTCATACATTACACACGAAAATATAAGCATCCCTCAAACGAACAACTTTCCAATAGATTACATCACAATCGATTATGTTTGTCTCAAGATCATCCATTGCCCTTGTCGGGCAAACTATGTGGTTGGACATGTTTATCGTCTCTCTCGGCATGTTATAGCAACATAGGACCAAAAAAGACACTCATGAATTACGTACGATATGAGTGTGTTGTATGCTATATTCCGCCAAAGAGCGCCCCTTGAGTATTCATTCAGCAAATCAATTGAAATCATAATATGATTACATGATATGCCCTCATCTATGTAAAATTACCATCTCTGCGTATGTGCCATTCGAGTCTGGCAAACTAAATGCGTTTTCGTTATGGTTTATTTCATTCGGGACCAAAGAAGAGTGGATTAAATTGAAACAGCAATATAATCAGGTTTTGGTTTAGGGGCATAAAGGATAAACTTGAACAACTTTTTGCATATGCGAAATGCTCATAGTCGAGCAAAATGCAGAACGAAGCCATCACATACTGAATTGTGGTCAATAACGGTGTAGTCAGCCGATAACGGGATCTCATTAAAGCCCGACATGACCTCAATCCAAGCTGTCCTTACCCTTGCAGTGACCACAATCTCTACAATCTGCTTGCCCGTCATGACCTGGCATCCACTATGTAACATCAACGTGTCGGTGTCGATGTAACCCCATGCTAATCTCCTCCCTGGCTGAAGCTTATCCTCGCATCGACCCCACCCGTTACCTCCGCCCCAAATTTATCATATTCCTCGTTAACACCACAATAAAGTAATTCTCGCTACATTCATGGGCGTCCGGTGTCTGATCTATGGCATTTTATTTTAAAAAGTAGGCAGTTTCTATCATTAAGGCGACAGCCCCGGAGACTGTATGGTAGAGCTTTGGGAGCAGGTTACTGGTCATACATGGATATATTGACATATAACGGATTAAGATTGGCTGTTAGAGAATTAAGAATGTGCGCACACCCCAACAGATGGCCACATCTTCAAATTAATTAGTAGATGCATTACTGGTAGTCCTAAGGTACTCAATAGTGATGTTATGTCGGAACATGAAAGTGTCATTGATGAAAGTGGTGAAGTCATGAAGGGATGGTCACTGCGCTGTTGACGCACAAAGCTACGCAACAAAAAATATCCGATAAACAACTAAACAACTTTGTGTAGAAGTTTGAACATCGATGCATCATCAAATCTTATATTGACATACATCATTCGGAAGGTTTTAATCAATAAATGACACATTTAAGTTTACGTTTCATTAACTATTGCTCTTAATATGTAGAGGCGCGACTCATACATATTTGCTGTCTGTTGCGTGTTTGGTAGATTGATGGTGAAAACAGACTTCAGGACAAAGTTTTCCATTTTATTTGCCGAATTTGCTACAGATCTGTTTTATGTGACATCTGAGGATTTCGGCCGGCTACACAGCAATTACTGTAATGCAGTGTGGTAGAAAATGTGTATCATGATTCCGAACCGCTTAGGGCGATACATCAGATTAGTAAAGCAGGGTCGCTTTAATTTTTTTCTAAGCTCACTGATGAAACTATGTCTGCTGACAGGCTTGAGCTTCCTATGTAAGAACCCTTGGGCTTCTAACTCAAAATGGCGCATGATTAATTAAACGGAGGGTTGTTCGTGAAGCATCGGGGCATATATGAATAATGTGGTGAAAATGGATGATGAAACAACGCTTTGCGATTTCGTATCGGATCGTTGGATTAGTCTTCGTCCTCGACAGCGAGATAATGAAATGTCCAAGTGCTGTAAACTATAGTATGTAAAATATCAGCCGCTTCGACAAGAGGATTGGATTGGATGGATACCATACGTAGTTCACACCATCAAGTTGCCTCAGGGGGACCAAAGCCAATGGCGGTTACAGAGAACGGCAGTATGCTTGCGATGAATGCTATTTAATTCAATTGATTTGTGCTTGCTGGCTCTTTGAGCTTTAATGTCTAATAGTCGAACTGCGTCATCGCTGCCATCCGACCTACAAATGCGCTGCGGTGAAAACTGATAACACTGGAAGTTGTTGATAAAAGAGTTAATGGGTTAGTGCAATACTAGCTGGTTACTCCCAGTACCTGTATGAAAATAATATGTGACATGCTAGTATCTTTCTTTTATATATTCTTCAGGTATCCCCTAAACCTCGCCAAAACCATTAGTGCAAGAACATGACAGTTACCATATCTAGCTTAAATATGCCCGGCTTGAGTGCAAATTAATACCCATTGGATGCACCCGGCGGTTTGATTGACCTAACTTCTGAATATTAATACCAATGTATTAAAGGCCTGGTTGCAATTTACGATGGGTGTGACTACTGCACTATATGTACATAAAGGTCAAATACAACTAATTTCATCATTTCTTTATCATGTGTTTCAAAATGGAGATTAGTTACTCATTAACCAACGGGGACCCGTAATTCATTGCACCGACATGAATAAGTTCTAAAAATCCACCAATAAGGTTCCACTCGGAAGAAAATACGAAGCCATCTTCTCGATGCCATTTTGCCTCAGTTGGCAGGTTGCGTGACGTCATAACTGCTGCGCGGCCTCCAAGAGAATCTGACAGCGAGCGAGCGAAGCGAAAAGCGATTGTTTGGATTTTCAGATTACACTGTATTTACATGAAGCAATGTCGTCTTCTGATGAAGATAACGAGGCCCCATAGCATAACATTGGGCCAAACGATGTCCATGACTATCTATTTGAGCCAATACGGGCGGGAGTTGAATCATCCAAGTCCCACTTCGAAATGACATCGGGAGCTTTAACTCAAGAGTCCGCTTAGGATGAAGAATCCACAAAAGATTTCGACCAATGGTGAACTACAATATATTTCACATAGCCAAGAATAAATAACACCAGTAACATGAAATCCAGAAACAGAGCTTACTATAAAAAGTGAGGTAATGGTTGACAAATGACAATTGTTTTTTTAACTATACAACTAATTGATCTATTGCTCCAGATTATTCATGTATCTAGCCTACCGCCAGTTTACATTCTGGATATGGCACAGACTGGGCAAACGAAACAGGAAAGTGTGGCAGCCTGTGTGGTAACAGCTGTTAGAGAATCCTTCCCTCACCCGCACGGCAAAGAAGCTAAAGAAGATTTCTTGGTCAGGTTGAATCGACACCTGTAAGCACCTACAAGAATATCCTTTTCAGGTTTCTCGTACTGGGAGGCCATAGGTGGTGGGACAGTCCTGTCTTCGGCAAGGACTTCAACAAGTCTGTAGCTTGGGTATTTTTTGCCTGAGATCAAGCACATCAGCAAATATACGTTATTCATATTTTATGATAGTCATATAATAAGTTACTGATATTATATGCCCATATTTAATTTGGATAACAATGTTTGTGTATATGAAACTTATTTTCATTTTAGATTAATGCATATACACACCAAAAGAAATTGGTACTTTGACAGGCTTGACAACTGGGTCTCCCTGTCTGGCTTAGGGGTAAGACACTCTCCATTGGGAGCAATCTGGATATATATATAGCAGGTTGATAACATATTGCTAGGTAAGTATTAAAACTTGAGCACATAATTCTACAAAGACCATTACAGCTGTCACTACACTAATCTGCTAAACTTCCATACAGTCCCAATTCAAATATACACAAATGAATTTCAAAATATGTTATTTCATTGGTATTACCTGGCCTCCATGGTGGCATAGGGATAGTGTACACTCATTGGTGCGAAGAATATGACCACTTTGTGATACGATTCTAGGCTTGATGTCGGCTCTGATGGGGAGAGCCTGCCAATGTCGCTTAGGAAATGCTTGCTGGAGACTATCAATTCCAACTCTTTGTGTGGCTTCGATCCTATTTATGGTTCACACATATATCAATACAGATTACATTTCTTCGGTAAAGTAGTACCACAGGGGCATGGATTTCACCAATTTGACTCATTTAATTACACTACCACTGACGTAAATATTTCTATAAAACTTATATGATTCAAAACTAATACCGACCCTTCAGTATCCACGTTCTGTCCTCTAGTAGTGCATGCTCACATTCAGGGTACAGCTCCCCATACCCCAAGTGCTCATTGACGACATGTCTAGTGACGAGAGCCACTTAGCTCTGACCAGATCCGCAACTCCATCGCTTGAGTCAGCACACCAGTAGATATGATTGGAAATGCTTCTGGCCCACTCACTCAGGATGTTGCAGTCTTTTCTTTTCCCTTTGGCCAGTAGTTTCTTCTTGATCCATTCATTTACAAATAAGTGTGTGTTTGTCTTTAATGCTAACATATAAATTTGGTATGCTAACATGTTAAATATTCTTAAAATTGTTACAAGGAGCGTTGTGTTAGCTTAAGTCACACACAGAAACTAACCTTTGGCAACATGCCACACATCAAACCAGTGTTTGACTGTAGGTTGCTCTCCCTCATGTACTTTTTCATCCCAAAATGTCTGTCAGTAGTGATGGATTCAACGGTCAAGCCATTCTCCGACAGGGATTTCAAGGCAAGCTTCAGGCCAGCCAAATTCATAGCATTTGAATTTTTAACTTGGTTGCTCTGACAAAAATTAACAGGTAATTGATAGTACAATAGACATTAAGGGATCTATCATATACCTGTCATAAATCGTAATTTGTATACCTGAACAAGTTGCATGTCTAGAACCTTCGAAGTCTTTAGGTCCATCGGGGTGTAACTGCCATACTTAGCAGTGTGGCCTGGAGAACAACATCTGGCGTCCCCTCCTACAGAAAGTGGTGTACCCTGGCGAGCAGTTTTCAGTGAGGTCTGTTGGCTCCGCTATAGTCGTCTTGCAGCTGGAACAAGATAGCTTCTCTGAATGAGATGGAATGTTGACATATATATAGTTCAGTGTTCTAACAGCACTACTGCCACTATCAAAAATCCCTGAGGCATAGCTCTTGTAAAAGGTTGGCTATCCCACATCTTACGGTGTCCATTCACACAGATTTGTTCAAAACAAGCAAAACTCCGTATCTGCTTGATGATGACTCTGCAGGGACCCAAGCACAGGAAGCATGAGAGCAGCAGGGTTCTCAAACAGCTCTCATACACAATACATTTTCTTTGATTCTGACTAGAGCCATCCTCCAGATCAACACCACTGTGACCAATAAGAATGAATTCCCAACATATGCATTCTGTGAGCTTAATTTTTATCCCATCAAATAAAACCCTCTGATTACACTACAAAGGAAATGATATTTTCCTTACACTTCTTCAAACTCCATGTCATCATCAGTGTCCATCTCGGCATCATCAGTGAAGTCATAGTCAGGGTCAGTTTCCATCTCATCATCACCTAAGGCTCATATTGGGTGCCCCTGGTGACACTTTTGGTCAGCGAATTGCACTGTGTCCCTATGCATTGCTGAGATGGGCTAACCTGGGTTCCAGGAAAGATAGAAATATGTGTCTGTAGTGACTTGTCAGCCATCTATGGTATCAATACATTAAGTATGTTACAATTTCCTTCATCATAGCCGCCTTAAAGGATGTAAATGTTTACAAATTGACTGTGAAAAGACACATGGATACATACAACAGAAGTTATCTCTGCCAATGCATTTCATCAAATATAATAATGCAGTTGCCTTGTGACACTTACCGAAACATTTGCCTGCACCCCAAATGACAAGTGAGAGCAAGCTTCATGATCAGCAGACGGCTAGGCACTCGCCCTGGCGTAGCAAACAGCGCGGACGCTGTCAGAGGCGAAGTTTCTTCGCCTAGGTCGACAGGGTGTGACACCTCAGTCTGTGATTCACCACTGTCACTTGATTTATCTATCCGCTCAGCTGCCAATACTATTTCATTTATTACATGCATCACGAGAAACAGCTGGATTGATATACTGGCAACTTGGTGATAAATTCACAACATCTTAATAAGTATACGTCAACAGGTCAAGACTAGCCTAAAGGTTCAGCCAACGGATCTCAACAGTTCTCGCTGCCTTTTCTCGGAGGCACTCCAACGTGGCTAAAGAGAGTCGGTATATCTTCTTTTCGGAGCCTAGGTTTCTTATGAAATCCTAGACTTTTGAGCAGCTCTGGGTCAGTCTCATAATCACCATTCTAGAAATGATCAGAACATAAAACTGTCGTAAGGGTAGGTCTCCAGTGTTTACGCTTGACTTTCGCCACCCATATGCGGCGCATTTTGCTGTCTTTTGGAAACAGAAAAAAACTCACGCCTGATTTCTCATTGTTCCGACAACCGAACGCACAACAATAAGGCATAATGCACACCAAGAAAATCCCAAGACCGTGAAGAAAGAGTTGCAAGTAACACGCTGTCAACCAACCGTGAAGGCTGAAGATGGCGCGGAATGTTCGTGAACAACCCGAGTGACGTCACTGTCCGAAAATTCACGTATTTTACCGAGCGATATCTTGACAGATTCGACGTGGAAAATGTACATTTCAAAATCATTTTTCTAAATGAAAAAAAAGCGCGCAGTTGCCATATTTTGGTTACGATATCCTTTTAAAACATAGAACTTTGGAAAAATGGAATGAAAAAAATCATTGTATTTGACGTTTAACTAGTCCAAAATATATTCCGCCGACAGCGCTACCACATGGCCCACCTCGCGCAAGGTAATTGCACCTAAACTTGCAGCTAATATACGTATTTATTCAATGCCAACTGTCAATCCTGTTTGATGTAATGCCGTGCTGTAGCCCGGTGGCGAGATGCATCTTTATTTCGATATACTTATACAAATAAGCTTCGAATTCAAGGCTCATATTCCATAAACAATGCTATGGTATGAAATTATTTAAAATGGAAGTATGATATGATAATAAGAATATGTCAGGCACATTTGGTCGTTGATGGTACAAGCACCCAACCTTTTAGCTAGCGTCTGCGCTCAAATACGTAGGTGAAATATCTGCATCAACAGCCTATTGAATTCTTGTGAGATTAATTAAAGGAAGAGAATTAACCCCCAAATTATCATGCGGAGTATCATATAAGTTATCCAAAGCTGTGGTACCCTACGAATAGAAGTCCCCTGTTAAGGAAAAGATGAATGTGTATTACCGAGTTCGTACGTTGCTGCTGTGCAATCATTTTTCGTTTTACCCAACTTAATGCAACATTATTCAACAATTTACGAACTGTAAGGCGCGTTTTGTGCATTGGAGATAAATCGGAACAAGAGATTATCAAACAGCAGTATCCACTCCGGTCGAACAAACTCAGGATTTAATTTAACTAATGTGACACTGAAATAAGAGTTTGTTTGTCTGGCAATAAACTACAAGTTTATTGCTGTGTACTGAAGTTGGTAGATTTTCTCGGGACAGTATCCAAACGCAATAGGGATAACGTTATATTTGTGTTGTACTGTGGTGAACGCTCCATTACTTAAGTAGTTAGTTATCTTTTTCAGGCATCTGACAAACATTTTTTTCCGACAAAATGTCAAGGACATCAATAAATTGTCACAATTGATGGGCGGAATCTGCTGTCAACTTTCACATATCAAGGATCAACTACGGCGAACATTGTAATGATAACCAGTGATAGGCGCACCTACAGTGATAGCACTCAGTGTCAATTATGCAGCATAAAGCAACTGATGGTTGCGGGCAAACTACACTCATTTGGCGACCACTGTCACATTACAGGTAAGTACTGAGGAGTTGCCCTCAACACCTGTAACCTCAAGCTGCGCCTTGCCCCCAAAACCACCACTTAACCGGTTGTTTTCCACAATCTGCGGGGCTATGACTCCCACCTGCGGATGCAGGCAATTTCATGAGCGTTATGTCATATCTAGCTCGCCGTAGAATGTCATATGGGGCCGCCACTACACCAGCTCGTCAAGTTGGTGCGTGGAACCCTGTTCGATACACTAATCCTTAAGTAGAGAGGCCAATATCAAATTGTAGATTGTAAATCGTCTACAGTATTTAGCTATCGGAAAAGGAAATCTTTAGAGCAAGTACCGGTAATTGTGCCAGTCTTGATCAAGGTTTGTATCGATATGAATAAACATTTGATACCTTCACATACTCGATGCGTAATATTTAATCTTTAGTGCACATGGGCATCATATCCTACGGCTTCACGGCATTATTTATAGTGTTCCCAGTGTATAACATTTACTAAAACCTTTACAACTATTGGTTATAGGGCGTTCGTTGAATCAATTGGCCATTGTGGCACTTTCACCATATTCGCTATTTCATAGTAAACTACGGCAATCAAATTCTAACCAAAGCTTACGGCTATACATAAGGCTCGAGAGAATTCTCTAAACATACATAGTGCAGCGGGCTAAATAGGTTTTCTAGCATTGGTAGCAACCTTTTCTTTTACACACAAAACTAACAAATGACTAAGTAGCCAAATGAATATCAATCATCATCGCCTGTTGATCATGATAAATGAGCAGTTTTTAGTTATGCCTACAAACTGAAGTAACTTCTGCCTTGAAATGTGTAAGGTTTGTAAAGGTTTGGGATATGTGCTGTCTTATCATGAAAGCTTCGCATTCCTTGTAAAATTCGACTGAAGAAGAGTAGACCTTAAATAAGCATACCTCCACACATCCAGCTTGTTCCAAGGGATGCCTGTAGATAATGGTGATTATATGTACGCTTAAGTTTGTACATTTCTTAAAATTGAGTGTGGGGAGCAGTGTGTGCTATTTCGGGGATGTGTGTCGATTTGCATATAAACATGAGTGTAAAGTTGTGCGGATAAATGAGAGATGTAAGTGGATGTGTTAGGAAATGTGCGACTTTAAATATGTAGTACATGTGCGGGATTATGCAGAGGAGGCTGTTAAGTATATATATGTATATATATAGATATATATATATATATATATATATATATATATATATATATATATATATATATATATATATATATATATATATATATATATAAGATATATATATATATGTATATATATACATATATATATATGCATATATATATAAATATATATATATATATATATATATATATATATATATTAAAATATCTATATATATATATATATATATCTATATAGAGATCTATATCTATACTATATATATCTATATCTTATATATATCTCTATATCTATCTCTCTTTCTCTCTCTATTTATCTATATATATTTATCTATATATGTGCATATCCCTATATATCTATCTATCTCTCTATATCTCTATATATATATCTCTATATATATATATATATATATATATATCTATATATATATATACATATATTTGTATTGGTGTATATACCACAGTCTCACCAAGCAATCAATGGACTCAATCACTGACACACTTAAGACACACAAATACGGATATGCAAGCATTCAAGCATATCATGCAATGACAGACTAGTAGAGTGACTCAATCAGTCCAACTCTCATTATTCTCATGCAGTCCACCATCAAATCCTTCACGGGCTCATTTATGTACTGACCAAACCACTTGGGGGTTACCTACTCTTCTCACCTACTAAATATCTTACAATCTCGTCGACTGCTCGATAGACTGATTGACTTCTTAACTAACAGACTCACAGGCTGGTCCCATGACTGACTATGCATATCCACTTATTCACTCACGCCTATTAACGCACTTTTCCGCTTGACAGTTTACATACCCAATGATGCTGTGTTATCGTGGAGCGTTTATTTACAATGCTTTTCAAAGCTCCAGAATAGCCCTTTGTTTCGATTACGGCTTGACCACTGAGCTCGTTATGGCTGACATATTGGGCACTCCCGTTTGACATACTCACTTGGAAGTTAGCACATTACTGTGTTTTGTCTTTTAAATGGCTTGCAGACTCTTTGTCGGTTGGTTGCGTGTTTGTGCAGATATATGATTATACCTTGCGTTGACCTCCATGCGCCACTTTCACCACAATTGTACAAAGGAAAACCGCATAGTTGTGTACGTAGCTTGGCTTCATTTGCATGACCATATATGTAAGTTTTGAGCTCGGTCTCGGGCCATTCTGTTCACACATTCTCTATTAAGTACTGTCTGTGATTCTTCAAAGCTTAGTCTGATGGTTGCCATCTACTATCTGAACACTTTTGCATTTATATTTTCGAAATTACCGTCAGAGGTTTGATGCGTGCCGCCCGTGGCAAATCGTAACAGGTTGTTCTCTCCCGTCGTTTCACTCACACAAGCACACAACCATCCACTTATTTACTCCCTCACCCACGCATACATTCGCTCATTTACTCACTCATTCCAAAAATTCCCTCGCTCACTCAATCATTCATGCACATACGCTCTGGTTCATGCACCCATTTCTATACATCCTGTTTGTTTCTCATACACCGACTCCGTAATCATTAACGCCCCATTTCCCTTCTTCTCTTGGTTTGAAGGGCCTGTTGTCATTCAAGAACCCTTGCGATATGCCTGCACACACTAATATAGCGCTATGAAATATAGCTTATTAATCATGTCATGCTTATTCGTAGGAGCTGGGTCATGAATTCCATACTAAAAAGTCCTCGTTTTGCTATCCTTAACATTATTTTCTACTATCGCTGTGAGCAAAACTTTGTCATCTCCAGGTACAAACTAGCATAAACATAATGCGATAAGTCCATAAACACCAGTTATTCTGTTATCAGAGCGAAGTGTTTGTTTTCACAATGAATACTACAAGCACAGCTGGCAATGGACATGATTTTTTAAAACATTTATTAAATAACTGCTTGTTACCTTCCTTCATCATGTACGTGCGTTGTTGCAGGTAAAGCAGGGCAGGCGGAATATAGTCGTTGTTGCATATCACAATGTTTTATTTATCATTCTGCTCGCAATATAATGCAATATTAAATCAAGATGAGACGTCAGTAACAGTTATAAATGGGAATGATATATCGATCTTAAAGACAGTATAGAATCATATAGGTTGCCTCATTTTCTTCAGTTGGATCTATTCCCCACATTAAATGTCAGTTATTATGAACACCCAAAATTTATCAAGAAGGAAACTGAGAAGCCTCTGCTCAATAATTCATAATTTTGCACAGAGGGCCATGTATAACGCAAAATTCAAACAAATTCAATGACGAAGTGATATAAAAACAATGAATTGATATGTAATGTCAAGATGAAGCTGCGATGATGCCTGGCTATTTTGACCATACTGCCTCTAATTATGGATGCTTATCGCTCAAACATTTGCTTTCTTGATTGCATCCTTAAATAGATTAACCGACATTGCAATAACGTTTTTGCTTGCCAATCAACTTCACTGAAAAGCTATCCAGAGCCTCATTATATAACCACCTGTGTCTCAGTGAATATGCACAACACTCAGTTAAACATTGTGCATTAACGCAGTGCCGACCAGGAGCTCGGTAATCGCCCATTTAACCAAATTTATTTTCTGATATATATATATATATATATATATATATATATATATATATATATATATATATATATATTAAGCTCATTACGTTGCAAAATGCATTGCAGAAGTCATATTGGCTGTTTGTTTGTGACGATTGTTCTCCCACTGCGCACCGTTATTGATCGTGATATCTAGTTATCCAAATACCTTCAATATTTGATATCTCAATTAAATGTAAGTGGGATCAAATATAGCAATGATTTAGAATATATCCGTACCAATATTGATCATCTTATAAAACAGCCGTGTTTTGTTACATATGACTAACTGCGCTACCTTTTCGAAGAAGGCCAGGAAAATTTCCCCAATCATTTCATCCGCAAAAATCATTGTATAAATGGAGCAATCCCGCGTAAAAAACAACATAGAGTTGCTTTCTACGAACAAACTGACGGCACTCGACAGTTATATCTGAGCCTTCTCTTCGATGAACTTGAAAAAGGTGATGAAATGCAATTTGAGTTAGAAGCTTGCGCGAAGGTAGCATTTCAAGACAAGCAAATTACCCCTCGTTCAGCCCCCCCCCCGTCCCCCCCCCCCCGTTCGCCCCCACCCCCCGCTCCACCGATTATCTTTGTATGAAAATGTACCGGGACGCTATATCGTGTCATGTGGATAAGCGTCAATAATTCCCCATTCTACATTCTAGCAAAGCGCCATCTGTTGAGTAAAAAAGTAATATGGTACAAAACGGCGATCGGTAAGAACGACTGCGCTGATTACTTTGGCATAATTTGCTTTGTATTTCGGATTACCATTGTACATCTGGGATTATATACTTATCCCTGGGTGAATGTGTTTCCAAGCGTTTTATTATCTGCATAGAACGCAATTAACATTCTGCCCAGCCAGTGTCGTACATAACTATACAACAACGGATTATGAGACAAAAAGGGCTGTATTAAAAAACAGGTCAAATCATATGATATAGGTTCAATCTATGATGTAAGCATAAATAGACCATGATAACACTGTAGTCAACTCAATTATGCACATTGCATGATAAAAATGACAGAAAAATGAGTTTTTCACCTGACAGGAAACTTTATTGGCATAAGGAAGCCAGCCGTACAAATCGTGACAGCTATGATGCTCATCAATCCAAAAACACCCGCATGGTATGCTGCTGCAAACTGCCTGCAGATAATAACCAACAACTGTTAAAATAAAATATCCTGCATCGCATACTCAGTGAAACACTTGCAAATTAAATATTTTGACCATAGCCGTCTACGCTACTTTTTTTATGTTACTCATTCCAGTTGATAATGCATGTGAACGGGCCTGGAGTCGCTTATGAGGAAGTCTTGTGTATTCAGTGTCAAACCATTTGACCTTTTCCAATATGCGTAATGGTTGACTGAATCAATCAAGGAACATTTGCGCGAGTGCATCAGATTGCATATAACATGGATCCTGTGAACTATGCAAATTCTGCATAAATATATATAATCCATGAAATTTCACATATTGCAACATCTACTTGTAATTGAAAAATAATATGCCTTTAGACCACTGCATTCATATTATTATAGGTGATTAACTGGTCACGCCAATACGTCAATTTAGCCAAGATAGATGGTGCGATGTGAGGAAATATAATGTGAGGTATACTGCTCTATCAGTTCAGATTCGACGTATGAGTGCCACTTCCGAGTGCGTGTCATTCTTTGTTTTTTGCTGAATGTAATGCAGGGAGCGGCAATAAACGCAGCAGTTATTCTCCGGTCATTCATCTGCCTTGTTACAAACATCGCCTGCAGAAATTAATTGGATATCTTCAGAGCTTGCCTCGACTTTTGATATTCGCATTAGCACTAGGCATAATGAAACCTAGAAAATCCTGGAGGGGTTTATTAAATTCTTAGTTACTGCCGTATCTCTAACTATTCAGATGGCGCTTGGCTAGACAAAGTAGAATGGGGAATTATTGACGCTGATCCAGGTGTGGATCACAGAAGTGACATGATATAGCGTCCCAATACATTTTCATACAAAGGTAATAGATGGGGCGGGGGGAGG
This sequence comes from Urechis unicinctus, assembly GCA_034190875.2. Lineage (NCBI taxonomy): Eukaryota > Metazoa > Annelida > Polychaeta > Xenopneusta > Urechidae > Urechis > Urechis unicinctus. The sequence goes on along the minus strand of CM067344.1, from coordinate 42,594,052 downwards.
GATGAATGGCCGCGGACTGAGAGGGGTGGGTGGGTGGTGGGGGGGGGGGCGGGGTCTCAAAATACTACTTTTGCGCAAGCCTGTAATTTAAATTGCATTTCCTCTTTCAAATAGCTACATGCAATTGATATCTTGAATCCAGAGATATTGTATCACCACCTTTTTTACTTATCGCAGGCAACATATTGCTTCCTTACAAAACACTGACAGAATTGTCCCCTATGTATGTACCCTATTAATTGCGAATTCTTAATGCATTAAATAGACAATGTATAATATATGACGATTGCAGAGATGATAAATAAACATGAACTATTAGATGAAAGACTAATATCTACTGACATAGTTGAATCATTCACGATTTAATCATGCATGACTTTCTATGAAAGATACGCCCAATCAGTTAACTAACCAACACAGACCTGACTCAGTAAAGTTTCTCAGAGGTCAATTTCCATAATTACTAACCATTGCCATTGACCTGTAACGGTACGCTGTGCATGACATGTTATTTGATGAAATAGCGAAGCCACCATCAGTGATGTCTTCGTTGAAAATCTTCATTTATAAATGGTATTGTGCAAAGCGCTGTCTAGAACGTAAATTGTACAACCCTAAGTTCATTCCTGTGCTTATACTATATATATATATATATATATATATATATATATATATATATATATATATATATATATATATATATATATATATATATATATATATATATATATATGAGATATATATATATATATATATATATCTATCTATATATATATATATCTATATATATATATATATATATATATATGTATATATATATAGATATATTTCTATATCTATATATAAATATGTATATATAAATAGATCTCTATATCGATCTATGTTAATGTATCTATATGGAGAGATATATAGATATCTCCCTCTCTCTCTCTAAATATCTATCTCTCTCTACATCTCTCTATCCCTCCCTAGATATATCTCCCTATCTCTCTCTTTCTTTCTCTCTCTCTAGATCTCTCCTCTCTCTGATTATTTTCTCTATATATCCCCTCTCTATATATTAATCTATATATGTACGTATCTGCATATATATATGCATCTTTATATTTATCTACATATATAAATATATTTACAAATATATATATATATATATTTACACCTATATATATGTAAATCTATATCTCTATAAATCTATATACATATCTATATATTTACATATATATATGTGTAAATCTATATATATATTCATATGTATATGTATATATATATATATAAATATATGTATATATATAGATTTATATATATATGTGTGTGTGTATATATGCATATATATACATATCTATATATTTATATATAAAGATAGAAAGACAGATAGATATATCATATATAAATATAGATATATAATATATATATATCCCTCGCTATATATATATATATCATAGATGTTCATCTATATATATATTCTCTATATATCTCTATATCTATATATATATATCTCTCTCTATCTATATATATCTATCTCTCTATATATATATATATCTATATCTCTATATATATATATATATATATATATATATATATCTCTATATATGCATATTACTGGGTATTATTGCTTAGCAATGGCAATATACCAAGCACCTATCCGACTTCAAAGAATGATGTAAAAAAGTGCCAAAAATAGCAGGAACTTATTCTTCATTACGCAGCATGATCGATAGCTATCCCTATATCAAGAGCCCGACTTTCCAATATAGAAATGTTTAATGACCGCCACTCGACACTCAAGCCGACTATGATGGATGACATTGTTAAATAATTCATAACCCGGTATGGAATATTGATCAAAGTAGGGTAAAGCTCATTTATGTGTCAATCATTTTTCTTTTTGTTATAAGAAAATGGACTACGCTCGACTTTTTTTAAGATCGCATGTAAGTAAATGTTACGTAAACGACGTAAATACTATCTGTGCCAATGGCACCGTTTAAACTTTTTTTCTCTACGATTAAAACAGACCAAGTTTGAAGCTGAACGAAGCACTGCATACAATGAGTAAACAGCACCGATTTTGTGAGTAATCAACCTGTAGTGTGACCGTGCACGATGAGATCATTTGTTCTAATGATTGAAACGTGATGATTATTTGACATCATAGCAGCAGAGCCGATGAACATTTGATTGACGATACCGAGATGCAATAACAAAATGTTTAGTAAATTCAATTTCATCGAACAGAAGGCTCAGATATAGCTGTAGAGTTCCACATGGCAAGCAGTTTATTCACCTTTCCTTTGATATTGGCTGGTTATTTTGCGACGCACACACTCTAATGTTAAATGATTGGAAGTGGGTCTTGCTAACCCTATGTTGACACCCATAGTTAGTGCTATTATACATTATCATGCCAAGTAGACAGACACAATGCTTTGCATTCAGTATATCTCACTATAATTGAACGCCAGTTCCGTTTAAGGCTGGTACATCTGCATCATCATGAGTTCATGGTCACTTTTGCATTCCTTATTGATATTTAAGTGTAGTGATTAACGCGTTTCACTAACCTAGAACGCTTGTCGACTACACCAATGTCTCTGCAATGACAGCAATTTACTTTGTGTCCAACAAAAGGTATTCATTGAACTATTTTTATTCTTAGTTATTACGCAATACTCCGCGCTGCAAAACATCAACAAATTCATTGCGTTTACAGCAGTGAAACAAAACGTAGCCAGTAAACTACAAGCTAAATGTTCTGATATGTACTTTCAATTTCCTGCATTCAAACGTGTTCTATAATCATCATTCATAAACTGTCAATTACGCTAATCAACAAGACGCTTGCACATGTGGTGGTGTGATTTTGACGGCCTATAACATGAATAACCTTCATCTCTAACAAATATCAGATGTACGCGTCAGAAGCCATTTTTTAACAGAAGCAACCGATTAATTATCTTTTTGTCAGAGACTAGTAAGAAAGTATGCTTATATAGTATTTTTTCAAGAGAGCATTTTCTTCCCCAACAAAAGCTTTGTTATACAATGTGTGACTGAATTGCTTGCAAAATACGTGTTCCGTAAGTGAGATCCATCTATACTGGAAATCACAATATTTTAAAAACATGTTTTCAGCCTAATATAATATCAGAGTGTTTTGATTTGTGGTAGCTGTAGGTCCCTAGAGGTCATTGACACTAAGACCTATAATTCGGGAATCAAGGCAATATGCATCTCAGATTAGTGAATGGGAACATTTGGTATCCCAGCGAGGTGATGAGTTTTGTTATTCATGGAAGCATATATAGCATGTGGCTCAACATTCCCACTAGTTTCGTGTAACAAATTTACTAATATCCGTCCGTTAAAGAAAATCTTTTTGGTTAACCCGCCAGGAATTACGTTGAATGATTATGTAACTTCATGTCCAAAAACAAACGCGTTTCTTGAGCCACACAGGCGTTGTCCGATGCACAAAAAACCCTCATCACCTTGCCCATCTTATTATTTAAATCAGCCATTTAACCGTCACGGATATTGATCCCCGATTTTCCCCCCAAATCCTTTTGTTCTATCGTCTAATGGGTACCCCTATCGCCACCTACAAAATCTCCGCAACATCATGTGTTAGCACCAATCAGCTAACTTTGGCCCCGATATGACAAACGACCAAATGTCAATAAAGTTTCATCACCGGAACTATGAAAACGCTGTGTTACATATGTATCGCACATCTGGAAGCAAACACTGGTGTTGGTTTTCAACACTCTTCCACCAGTGATGGATCAATACAACTCTTTTAAACTATGTTCCACGCAAAAAGCCTCGTTATCTCTTGACGAAGTTGTTAGGTTCTGTTTGTTTTCGTATGACGACCCGCCGATGAATGTGTATTTACAGCCCCGGTGGCATCTAATTCGATTTAATCGAAAACGCGGATTTTTCTTCAGTCGATTTAATCCTTTGTATCTTTACAGTTGAACCGAATGAACCATTGCATCGATATATTTACCTGAATAGAATTCACACGCTGATGCCCTAAAACGATAATGGACATTATTGTTGTAGATAATAACGAGAGTAACCGTGTGGGCATAGGTCGGTCTAAATGAGGCACTATGACGTTAACTTTGATAAGGGCAAATTGGATATATCTGTGACATAAACGGCATGTAGTTCACACGATGCAATATTTTAGTTACCAATGATAACTCTGGTCAGCAAGAGTGTTTTGTTATTTTATTTTTTATATATTCTGCGTGAAGATCGGTCCAGAGGCAACAGTGTACATGTCATGCTATGACCGTTAACACGTACGTAAGTTGTTTTGATAAATTAATTATAAAAGAATTGTAGGCTTCTACACACAAAAAGTCTCATTAATATACACTTCCTGGTGAATAAACATACTCAATCACGTTAAAGTGCATGTATGACCTTGGCTCTCAGATATTGTCCAGGTTGATCTGCTTTGTTATAGCCGTTAAGAAGCTTGTTCATCAAATCCTACCCTGGGGCATCTTGGTTGTTAACTGCAACAGGTGTCTCGGCACACAGAACAGCCATTCTATGAAGACAACACAGACATAAGACAGTTAATGCCGAGTGAAGCTGCACTATAAAGTACACACGCTTTACGGCATCAATGTGTTTCATCAACTGATAACGCAACTACCAATCGTTCCGTGCGCGTATGCGCCCCGCCCCCACCCACATGTGAATAAGTGCGTGTATGTAAGTGGGTGTGCGTGCCTGCAAGCGGGGGTAAGGGTATTTCGGTGTTGTGTTTATCTATGCAACATATAACCTATGGAGCTTTGGCGTACCAGTACTGGCGATGCTAATGACACGCGGCTACTCGTTTGGTTGCTGTCGCTAGAGAGAGGCTGTAAAAGTAATTCTACCAGTCTAAACGTCTGTCATGTGAATTGCTAGTTTTGTAAATAACATCGTCATATTTCAATGCCAACAACCTAGTTATGAGAGGGAGGCGTATCATGAGATGGTGTGATACTAAATATATTTTGTGCACCTTTTAAATTACTGATACTCTCCATAATATCGAATGTTCTCTGTCTCTGAGTGGCTGTCAAGCGATAACATTATTTTGTTGTTTAATGTTTTCTCAGTTAGTGCCATCGTTATCGGTTCCTTGTAAAATATGCTTTCTCTATAGTCGGTGCTTAGTTAATTTACAACGCGAGGCACATACATTTCAGAACAGGCCTGGAATTTCGTCATTTTTAGGGCAAGGCCACTTTGGCCTTCGATATGTGCACATTTTGAAGGACAGCAAGGCCAAAGGGAAGGGCACCAAAGCCAACTTGTCTCGAACGTTTCAAACGATTCCTTCGTGGCATTTCGATGTTATTTAGTAAGGACTCAAAAACATGAACGAATAGAAGTGACAGGATACGATAAGTGTGTATTTTCGTTGACAACAATCTAACGACGCGATGTCCAACGACGACGCGATGTCAAACTTTCACCAATCATGTGCTGTCAGCGTGTTCAATAAACAACAGAAGTTCACAACCTTGGTTGTCAAAAACTCTGGTCTCCGTTAACATCGCACACAGCAGCAAACTTCGTTTCCAGGAATGATCGATCTCGCTCACTGATCTCGCTGCGCCCTTGCTGGTTCGCTCTCCTAGCCAGTAGACCGGACGTCACTATTTAGAATAGTTTGAGAAACTGAGTAACGTCTACATTTAGTTCTGGATAGCAGCTGCCTTCGTTTAATGATGTTACTCCCGCTGGAAAGCAATGAGTTCAATGCTATTTACATGTGTGTTGCGTTTAATGTTCGGAGGGGCCAACATTAAAGAGGACAATCTGTCAGCGGAAATGAGGCGGGGTGAAGTTTGGTTGTGTTGTGTGTTGTGTTCAATGCAACAGTGGCTGGATGGTGGGGATTTAATAATTGGGTCCAAGATGCTGTCGGCGGCGCGGTCAGGCTGCCGGTAGACGGCCGCGGCTTTTTGGATGCAAAAGGTGAAAAAGGGCACTACGGCCATGGGGGGAAAGGGCACGGCAAACTTGGCCGTAATGTTTGGTCATTTTTAAGGGGCATCATGGCCACTTGAAGGGCCACGATGCCGTCGTGGCCGCCGTGAAATTCCAGGCCTGTCAGAAGCACAGAAATCAGGTATCAACAAAACCCGACGTTTGTAATCTTATGCTGGATTGGTATCGTTCCACATTATCTTCGTATTAAAAGAGGCTATGCATATAGTGGACGCAACCGAAGATACATTGATTAACGATTACACATTTGGAGCCGAACAATTATAAGAACGTTTATGTCACAGATATATCTAATGTGCCCTTATCAAAGTTAACGTCGTAGTGCCTCATTTAGACCGACATATGCAAACACGGTTACATTATTATCATCAATGACGATGTCCATCATCGTTCTAGGGCATCAATGTTTTAATTCTATTCAGGTAAATATATCGATGCAATGGTTCATTAGGCTCAGCTGTAAAGATTCAAAGGATTAAATCGGCCGACAAAAAATCCACGTTTTCGATGAAATCAAATTAAATACCACCGGGGCTGTAAATACACATTATTCGGCGGGTCGTTATACGAAAACAAACAGAACAGGACAGCTTCATAAAAAAAAAATTTGCATGCAACATAGTTGAATGAAGTTGTATTGACCCATCACTGATGGAAGAGTGTTCAAAACCAACACCAGTGTTTGCTTCCAGATGTGCGAAACATTTGCAACACAGCGTTTTCATTGACATTTGGACGTTTGTCATATCGGAGCCAAAGTTAGCTGCTTGGTGCTGACATATGATGTTGTGGAGAATTGAGACGATAGATCTAAAGGATGTGGAAAAAAATCAGGGATCAACATCCGTGACAGTTAAATGGCCGATGAAAAATAATAAAATTGGCAAGGTGATTAGGGTTTTTGTTTTGCATCGGACAACACCTGCGTGGTTAAATAAAGACGCGCTTGTTTTAGGACTTGAAGTAAGCACGCAAAGCTCGTGGAGATATCGAGTCAAAACCTACATACTGCCATAATAACAAAACACACCACCTGGCTAGGACACCGATTGTTCAAATTCGCTATTCTGAGATGCATATCGCCTCGTTTCCCGAATTTTAGGTCTAAGTGTCAATGACCTGTAATGACCTACAGCCACCACAAATCAAAACCCTCTGATATTATATTAGGCCGACAAACCTTTTTTTTAAATATTGTGACTTCCAATATAGATGGATCTTACTTACGGAGCACGTATGTTGCCAGCAATTCAGTCAAACATGGTATAACATAGCTGTTGTTTTGGAAGAAATGCTGTCTTGAAAGACTCCTATATATGCATACTGACTGGACTCTGACAAAAAGATAATTAATTGGTTGTTTCTGTTGCAAAAATGTTTTTGACAAGTTCATCTGATATTTGTTAAGAGATGAAGATTATTTGTGTTATAGGCAGTCAAATCACACCACCACATGTGCAAACGTCTTGTTGACTAGCGTAATTGACAGTTTATGAATCATGATTATAGAACACATTTGAACGCTGGAAATTGAAAGGACATATCAGAACATTAAGCTGGTAAACGCGACGAGTTTGTTGATGTTTGCAGTGCGGAATATTGCGGAATAACTAATAATCAAAATAGTTCAATAAACACCTTTTGTTCGACACAAAGAATATTGATGTCATTGCGAAGATATATGGGTAGTCGTCTAGCGTTCTGGGTTGGTGAAACGCGTTAATCACTACACGTAACTAACAATCAAGAACACAAAAGTGACCATAAACTCGTGATGATGCAGATGTACCAGCCTAAAACGGAAATTGCGTTCAATTATAGTGAGATATACTGAATGCAAAGTATTTTGTCTGTCTATTTGGCATGGTGATGTATTATAGCACTAACTATGGGTGTCAAAATAGGATTAGCAAGATCTATTTCCAATCATTTATCATTAAAGTTTGTGCGTCGCAAAAAAAAAAACAATATCAAAAGAAGGGTGAATGAATTGTTTCCAATGTGGCCGAGTAGGATTAGATTTATGGGGTAAAACCTGTTCTAGCTTAATAGGGGTCGACTTTCTCGATAGTAATCCGGTTTTAGTAATGCCCATGCAATATGCTGCTAAGCGCATGAATAAGTTATCAATCCTTTGTTAGGCTTTCAGCCAAGAAATTCCCATAAGTGTTATCCGCATTGACTCGGTACATGCGCTTGCCGCAAGAATGTCAATGTGATTGAAAATGCGTTGCCCTGTGAAAGAGCTTGCATAATGAATGATCGGTAGTTGTGCCGTTAAAGCCAGAGAGAGTTCCTTCCAATGCCAGCGCCTTTTGGCGAGTGTCGCAGCTGTGGTAACAGTATAATGTTAACCTACCAGCATCAAGCAAGACTGCGTAGCGGACAACGAATTCCATTTAACGACATCGAAGCTGGCTGGTGTAAAAAACAAGATCAAAAAAATTCCAGTGTGTTATATAGCATCAAACATGTTCTCTTCAACAAATTACCCATTTATAACTGCGAATTCATTTTCTCATATAATAGGGTGATACATTATTTAACGTCTTTATTACACCATCTTATGCTTTATATGCGTCTTACTTCATCCTTGTACACATACGTGATGAACATACATTGCTAAGTTATGCAACCTGGCAAATAATCCGCATTCAATCCAAATGTACCTGCAACGATAACCTAAAATGAGAACTTAAAGTTCAAATAGATTTCCGATACTACTAATCTCTGGTCAACAGACTAGTCAAACGCAGAACTAATCGTAATAAATTTAAAGATCTGTTACGTTTCGTACAAAAAGTGTACCAATCAAATATATGAGGTAGTAAGTAGCTCGTACGGCGCTGTATTTGGGTTCAGAAACAATGTTTTGGTCATATGATATAGAAGAATAAGGCATGTAATCCTACAAAATTGCATTGGTCTGGACTAAACGACGCTAAGGCTATTATTCGGGACAATTAAACGCACTTCTATGCGTCTAGGCATGATAAGATTACCATATGCATGCAATGAGTTCTTAGATAGTATCATTAACAAGTATTGTCGTTGCTTGCTTCCAAATTGTCTTATGACCATTCTCCATTGAGCATAAAGTTACCATTTCAAATCATGGCACACAGACAGCATACTACGGATGTCCATGCCAACAAAGGCCCAGATGAGAAGCATGTGCGTTGAATGGTGGCAAGCTGATTTTACAAAAACTCTCACAAAAATTTTAATTAGCCAAAGTTCATGGTATCCAAAGCATCAACTGCAATCTGGACCAACGAATGCATGGACAGTTTTAAACGTCTTTTGTGAGCGCTAAGACTTTATCAAACACAAATAAATGTTCATAGTATAACGTATATGTAAGAGAAGGTTCATGCAGGCTCTGATATGCAGTCGTTGGCCATAACATCGTAAACGGATATAAGAGGCACTAAATTATTCATTTCAAGTTATTATTTTCGTGGTGCACTGGAGCCTTTGAGAGCCTTAGGCGTGGGTGACAAAGTCAATCAGCTTGTCGAGGTCGCGTAAATGACTGCACGTCACGGTACTAGGCCATCTTCATGGAGCCGACAACCCGCTTCTTGGCCTTCATCTGGGCAGCAGATGCTATACGACGCCCCGTCAAGCCTAAGTTGATATATTAGGAGTGATTGATATTCGCGCAGGGAATCACAAAACAGATACGAATGTTTCGGAGGCCCGCTGTGTCTCCGTTTTATGGTAATAAACACTGATTTATTTTGCGACATGAAATCAAGTTTAGATAATGTTAGTTATACCCAATTTGCTAATTTCGCAATGTACGATACACTCTAAGCCAATTGAATGATTAATGAAATTCATGTATCATTTATTCGACTTCCCCCAATTGGATTGACAATTGGTGAAAAGCCTTTTTCACTTTGGGGATTTTAGTCCAAATGACTGCATGTTCAGTCCTGCAGTGCTAAGCCTACTGGTAACCCAACCACACATGGCGCTACTCGGCCGAGGTTGAGCGCACTCTGCAATAAGTTGGAAAAGCGTCCTATGCTGTTAAAATGTGTTCTGTGTTGACATCGGGCAGTAATATATACGCGATACTTAATGTAAAATTCCGATTGCATGATTTTTAGATAATTATGAGACGCAGAAAATTTTACACGTTATGTCACCTTTTCATTTCCTTCGCTTGATTAGCAAAGATAAGTTATTTTTGATTCCAGTTTGCTGTGACAGGTAACGAAATAGTGATAGGTGCTGACTCTAAATAACGCAGGCACTAACATGTTTGTTAATTAGGGAATTCGGTTGAAAACCAGAATAAATTATATTTCACCGGGAATACACGTAATTGACGCGCCTGTTTAAGCACACGCTGCAAGTTCCCAATCTAGAACTCCGTGTAGTATCATAATACCTGTTAGCGCCCGATTTGTTCTCAGCAAAAATAATCTCAAAATAGTTGTCCTATGGTGTAGCACGTGATAAAGTATTCAGATAATACGAAAACAAACAGAACAGGATAGCTTCGTAAAAAGTTATTGCTTGCAACATAGTTGAATGAAGTTGTATTGAACCATCACTGGTGGAAGAGTGTTCAAAACCAACACGAGTGTTTGCTTCCAGATGTGCGAAACATTTGCATTCATTGACATTTGGACGTTTGTCATATCGGAGCCAAAGTTAGCTGCTTGGTGCTGACATATGATGTTGTGGAGAATTGAGACGATAGATCTAAAGGATGTGGAAAAAAATCAGGGATCAATATCCGTGACGGTTAAATGGCCGATTAAAATAATAAAATTGGCAAGGTGATTAGGGTTTTTGCTTTGCATTGGACAACACCTGCTTGGTTAAATAAGACGACGCTTTTTTTTAGGAAAGTTAGCACGCAAAGCTCGTGGAGATATCGAGTCAAAAACCTACATACTGCCATAATAACAAAACACACCACCTGGCTAGGACACCGATTGTTCAAATTCGCTACTCTGAGATGCATATCGCCTCGATTCCCGAATTTTAGGTCTAAGTGTCAATGACCTGTAGTGACCTACAGCCACCACAAATCAAAACCCTCTGATATTATATTAGGCTGACAAACCTGTTTTTAAAATATTGTGACTTCCAATATATATGGATCTTACTTACGGAGCACGTATGTTGCCAGCAATTCAGTCAAACATGGTATAACATAGCTGTTGTTTTGGAAGAAATGCTGTCTTGAAAGAATCCTATATATGCATACTTACTAGACTCTGACAAAAAGATAATTAATTGGTTGCTTCTGTTGCAAAAATGTTTTTGACAAGTTCATCTGATATTTGTTAAGAGATGAAGATTATTTGTGTTATAGGCAGTCAAATCACACCACCACATGTGCAAACGTCTTGTCGACTAGCGTAATTGACAGTTTATGAATAATGATTATAGAACACATTTGAACGCTAGAAATTAAAAGGACATATCAGAACATTAAGCTGGTAAACGCGACGAGTTTGTTGATGTTTGCAGTGCGGAATATTGCGGAATAACTAATAATCAAAATAGTTCAATGAACACCTTTTGTTCGACACAAAGAATATTGCTGTCATTGCGAAGATATATGGGTAGTCGTCTAGCGTTCTGGGTTGGTGAAACGCGTTAATCACTACACCTAACTAACAATCAAGAACACAAAAGTGACCATAAACTCGTGATGATGCAGATGTACCAGCCTAAAACGGAAATAGCGTTCAATTATAGTGAGATATACTGAATGCAAAGTATTGCGTCTGTCTATTTGGCATGGTGATGTATTATAGCACTAACTATGGGTGTCAAAATAGGATTAGCAAGATCTATTTCCAATCATTTATCATTAAAGTTTGTGCGTCGCAAAAAAAAAACAATATCAAAAGAAGGGTGAATGAATTGTTTCCAATGTGGCCGAGTAGGATTAGATTTATGGGGTAAAATCTGTTCTAGCTTAATAGGGGTGGACTTTCTCGATAGTAATCCGGTTTTAGTAATGCCCATGCAATATGCTGCTAAGCGCATGAATAAGTTATCGATCCTTTGTTAGGCTTTCAGCCAAGGAATTCCCATAAGTGTTATCCGCATTGACTCGGGACAAGCGCTGGTCGCAAGAATGTCAACGTGATTGAAAATGCGTTGCCCTGTGAAAGAGCTTGCATAATGAATGATCGGTAGTTGTGCCGTTAAAAGCCAGAGAGAGTTCCTTCCAATGCCAGCGCCTTTTGGCGAGTGTTGCAGCTGTGGTAACAGTATATAATGTTAACCTACCAGCATCAAGCAAGGCTGCGTAGCGGACGACGAATTCCATTAAACGACTTCGAAGCTGGCTGGTGTAAAAAAACAAGATCAAAAAAATTCCAGTGTGTTATATAGCATCAAACATGTTCTCTTCAACAAATTACCCATTTATAACTGCGAATTCATTTTCTCATATAATAGGGTGATACATTATTTGACGTCTTTATTACACCATCTTATGCTTTATATGCGTCTTACTTCATCCTTGTACACATACGTGATGAACATACATTGCTAAGTTATGCAACCTGGCAAATAATCCGCATTCAATCCAAATGTACTTGCAACGATAACCTAAAATGAGAACTTAAAGTTCAAATAGATTTCCGATACTACTAATCTCTGGTCAACAGACTAGTCAAACGCAGAACTAATCGTAATAAATTTAAAGGTCTGTTACGTTTCGTACAAAAAGTGTACCAATGAAATATATGAGGTAGTAAGTAGCTCGTACGGCGCTGTATTTGGGTTCAGAAACAATGTTTTGGTCATATGATATAAAAGAATAAGGCATGTAATCCTACAAAATTGCATTGGTCTGGACTAAACGACGCTAAGGGCTATTTATTCGGGACAATTAAACGCACTTCTATGCGTCTAGGCATGATAAGATTACCATATGCATGCAATGAGTTCTTAGATAGTATCATTAACAAGTATTGTCGTTGCTTGCTTCCAAATTGTCTTATGACCATTCTCCATTGAGCATAAAGTTACCATTTCAAATCATGGCACACAGACAGCATACTACGGATGTCCATGCCAAGAAGGCCCAGATGAGAAGCATGTGCGTTGAATGGTGGCAAGCTGATTTTACAAAAACTCTCACAAAAATTTTAATTAGCCAAAGTTCCTGGTATCCAAAGCATAAACTGCAATCTAGACCAACGAATGCATGGACAGTTTTAACGTCTTTTGTGAGCGCTAAGACTTTATCAAACACAAATAAACGTTCATAGTATAACGTATATGTAGGAGAAGGTTCATGCAGGCTCTGATATGCAGTCGTTGGCCATAACATCGTAAACGGATATAAGAGGCACTAAATTATTCATTTCAAGTTATTATTTTCGTGGTGCACTGGAGCCTTTGAGAGCCTTAGGCGTGGGTGACAAAGTCAATCAGCTTGTCGAGGTCGCGTAAATGACTGCACGTCACGGTACTAGGCCATCTTCATGGAGCCGACAACCCGCTTCTTGGCCTTCATCTGGGCAGCAGATGCTATACGACGCCCCGTCAAGCCTAAGTTGATATATTAGGAGTGATTGATATTCGCGCAGGGAATCACAAAACAGATACGAATGTTTCGGAGGCCCGCTGCGTCTCCGTTTTATGGTAATAAACACTGATTTATTTTGCGACATGAAATCAAGTTTAGATAATGTTAGTTAGTTATACCCAATTTGCTAATTTCGCAATGTACGATACACTCTAAGCCAATTGAATGATTAATGAAATTCATGTATCATTTATTCGACTTCCCCAATTGGATTGACAATTGTGAAAAGCCTTTTTCACTATGGGGATTTTTTTTAGTCCAAATGACTGCATGTCCTGCAGTGCTAAGCCTACTGGTAACCCAACCACACATGGCGCTACTCGGCCGAGGTTGAGCGCACTCTGCAATAAGTTGGAAAAGCGTCCTATGCTGTTAAAATGTGTTCTGTGTTGACATCGGGCAGTAATATATACGCGATACTTAATGTAAAATTCCGATTGCATGATTTTTAGATAATTATGAGACGCAGCAGAAAAGTTTACACGTTATGTCACCTTTTCATTTCCTTCGCTTGATTAGCAAAGATAAGTTATTTTTGATTCCAGTTTGCTGTGACAGGTAACGAAATAGTGATAGGTGCTGACTCTAAATAACGCAGGCACTAACATGTTTGTTAATTAGGGAATTCGGTTGAAAACCAGAATAAATTATATTTCACCGGGAATACACGTAATTGACGCGCCTGTTTAAGCACACGCTGCAAGTTCCCAATCTAGAACTCCGTGTAGTATCATAATACCTGTTAGCGCCCGATTTGTTCTCAGCAAAAATAATCTCAAAATAGTTGTCCTATGGTGTAGCACGTGATAAAATATTCAGATAATACGAAAACAAACAGAACAGGATATTTTCGTAAAAAGTTATTTGCTTGCAACATAGTTGAATGAAGTTGTATTGAACCATCACTGGTGGAAGAGTGTTCAAAACCAACACGAGTGTTTGCTTCCAGATGTGCGAAACATTTGCAACACAGCGTTTTCATTGACATTTGGACGTTTGTCATATCGGAGCCAAAGTTAGCTGCTTGGTGCTGACATATGATGTTGTGGAGAATTGAGACGATAGATCTAAAGGATGTGGAAAAAAATCAGGGATCAATATCCGTGACAGTTAAATGGCCGATTAAAATAATAAAATTGGCAAGGTGATTAGGGTTTTTGCTTTGCATTGGACAACACCTGCTTGGTTAAATAAAGACGCGCTTGTTTTAGGAAAGTTAGCACGCAAAGCTCGTGGAGATATCGAGTAAAAAACCTACATACTGCCATAATAACAAAACACACCACCTGGCTAGGACACCGATTGTTCAAATTCGCTACTCTGAGATGCATATCGCCTCGATTCCCGAATTTTAGGTCTAAGTGTCAATGACCTGTAGTGACCTACAGCCACCACAAATCAAAACCCTCTGATATTATATTAGGCTGACAAACCTGTTTTTAAAATATTGTGACTTCCAATATATATGGATCTTACTTACGGAGCACGTATGTTGCCAGCAATTCAGTCAAACATGGTATAACATAGCTGTTGTTTTGGAAGAAATGCTGTCTTGAAAGAATCCTATATATGCATACTTACTAGGACTCTGACAAAAAGATAATTAATTGGTTGTTTCTGTTGCAAAAATGTTTTTTGACAAGTTCATCTGATATTTGTTAAGAGATGAAGATTATTTGTGTTATAGGCAGTCAAATCACACCCACCACATGTGCAAACGTCTTGTCGACTAGCGTAATTGACAGTTTATGAATAATGATTATAGAACACATTTGAACGCTGGAAATTGAAAGGGACATATCAGAACATTAAGCTGGTAAACGCGACGAGTTTGTTGATGTTTGCAGTGCGGAATATTGCGGAATAACTAATAATCAAAATAGTTCAATGAACACCTTTTGTTCGACACAAAGAATATTGTTGTCATTGCGAAGATATATGGGTAGTCGTCTAGCGTTCTGGGTTGGTGAAACGCGTTAATCACTACACCTAACTAACAATCAAGAACACAAAAGTGACCATAAACTCGTGATGATGCAGATGTACCAGCCTAAAACGGAAATAGCGTTCAATTATAGTGAGATATACTGAATGCAAAGTATTTTGTCTGTCTATTTGGCATGGTGATGTATTATAGCACTAACTATGGGTGTCAAAATAGGATTAGCAAGATCTATTTCCAATCATTTATCATTAAAGTTTGTGCGTCGCAAAAAAAAAACACATATCAAAAGAAGGGTGAATGAATTGTTTCCAATGTGGCCGAGTAGGATTAGATTTATGGGTAAAAACTGTTCTAGCTTAATAGGGGTCGACTTTCTCGATAGTAATCCGGTTTTTAGTAATGCCCATGCAATATGCTGCTAAGCGCATGAATAAGTTATCAATCCTTTGTTAGGCTTTCAGCCAAGGAATTCCCATAAGTGTTATCCGCATTGACTCGGGACAAGCGCTTGCCGCAAGAATGTCAATGTGATTGAAAATGCGTTGCCCTGTGAAAGAGCTTGCATAATGAATGATCGGTAGTTGTGCCGTTAAAGCCAGAGAGAGTTCCTTCCAATGCCAGCGCCTTTTGGCGAGTGTCGCAGCTGTGGTAACAGTATAATGTTAACCTACCAGCATCAAGCAAGACTGCGTAGCGGACAACGAATTCCATTTAAACGACATCGAAGCTGGCTGGTGTAAAAAACAAAATTTCCAGTGTGTTATATAGCATCAAACATGTTCTCTTCAACAAATTACCCATTTATAACTGCGAATTCATTTTCTCATATAATAGGGTGATACATTATTTAACGTCTTTATTACACCATCTTATGCTTTATATGCGTCTTACTTCATCCTTGTACACATACGTGATGAACATACATTGCTAAGTTATGCAACCTGGCAAATAATCCGCATTCAATCCAAATGTACCTGCAACGATAACCTAAAATGAGAACTTAAAGTTCAAATAGATTTCCGATACTACTAATCTCTGGTCAACAGACTAGTCAAACGCAGAACTAATCGTAATAAATTTAAAGATCTGTTACGTTTCGTACAAAAAAAGTGTACCAATCAAATATATGAGGTAGTAAGTAGCTCGTACGGCGCTGTATTTGGGTCAGAAACAATGTTTTGGTCATATGATATAGAAGAATAAGGCATGTAATCCTACAAAATTGCATTGGTCTGGACTAAACGACGCTAAGGCTATTATTCGGGACAATTAAACGCACTTCTATGCGTCTAGGCATGATAAGATTACCATATGCATGCAATGAGTTCTTAGATAGTATCATTAACAAGTATTGTCGTTGCTTGCTTCCAAATTGTCTTATGACCATTCTCCATTGAGCATAAAGTTACCATTTCAAATCATGGCACACAGACAGCATACTACGGATGTCCATGCCAACAAGGCCCAGATGAGAAGCATGTGCGTTGAATGGTGGCAAGCTGATTTTACAAAACTCTCACAAAAATTTTAATTAGCCAAAGTTCATGGTATCCAAAGCATCAACTGCAATCTGGACCAACGAATGCATGGACAGTTTTAACGTCTTTTGTGAGCGCTAAGACTTTATCAAACACAAATAAATGTTCATAGTATAACGTATATGTAAGAGAAGGTTCATGCAGGCTCTGATATGCAGTCGTTGGCCATAACATCGTAAACGGATATAAGAGGCACTAAATTATTCATTTCAAGTTATTATTTTCGCGGTGCACTGGAGCCTTTGAGAGCCTTAGGCGTGGGTGACAAAGTCAATCAGCTTGTCGAGGTCGCGTAAATGACTGCACGTCACGGTACTAGGCCATCTTCATGGAGCCGACAACCCGCTTCTTGGCCTTCATCTGGGCAGCAGATGCTATACGACGCCCCGTCAAGCCTAAGTTGATATATTAGGAGTGATTGATATTCGCGCAGGGAATCACAAAACAGATACGAATGTTTCGGAGGCCCGCTGTGTCTCCGTTTTATGGTAATAAACACTGATTTATTTTGCGACATGAAATCAAGTTTAGATAATGTTAGTTATACCCAATTTGCTAATTTCGCAATGTACGATACACTCTAAGCCAATTGAATGATTAATGAAATTCATGTATCATTTTCGATTTTCGACTTCCCCAATTGGATTGACAATTGGTGAAAAGCCTTTTTCACTTTGGGGATTTTAGTCCAAATGACTGCATGTCCTGCAGTGCTAAGCCTACTGGTAACCCAACCACACATGGCGCTACTCGGCCGAGGTTGAGCGCACTCTGCAATAAGTTGGAAAAGCGTCCTATGCTGTTAAAATGTGTTCTGTGTTGACATCGGGCAGTAATATATACGCGATACTTAATGTAAAATTCCGATTGCATGATTTTTAGATAATTATGAGACGCAGAAAAGTTTACACGTTATGTCACCTTTTCATTTCCTTCGCTTGATTAGCAAAGATAAGTTATTTTTGATTCCAGTTTGCTGTGACAGGTAACGAAATAGTGATAGGTGCTGACTCTAAATAACGCAGGCACTAACATGTTTGTTAATTAGGGAATTCGGTTGAAAACCAGAATAAATTATATTTCACCGGGAATACACGTAATTGACGCGCCTGTTTAAGCACACGCTGCAAGTTCCCAATCTAGAACTCCGTGTAGTATCATAATACCTGTTAGCGCCCGATTTGTTCTCAGCAAAAATAATCTCAAAATAGTTGTCCTATGGTGTAGCACGTGATAAAGTATTCAGATAATACGAAAACAAACAGAACAGGATAGCTTCGTAAAAAGTTATTTGCTTGCAACATAGTTGAATGAAGTTGTATTGAACCATCACTGGTGGAAGAGTGTTCAAAACCAACACGAGTGTTTGCTTCCAGATGTGCGAAACATTTGCAACACAGCGTTTTCATTGACATTTGGACGTTTGTCATATCGGAGCCAAAGTTAGCTGCTTGGTGCTGACATATGATGTTGTGGAGAATTGAGACGATAGATCTAAAGGATGTGGAAAAAAATCAGGGATCAATATCCGTGACGGTTAAATGGCCGATTAAAATAATAAAATTGGCAAGGTGATTAGGGTTTTTGCTTTGCATTGGACAACACCTGCTTGGTTAAATAAAGACGCGCTTTTTTTAGGAAAGTTAGCACGCAAAGCTCGTGGAGATATCGAGTCAAAAACCTACATACTGCCATAATAACAAAACACACCACCTGGCTAGGACACCGATTGTTCAAATTCGCTACTCTGAGATGCATATCGCCTCGATTCCCGAATTTTAGGTCTAAGTGTCAATGACCTGTAGTGACCTACAGCCACCACAAATCAAAACCCTCTGATATTATATTAGGCTGACAAACCTGTTTTTAAAATATATTGTGACTTCCAATATATATGGATCTTACTTACGGAGCACGTATGTTGCCAGCAATTCAGTCAAACATGGTATAACATAGCTGTTGTTTTGGAAGAAATGCTGTCTTGAAAGAATCCTATATATGCATACTTACTAGACTCTGACAAAAAAGATAATTAATTGGTTGCTTCTGTTGCAAAAATGTTTTTTTGACAAGTTCATCTGATATTTGTTAAGAGATGAAGATTATTTGTGTTATAGGCAGTCAAATCACACCACCACATGTGCAAACGTCTTGTCGACTAGCGTAATTGACAGTTTATGAATAATGATTATAGAACACATTTGAACGCTAGAAATTAAAAGGACATATCAGAACATTAAGCTGGTAAACGCGACGAGTTTGTTGATGTTTGCAGTGCGGAATATTGCGGAATAACTAATAATCAAAATAGTTCAATGAACACCTTTTGTTCGACACAAAGAATATTGCTGTCATTGCGAAGATATATGGGTAGTCGTCTAGCGTTCTGGGTTGGTGAAACGCGTTAATCACTACACCTAACTAACAATCAAGAACACAAAAGTGACCATAAACTCGTGATGATGCAGATGTACCAGCCTAAAACGGAAATAGCGTTCAATTATAGTGAGATATACTGAATGCAAAGTATTGCGTCTGTCTATTTGGCATGGTGATGTATTATAGCACTAACTATGGGTGTCAAAATAGGATTAGCAAGATCTATTTCCAATCATTTATCATTAAAGTTTGTGCGTCGCAAAAAAAAACAATATCAAAAGAAGGGTGAATGAATTGTTTCCAATGTGGCCGAGTAGGATTAGATTTATGGGGTAAAATCTGTTCTAGCTTAATAGGGGTGGACTTTCTCGATAGTAATCCGGTTTTAGTAATGCCCATGCAATATGCTGCTAAGCGCATGAATAAGTTATCGATCCTTTGTTAGGCTTTCAGCCAAGGAATTCCCATAAGTGTTATCCGCATTGACTCGGGACAAGCGCTGGTCGCAAGAATGTCAACGTGATTGAAAATGCGTTGCCCTGTGAAAGAGCTTGCATAATGAATGATCGGTAGTTGTGCCGTTAAAGCCAGAGAGAGTTCCTTCCAATGCCAGCGCCTTTTGGCGAGTGTTGCAGCTGTGGTAACAGTATAATGTTAACCTACCAGCATCAAGCAAGGCTGCGTAGCGGACGACGAATTCCATTAAACGACTTCGAAGCTGGCTGGTGTAAAAAACAAGATCAAAAAAATTCCAGTGTGTTATATAGCATCAAACATGTTCTCTTCAACAAATTACCCATTTATAACTGCGAATTCATTTTCTCATATAATAGGGTGATACATTATTTGACGTCTTTATTACACCATCTTATGCTTTATATGCGTCTTACTTCATCCTTGTACACATACGTGATGAACATACATTGCTAAGTTATGCAACCTGGCAAATAATCCGCATTCAATCCAAATGTACTTGCAACGATAACCTAAAATGAGAACTTAAAGTTCAAATAGATTTCCGATACTACTAATCTCTGGTCAACAGACTAGTCAAACGCAGAACTAATCGTAATAAATTTAAAGGTCTGTTACGTTTCGTACAAAAAAGTGTACCAATGAAATATATGAGGTAGTAAGTAGCTCGTACGGCGCTGTATTTGGGTTCAGAAACAATGTTTTTGGTCATATGATATAAAAGAATAAGGCATGTAATCCTACAAAATTGCATTGGTCTGGACTAAACGACGCTAAGGCTATTATTCGGGACAATTAAACGCACTTCTATGCGTCTAGGCATGATAAGATTACCATATGCATGCAATGAGTTCTTAGATAGTATCATTAACAAGTATTGTCGTTGCTTGCTTCCAAATTGTCTTATGACCATTCTCCATTGAGCATAAAGTTACCATTTCAAATCATGGCACACAGACAGCATACTACGGATGTCCATGCCAAGAAGGCCCAGATGAGAAGCATGTGCGTTGAATGGTGGCAAGCTGATTTTACAAAAACTCTCACAAAATTTTAATTAGCCAAAGTTCCTGGTATCCAAAGCATAAACTGCAATCTAGACCAACGAATGCATGGACAGTTTTAACGTCTTTTGTGAGCGCTAAGACTTTATCAAACACAAATAAACGTTCATAGTATAACGTATATGTAGGAGAAGGTTCATGCAGGCTCTGATATGCAGTCGTTGGCCATAACATCGTAAACGGATATAAGAGGCACTAAATTATTCATTTCAAGTTATTATTTTCGTGGTGCACTGGAGCCTTTGAGAGCCTTAGGCGTGGGTGACAAAGTCAATCAGCTTGTCGAGGTCGCGTAAATGACTGCACGTCACGGTACTAGGCCATCTTCATGGAGCCGACAACCCGCTTCTTGGCCTTCATCTGGGCAGCAGATGCTATACGACGCCCCCCGTCAAGCCTAAGTTGATATATTAGGAGTGATTGATATTCGCGCAGGGAATCACAAAACAGATACGAATGTTTCGGAGGCCCGCTGCGTCTCCGTTTTATGGTAATAAACACTGATTTATTTTGCGACATGAAATCAAGTTTAGATAATGTTAGTTATACCCAATTTGCTAATTTCGCAATGTACGATACACTCTAAGCCAATTGAATGATTAATGAAATTCATGTATCATTTATTCGACTTCCCCAATTGGATTGACAATTGGTGAAAAGCCTTTTTCACTATGGGGATTTTAGTCCAAATGACTGCATGTCCTGCAGTGCTAAGCCTACTGGTAACCCAACCACACATGGCGCTACTCGGCCGAGGTTGAGCGCACTCTGCAATAAGTTGGAAAAGCGTCCTATGCTGTTAAAATGTGTTCTGTGTTGACATCGGGCAGTAATATATACGCGATACTTAATGTAAAATTCCGATTGCATGATTTTTAGATAATTATGAGACGCAGAAAAGTTTACACGTTATGTCACCTTTTCATTTCCTTCGCTTGATTAGCAAAGATAAGTTATTTTTGATTCCAGTTTGCTGTGACAGGTAACGAAATAGTGATAGGTGCTGACTCTAAATAACGCAGGCACTAACATGTTTGTTAATTAGGGAATTCGGTTGAAAACCAGAATAAATTATATTTCACCGGGAATACACGTAATTGACGCGCCTGTTTAAGCACACGCTGCAAGTTCCCAATCTAGAACTCCGTGTAGTATCATAATACCTGTTAGCGCCCGATTTGTTCTCAGCAAAAATAATCTCAAAATAGTTGTCCTATGGTGTGTAGCACGTGATAAAAATATTCAGATAATACGAAAACAAACAGAACAGGATATTTTCGTAAAAAGTTATTTGCTTGCAACATAGTTGAATGAAGTTGTATTGAACCATCACTGGTGGAAGAGTGTTCAAAACCAACACGAGTGTTTGCTTCCAGATGTGCGAAACATTTGCAACACAGCGTTTTCATTGACATTTGGACGTTTGTCATATCGGAGCCAAAGTTAGCTGCTTGGTGCTGACATATGATGTTGTGGAGAATTGAGACGATAGATCTAAAGGATGTGGAAAAAAATCAGGGATCAATATCCGTGACAGTTAAATGGCCGATTAAAATAATAAAATTGGCAAGGTGATTAGGGTTTATGTTTGCATCGGACAAAACCTGCGTGGTTAAATAAAGACGCGCTTGTTTTAGGACTTGAAGTTAGCACGCAAAGCTCGTGGAGATATCGAGTCAAAAACCTACATACTGCCATAATAACAAAACACACCACCTGGCTAGGACACCGATTGTTCAAATTCGCTACTCTGAGATGCATATCGCCTCGATTCCCGAATTTTAGGTCTAAGTGTCAATGACCTGTAGTGACCTACAGCCACCACAAATCAAAACCCTCTGATATTATATTAGGCCGACAAACCTTTTTTTTTTAAAATATTGTGACTTCCAATATATATGGATCTTACTTACGGAGCACGTATGTTGCCAGCAATTCAGTCAAACATGGTATAACATAGCTGTTGTTTTGGAAGAAATGCTGTCTTGAAAGACTCCTATATATGCATACTTACTAGACTCTGACAAAAAGATAATTAATTGGTTGTTTCTGTTGCAAAAATGTTTTTGACAAGTTCATCTGATATTTGTTAAGCGATGAAGATTATTTGTGTTATAGGCAGTCAAATCACACCACCACATGTGCAAACGTCTTGTTGACTAGCGTAATTGACAGTTTATGAATCATGATTATAGAACACATTTGAACGCTGGAAATTGAAAGGACATATCAGAACATTAAGCTGGTAAACGCGACGAGTTTGTTGATGTTTGCAGTGCGGAATATTGCGGAATAACTAATAATCAAAATAGTTCAATGAACACCTTTTGTTCGACACAAAGAATATTGCTGTCATTGCGAAGATATATGGGTAGTCGTCTAGCGTTCTGGGTTGGTGAAACGCGTTAATCACTACACCTAACTAACAATCAAGAACACAAAAGTGACCAGAAACTCGTGATGATGCAGATGTACCAGCCTAAAACGGAAATGGCGTTCACTTATAGTGAGATATACTGAATGCAAAGTATTGCGTCTGTCTATTTGGCATGGTGATGTATTATCGCACTAACTATGGGTGTCAAAATAGGATTAGCAAGATCTATTTCCAATCATTTATCATTAAAGTTTGTGCGTCGCAAAAAAAAAACAATATCAAAAGAAGGGTGAATGAATTGTTTCCAATGTGGCCGAGTAGGATTAGATTTATGGGGTAAAACCTGTTCTAGCTTAATAGGGGTCGACTTTCTCGATAGTAATCCGGTTTTAGTAATGCCCATGCAATATGCTGCTAAGCGCATGAATAAGTTATCAATCCTTTGTTAGGCTTTCAGCCAAGGAATTCCCATAAGTGTTATCCGCATTGACTCGGTACATGCGCTGGCCGCAAGAATGTCAATGTGATTGAAAATGCGTTGCCCTGTGAAAGAGCTTGCATAATGAATGATCGGTAGTTGTGCCGTTAAAGCCAGAGAGAGTTCCTTCCAATGCCAGCGCCTTTTGGCGAGTGTCGCAGCTGTGGTAACAGTATAATGTTAACCTACCAGCATCAAGCAAGGCTGCGTAGCGGACGACGAATTCCATTAAACGACTTCGAAGCTGGCTGGTGTAAAAAACAAGATCAAAAAAATTCCAGTGTGTTATATAGCATCAAACATGTTCTCTTCAACAAATTACCCATTTATAACTGCGAATTCATTTTCTCATATAATAGGGTGATACATTATTTAACGTCTTTATTACACCATCTTATGCTTTATATGCGTCTTACTTCATCCTTGTACACATACGTGATGAACATACATTGCTAAGTTATGCAAATAATCCGCATTCAATCCAAATGTACCTGCAACGATAACCTAAAATGAGAACTTAAAGTTCAAATAGATTTCCGATACTACTAATCTCTGGTCAACAGACTAGTCAAACGCAGAACTAATCGTAATAAATTTAAAGGTCTGTTACGTTTCGTACAAAAAGTGTACCAATCAAATATATGAGGTAGTAAGTAGCTCGTACGGCGCTGTATTTGGGTTCAGAAACAATGTTTTGGTCATATGATATAGAAGAATAAGGCATGTAATCCTACAAAATTGCATTGGTCTGGACTAAACGACGCTAAGGCTATTATTCGGGACAATTAAACGCACTTCTATGCGTCTAGGCATGATAAGATTACCATATGCATGCAATGAGTTCTTAGATAGTATCATTAACAAGTATTGTCGTTGCTTGCTTCCAAATTGTCTTATGACCATTCTCCATTGAGCATAAAGTTACCATTTCAAATCATGGCACACAGACAGCATACTGCGGATGTCCATGCCAAGAAGGCCCAGATGAGAAGCATGTGCGTTGAATGGTGGCAAGCTGATTTTACAAAAACTCTCACAAAAATTTTAATTAGCCAAAGTTCATGGTATCCAAAGCATCAACTGCAATCTGGACCAACGAATGCATGGACAGTTTTAACGTCTTTTGTGAGCGCTAAGACTTTATCAAACACAAATAAACGTTCATAGTATAACGTATATGTAAGAGAAGGTTCATGCAGGCTCTGATATGCAGTCGTTGGCCATAACATCGTAAACGGATATAAGAGGCACTAAATTATTCATTTCAAGTTATTATTTTCGTGGTGCACTGGAGCCTTTGAGAGCCTTAGGCGTGGGTGACAAAGTCAATCAGCTTGTCGAGGTCGCGTAAATGACTGCACGTCACGGTACTAGGCCATCTTCATGGAGCCGACAACCCGCTTCTTGGCCTTCATCTGGGCAGCAGATGCTATACGACGCCCCGTCAAGCCTAAGTTGATATATTAGGAGTGATTGATATTCGCGCAGGGAATCACAAAACAGATACGAATGTTTCGGAGGCCCGCTGTGTCTCCGTTTTATGGTAATAAACACTGATTTATTTTGCGACATGAAATCAAGTTTAGATAATGTTAGTTATACCCAATTTGCTAATTTCGCAATGTACGATACACTCTAAGCCAATTGAATGATTAATGAAATTCATGTATCATTTATTCGACATTTGTTTCCCCAATTGGATTGGCAATTGGTGAAAAGCCTTTTTCACTTTGGGGATTTTAGTCCAAATGACTGCATGTTCAGTCCTGCAGTGCTAAGCCTACTGGTAACCCAACCACACATGGCGCTACTCGGCCGAGGTTGAGCGCACTCTGCAATAAGTTGGAAAAGCGTCCTATGCTGTTAAAATGTGTTCTGTGTTGACATCGGGCAGTAATATATACGCGATACTTGCTGTAAAATTCCGATTGCATGATTTTTAGATAATTATGAGACGCAGAAAATTTTACACGTTATGTCACCTTTTCATTTCCTTCGCTCGATTAGCAAAGATAATTTATTTTTGATTCCAGTTTGCTGTGACAGGTAACGAAATAGTGATAGGTGCTTACTCTAAATAACGCAGGCACTAACATGCTTGTTAATTAGGGAATTCGGTTGAAAACCAGAATAAATTATATTTCACCGGGAAAACACGTTATTGACGCGCCTGTTTAAGCACACGCTGCAAGTTCCCAATCTAGAACTCCGTGTAGTATCATAATACCTCTTAGCGCCCGATTTGTTCTCAGCTAAAAAGTTTGAAAACATGTAGTTGATTTATGGAAGCAAAAATGATCTTAAAATAGTTGTCCTATGGTGTAGCACGTGATAAAGTATTCAGATAATACGAAGGCATAACCGCATTCATATTGGATGGTGTTGACATACGGGAAATCCAAAACATTACATTTTAAGAATGCAGTGTATATTTGAATCATGTCAGCATAATAGGGGTCGCTTTTAATTCGCATTTGGAATATTTATGAATCAATATAAAGAATTCGATTTCACTTTTCTGCTATAGATCAATGGATGCATTATGAGATTACTACAGCATGTTCACATGCCTCACATTGCCCTCTGCAGAATCTGAAGAAAATCATCAATTTCTTTTTTGTCTTTATTATTGACGTTTGTCGAATGAAAGCTTACCTACAAGGTACAACCCCAAGGCAAATTAGGTTCCTTCCCGTAATTGGATCATAAAATTCGGCAAAAGTGTACCGCCATATTATTCCCCATGAGCGGTCATAGTACACTGCCCCTGCTCATGCGCACGTTTTTATGTAAATGGACACGACTTATAATGGTCGGTTGAACAGCTACAAAACCAAAATGACGCTGATGCCGCAAAATTGTCCATATCTATGTTACACAAGAACAAATGGTTTATTGAATGGTATTTGTACATTCCTATTTAGGCATGCTGTTTTCGTACCCTACTAAGAGCAATTTCTATTTAACACAGATGCTTTTCCAGGTTCAATTATTGCACTGCATGTTGACTGAATAATAACCTCTACTTTACAACTTTGCATTACACCTTTTTATAGATATATACAAGTGATTGGAATATAAGGAATCTCTACTGTTCAGAAATCAACAGAGTGCTTTTAAAATCGCTGTATTGAATCTTGTACGTCGTTCCCGCCTTATTGTGCTAAGTGTGACCAGTAGCATTAGATACAGTGATGTGCATTTTATTTCACCTCATAGCATGTTATAGCGTGAAAGACATGATAAATAATACTGTAATGGGAAGAAAATATATAACGGGAAGGTTTGTACATTTAATGGCCGATTAGTGATAAATTTGCTCTTCGATTTTCCCGGGGAACAAGACTTTGGTATGGCCACCCCCTTCTTAAAATTAATTGTAAGCAAAGAAAATATGCCGTCGAGTTGTTTTGCTTCTGTTACATTTGGCCGACGTCGATTAATTCCGCACGACCAAGAGCAAAACGATAGTTGCCTTCTGAAGGAGTGCGACTGATATATTGTGTAGTTTCTCAAGGCATGGGCTGCGACTTGAATGACAATAATGTGATAAGCATATTGTTAGGATAAATGTGATCCACGAATCCGGAACACTGAATTTGGATACGGCTTGAAAAACACTGAAACCTCGCGCTACAAACTTGGCCTCCTCGCGTCAATTAGCGCTAAACTATTTTGATATGTGCCAGGGATAAAGACGGATTCGTTAAAACGAGCTCACGACCAAGCACTTATTTAGTTATGGAAGGGTATTTCTTAGTACAAAAGTTTCTCAGCTTGCCAATCATATCGCGAATAAGCGGCCATTCTAGCGTCACGTGTTTTGATGTCATTCACTGATCGATATCTCCTTCAGCTATTTGTTTTGCATTTCGTTCCTCTCGTCCGCTGGCTACTCGGATAATAAGTATGTATCGACACCAACATATTCAGGAAATAAATGTGTTTTGGCAGGTGTACTAGCAGTTTTGAATTTGTTTTTGACAACAATAAACATAAGCGAACAGGGTTGAAAATCAAAATCGTTCAATGGTCATAGCCGGTTTTGTCAATTGGCTAGAGTAATATTAAAATGAAAACAGAAATGTTTAGTCGCTCAATATTACAATTCTGAGTATTTGTTACGCTAAATGCTGCATTTGGCACGCAATAGACAGGTGCATTCGAACTAATAGAATCATGCAATACAAATGCGTATTACAGTAATGTGAGCTCTGGAATTGTGTTTTGAACTTCTGTCTTTCATCTGCAAGAACCGTGTTTCTATGCGCGGAAATCGTTTCTAAGCATTTGCTATCATATAATATAATTGTTATGGGCTAAGTGTTTCACATTGTGGAGTGATATATGTTGAATGTCAGAGAATTATTGTCATGCAGAATCTGCGTTGTGGCAAAAGTCATTTTAATGGTGATTAGAACAGATTCGGCGAATTATGATACGTTGGTTAACATTTATTGGTGTCTTATATTCACGCGGGTGGTTATTAAATTTCTTTTGTGAACACGGCATTATTAGCCATATGTTTAAGCAAGCACGTATAGCGTAAATTGCACAATAATTCGAAGCCACTTTATTTTTAAACAAACTGGAAAAAGTCCAAATTAAAATATGTTGCTATCAATGCCATATTTAGGTGGCCATTATCACGCTGTGTAGGCTTTCTACCTCTCATAAACCTTTTCAGGTTACATATTTGATCTTATGTTTAGAGTTTATCTGGTTGCTATAACATCCGATGAGGGAGATGTATGATTCACACTACCCTCCGTTAATATAATCAATTATTCAACTTCGTGCGATTTACAGTTAGAGTTAACCCCTTCACATTTTCTTTTGCAGCAATATGGCGCTTTGGGATCGGTTCCACAATTTGTTTAAAGTGCAAATGTGCATGATGACATATGATTCAGTTAAGCGGATGTTATTAAAATCAATTACGCAATGTAACGAAAATTATTGGCGGCTCATTTGAGCTTACAAAATGATGAACACATGACCCCACTTAAGATCATTGTCTGACCTATTTGTTGTGTTTTGTAGCCCTTCTTAACATCCCAAAATGTTTAACAGCAAGGACAAATATTGAAAAGTAACCAAACACAAAGTTAATATCCGTTGTAGTGTGTATGGCCTTAGCTGAATACTACGAGAACAGTGCGGTGTAGGAATGCAAGGTTCACATGAGAGTTTGGCTTGATCTTTTATCTAGCTTGTGCCAATGCAAATTGCTGTGTTTCTTCACTATGTGTTACTCAAGTGAATAGAATAAAGTTTATATGTAATTTACATCCTCCAGCGTCGACGCTGTTATTTATTTAAAAAATAAAGATATGGTAGAATTTTGCGTGTGTTGAAATTATGTATTTATAAAGCCAATCACTCTCGTCCTTACACATTACTCGCCCATTCAGGCAGCTTATTATTGCGATGCATAGAAGTTTTTCCAGTGGTTTGAAAATATCGAGCCTTTGCCGAATCAAATGTTTGATTTTGTAACAGATTGCTGCTCTGTCTTATCACAACATTGCTAATACACTAGATATTATATAGTGAGAAAAAGACGAACGCTAACATAGTGTATTTGAAACTCAGCCAAGGTCGGATGACGTTGAAATATTATCTGCATTCAATACAACACTTATTGTATTTCCTTCCTTTCATCGCATAACGTTGTCTGATAATTGTTGTTTGTGCGGTAACATTTATACTTGTATTCCAATCAAATACGTACATTCATTAATCAAGAACTTAAACCTTTGCATCTTTCCTAATTTTGTCTCGACGATCAACGTTATCTACAGTGTTTTTATAAGGAGTTAATGTATAATGTACTTTAATATACAGTGTTGGAATGGTTTATTTCTTATTTGTTGAGCTATTGCGATGAGCAAAAGCGGCTCATTTTACAGTGCCTCTTATCAGGACTAACAATTTTTATGCATGCAATTAGTATCATTGACTGTTATGAGATCATAAATATTGCAACAGCAAAGTTATGACACGTACAAGCAAGATCTACGTTTTACTGCGAACAGTCTACATTCGCGTACAATCACTTAGGTAAGGTTATCAATGGCTCTAAAGTAGAAGCATATTTCTGTTGATATGTTTCAGCTCAATAATTAGCAGTACAGACAAACAATGTCGACATTTGAACGTTATGGATTAAGATACCATCAGGTAAAGTCCACCCGTGCATTCCTAACCAGTCTTTTATCAGTTCAGGTAACTAGTCAATGGATATATTGCTAACCGTGTAACGCGTCCTGTTGATCAAAGTAACGCTGCAAAAAAACGTGAAATAAAATGTATTTTTATTTAGATCAATTGTTAAGTTTTGGCATCAATGATAGACTTTATGTGTAACATGCAACTATTGTTCCGGGGTATCATTGTGCGAACATTCTTTACAATATGATTAGTAATAAATGGTTTAGACAAACCTGCTGAGAACAGTATGCTGTGTCAAACAAATATTTATCATAAGGATGCGTTTTCACTGCTCCAGGCTGCCGTCCATCTGTTGTGTGTTAGTACTCATCAGTTATTATTTTCGGCTTAGTGCTAACCATAACTATGCAAGTAAAATATTAGCAACAGTATTTGAGTACACTGAGTAGAATTAATGTTCATAGCAGTGTGGTTATTCGTTACTGCCAAAATAATTCGCACCACGTTGCAGTGATATATCATGGTAAACATGGGAATCGCGCTAGAATCAACCTAAATAAAATATATATATATATATATATATATATATATATATATATATATATATATATATATATATATATATATATATATATATATATATATTTATATATATAAATATGTATGATATATATATATATATATATATATATATATCCATTTATATATATATATATTTATGTAAATATATGTAAATATGTATAAATGTATAATATATCTATATATATATATATATATATATATATATATATATATATATACATAGATATTATATATATATACATATATATTCATATTCACATATATATTTATGACTACATATAAGGACAGCAGGAAGTAATTCGTCACCTTGTAGCGTGATTTATTACCATCCCTGACCGCATATAGCTTCCCAGTATATATGTGTTGAATGTTTGCCACCCGCGCAAAAGATGATGTATGGCGCAGTTAAGAGGCTTAGTAATACAAAGCCCCATGTTGAAGGTTGATAAAGGACGTGCCAAGCTCATTGATGAGCATTATCTATAACATACCAGAACTCTTTAAGCCAAGATATATAGGTCTTAGTAAAGCCGTGGACTGTCATATCATGACGCTATATGGCCCCGATTTACAGTAACTGTTGTCTGTAGTAAAACGATCCTCGTAAAATAAGAGCCCTTTATTTATATGAATTGTTGCAATCATGTGGAACAAAATACTGACTAGGCCGCACTGGAGTATTTGTTCTGCATTTAGGAATAGGAATGGCGGTAGGTCGCAAACACCCACACTCATAGAACGAAGATTTTGATTATATCAGCCTGCTTTCCTTGCCTAACATTAATACGCAGGCTTAGGTTTTATCAATATGGTAATTAGTCCGTAGTTTGCAAGTGGTCATTTCTGGTGACTCGGATGATGAAATATGCTCTACTGATTAATCGATAAAAAACATAGATGAAATACTCGCATTCAGCTGATCACCTTCCATTTGGGGCCCCAAACTCTATTCTTAACACATGTTTTATCATCTAGATTAAGAATGATATGCATCAGCACAAGGTGGATCATCTGCGCTAGTGTCAACACGATTGGGGATGGTAGATTATTCATGACGGGATAATGATTATATTATTGAACGCGAACAGTGCTGCTATCAACATAACAGATGATGCGTTGATGTCCTTGAGCCAAATCATGGTTGACGACAGAAATTCACGTATTAGCACATTTAAGTGATATATAAGCACCTTTGAATGATAAGCGAGGGCTGGAAAGGCAACCTGTTAGCCGGTGGACCAATCGTGGCCAGACGGGGCAATTGGCACTTAACATTCCTAGGCATCGCTTTTCCCTTGAAATCCACATCTTGCAAATCAGCAACGCTGCACCTGTCCTGTTTGATCTTATGAAAAAGACAAAGAAGGCGTGTGCCTTAGAGGGTGACCAATATGACGATCACTGATCTGCCCTCGATGTAATTGAACAATGTATGTTTTGTTTTATGTAAATCCACGTGTAAATTCTCAGTTTGGTTTCATCGAATGCGAAAACGAAGCTCTTTCAGCAAACGTGGTTTTGCAGTCACAAAATACTTAACATGAAGTTCTGATGATGGGTTTGATTTAACGAATATACTTCATTCATATATGGCAATGTACTCAATCATTACAATAGATATGGCTTGTCAAAAATAGCTTTACTCCTGGTCAGCTAACATGAAAACGAAGACAGATAGTTAATGAGAGCATCATTATTTATTTATACATTGGTGAGTTCGGTTATAGGTGATTTACTATTCCCTAAATAATTGATACACTGCAAATAGTTGAAAACATCCACTTGGACCCAGCACTGTGAATGAATGAATTAATATTATTGAGAAACACAGTCGCTAACAGGGGCAACCGCTTGTAAGTGAATCATGTCGAAAGTGGTTGACAAAAAATATTTTTTTCTTCATAATAACTCTCATTCGATGCTGCTCTAATCTTAAGTATATCGTCCATCCAACAAGAAATTCTCCAAACAATCTTTCTCATCAGAAACACGTCTACAACGACTGCCATACTAAGTTTGAACATGATGACAATAAATTAGAGCAGGCAATATTTGGTCCCATAGAGTACTGATCAATCACTCTTAAATCCATACAGGAAAATTTATATGATGTACATAATAAAGCAAGCAAATGGTCCAAATGGCTTTGGTTATTATAGTAATACACACGTAATATATCATCATGCAACAATTTGAGTCAATGCTATTTGCTGCTAAATAAATGCTGACATTATGATAACTAATTATGTGATTTTTATTTTGCTAACTTTAGTGAGATAATCCGAGATAAGAAATGACAATGATGTCTGGCACATGGAACGTGCTGAAGTATCTCGCCTGTGTATCGACACAGGTGTGAATTACCACTTAGATCACTTGATTTGGAAGTTTATAGCCATCAAGTCCATATATGCAGGAGGATACTTTAACATGATAGTACAGGTCAGGTCTCTCTTCCTTCGCCTTGGTGTGAACTGTTCCGTACTTTTCGTAGGCATCGGCAGTCAAATCGATATCAGCCAACACGGAAACTCATAACTTCTCACACTTAAGTGTTTGATCCCTAACACGTGCATGGTGTTGATTCTATTATAGTCAAAGATATAAGCCCCGGGTGCTTGCGGCACATTCGACAGGACGTAGGCGTGGGTATTTTACGGACCGTGGATGTGTGCCTCGATCAATCATTATCTTGATTGTCAGAGACGAGCTATCTTGTTCCACATAAAAAGAACGGTTGTGCATTAGGCATAAACGTATGATCAACAATGGTTCAGATTTCACATAAGCCAATCACATTAAATGCACCATTATCCCTGACACGCCCTCGTGTATATTCATCAAATTTCTCGGTCTGCATTTCTAAGCAAGAAGGCAGAATAAATTATAACGCATAATTATGCGTAGCAATAAATAAGTACTTTTATGAAAACCCTTCTTTATTTTATGATCAGCAGCTACCGAAAGGGCAGACACGACACTTTCTTTTTGCACTAGTAGCATTAGCAAATCATTTATAATATCTTAACCCTTATTCGATTCGCCAGTAGCACCCACTGAACTGATGTACAAAAAGAGCGCACTTGATAGTTTTTGCGAATTAGCATCATAATTGACACGGGTTAGATATATGTGGGCACCACCCCCTCAGAGCGACAGCAGTATAACCATTTTCGACGTTGCTGCCACCACTTTTACGGCTTTACGCAATAATTCACGCTATAGCTTGAATAATGCACTAGTATAACCTGAACATAATTTCGCGTTGTAAACGGCATTTACCGATAATTGACGCTCGACGTCCACAAATACATTATTTACAATTTGTCAACCGTATATATGACGTCCAATGTCCTCGCTAGATAGTTCATAGATTCAGGGTAATGGCAAGTGGGAGCTTTACAGGGAAATAAAACCGCGTCCATTGTGTGGGCAGATAATGACGTTAAATACACCTTGAGTGCAGCGGTGTGGTGGAGTGGTCGACTGCATATCTACAGGCTATCCAACCACTGCAGAAAATGGGCTTGCGCAGGAATTGATCACGACAGAAGACTAGGGACCTATCTCTGTACAGGTTACGAGTGAACAGCAATTATGGGACGAGGACAGAGGAAATGCGATGGCGTGTTGGCAATTGAATCGTGCATCTTCAAACTGTTACTGGATGAGATGAAAACTGGCTACCATCACCGTTAAAATATTACACGAAACCACTCGCATATATATGCCCCTAATGCAACGCATTTGATTTGTACGATTTTAGTCCCAACTATATATGAATGTGGTCACTACTATCAAACTAGCCAATAGTGAATTAATATATTTACTGAGGTTATATTCTTAGCATATGGACCTAATTATCTATTTGCAACATATTTGATTTTTTATCTCTACGACATGACCAGTGATAATGTTGATGATGCCACATTTTGGATGCATCTAGAACATGTTGATCGCACAATATTGCTTTTCAGTTGTGTGTAATATTCAATAGTTTACCAAATTATATGGCTTATGATAGTTTTACACACAATAATATTAACTAGCCGATTCAGTGAACAGTAATTTTAATTATAGGTGTCATACTTCTAGCAATAAAGTACGCAGTTCGATGAAACTCTTTGAAGAATTTCCTTGTGGCAGTGGCAGTATATGAAAAGAGATAATCGCATACCACAAGTGTATTTTTAGTTTAATGTTGCGTCAAGCAATTTATTTTAATATTTGTACCGTTTGCGCATTACAAAAAAGCTATCAACGGTCATAGAGGTATCATCTACATATCTTTTTCAAACTCTCTGACGCACACTGCCCAGCTAGATTATTTATCTAGTCAAATGTCGTCGCATAGCCTATAATATTCTGATTTCAGTAAAATGCATCATTATAAAAACACATTCAGAACGTCTAACATAGAACAGAGCTACGTGGTGACTGAGACGTATGCCATAATGTGTGCGCTGGCAATGGCGACATTCAATACAAATAAGTGCGAGCGATATTTAGGTGCACACAAGGTACGACAAAGGTTTCCTAAAGCTGCCTGTTGACTTTCACTCAATCAAAACTATGGTATATTTCCATCACTCCCTCACAATCACAAGCAAAATATCACTAATGGATTCAAAATAGGTCAAAGCAAAGCCTCAGAAAATCTTGGCGAAAGACACAAAGCCGTCAACATCTTGTCATACTACTTACATGAAAACGCTATTTCGGCGACAGATTTGGTGCCTCTCCTTGTCCGAGATCTGTTACTGCAATTGTAATATTGTTGTCGCTAGATGTACTCGCAGTTCTGGTGCAGAATATCCGTGCGTCTAAAATCAATCTCTTGACGCCCCACTCCGACGTTTCGAAATAAAGGATGTTTCAACCGGCCAAATTAATCTAATGGATTTGTTAATAACAATGTAATGCCAGAGCTCGGCAAACACTGGTAGATCGAGTTATATCAACGTTAATGCTGGACCCACTCAGTAATTATATATATAAATTCCGTTGGAAGGTAATATATATGTTGATGACTGTTGGCAGAATCTAAAATTGTAATGCTTATCAAAATATATGAACTCTTACTTTGGATGTCAAATGTCAAAGAGCTTTCTTGCCATATGATAGTTGCGATAAATTATTTATGATGTTTAGAACAATATAAAACCAGGATCAGGGGGCAAATTACATCTAGCGACAATTACTTGGGAAGAAGTCGTAGCTTCTTTTGAAATTGCCGTCAATTTTGCATCTATAGATTTCAACCTTGATCTTAATTCAAACTAATGGTATCATTGTCATTAACTCCGAATACCCATGTAGATTATAGTTATACGAGGCATTTTTGATGATGTGTAATATTGCATGATTACCAACATCAATATCAGCAACCAGCCTGTCTAACACACGCGTTAATCATTATGGAGCCGGTTACGAACATATCCAGCTTCCATCGACAGAAGCTGTTGCACATAAACTTCTTATTTTGGAACTGAAGCGGCATTCGTCTGAGCTAACTCTGCCTAGTCTGACACTTATTAACCGTACATTAATAGATATATTACAAGAAGATCAACTCCCACTTGACCGTCAATGCAGTGCTACGTTTTAATAGCTATCGATGTTAAACGCTGATGATATGTTCTCGAATTCGTAAAAGTAACTACCAGCAGGACTCTGTGCCGCTGTTGCACGTTCATGTAAATTTTGCCTTGACAATACGAAGATATGCTGAGTCGGAAAATAATTACTCGTCTATCCATTGGTAGGTGACCGAGGGTCATAACCAATGCACCAAAATGTTGATCAAAGCATTATGTATAATGAGGCCTTAGTGTAATTCTTTCCACGGGGCTTATTATTCACTCCTACTCAACCATTATTGGCTGAAGTATCTCAGACATTTGCGAAGCGCGTGAATTGTTCAGCATGCCATATAACCGATGTTATCAGAGCACTATGTGGAAATTGGGTCTCGTTTGATAAACGCTGACCTTTTCCTGAAGCGTTGCGACAAATGTAGAGGTACATTTGTGGTTTTGTTTTGAAGCTTTTTAATGCAATTGTAAAGGAGCTTATGTTAAATCAATAAACCAAACACAGTGCACTTATTCGTCAGCTATTTATCAAGGCCTCGTAGATATCACCCGTCTGCGGGGGCATCAAAACATGGCAACCCAATGAGATACCAAGTGTTGTCAGCGCAACCTAGTAGTATAAACACAAACCTTACTGAAATCATAATGAAATTAACTACTGTTTTGTTCTAATCATCATCAATCATTATATTATGTCGCGATCCATAAAATCATTGCTGATACAACGTTTATCAATACAAATGTGACACGGCAATGCGTACATATAAGAAACGCTTGAAAATTAGATAATCTCTCAATTGTTTTCGAAATTGAATTATTTGTTAACGAATGATTAGAGATTACTTTAGCAAGTAGAAGGCCGTATCTGTCAATGTTTTTACACATATTTAGGAGTTAATCATCCTAGTGTTATGGTTTTCTTACCTTGCAAAAGCTCTTCGCTGGTTATATGTTGGACATTATGCTCTCTGTGGATCTGGGGCCGTATCCATAAAGAATATTAACTTGAGTCGTCTTAACTTGAGTCCGCGAACTCAGGCGTATCCACAAAGCCAATTTTTAGCGAACTCAAACAGCCAAAAAAGATTAGCGGCTTTAATTTCACACATGTACCATCGCGATCATAGTTTGTGTCTTACATGAAAAGGGAACAATATGTTATTATGTGTTCATTAGACAGAAAATGGAATAAAATGGCGAAGAATGATCGATTTAGACGACGGAAATGAAGTAGTCTAGTCTGACACTTTTATATAGTCTAATATAGTCTAGACCAACCGTCGTTATCGTTTATCATAACAAAGTAAAAAAGAAATAGCCTTAAAACCCGGTTGTTTATGAATATGTCACTCATCTTTATTCAATCAGACTGTACACTATTATATGATATCAAGTATAATATACGGTGCAGCCCTTGGCCACGAGTTTCAATAACACATATTCTCAGCACTCCGATCTACGGCATTGTTATCCATAAACGTGATCACAAGTTCACAAC